>OY829906.1:14253125-14860000 GCA_963691955.1 Chloroclystis v-ata
CATTAAATTCGTTCTTCTGAGCATATACCTAAGTAAGTATAATGTTTGGTAAACTTTAAATAAGTAGGTTTATATGAAAATTTGTAAGAATGTATGGATGTTTACCATAGACTTTAATAACGATAGAATGTCAAATGTAAAATTAGAACGAGCATTAACCCCAGACATGACTAGCATTTTTTACTACCTTACCAATCACAGGTCCACATCTATACTAATATTATAAAGAGGAAAGATTTGTTTGTATGTTTGTTTGTTTGTTTGTAACGAATAGGCTCCGAAACTACTGGACCGATTTCAAAAATTCTTTCACCTTTGGAAAGCTACATTATCCCCGAGTAACATAGGCTATATTATATTTAAGAAAAAATTAGGGATCCTTACTAAAACTCCAATAATGTAACATAAGGTGTAAAAAAATGACCTGAAAAATTCCTTACGTCGCGTGCGCTGCGAAAACTATTGATGATAGAACAAAATCATGTACTACGACTTTGCAGAACTCATCATTATCTACAAAAAATGTCGCGACAGCATATGTCTAAATATTATAGTTATGTCACAGTAAGCAGTTTTTTATTCTAAAATATTAATTTATATATGCCGCCTCTTAAAAGGGTCTTCATTTGTACCTTGGTATTAATCCTTATCAAAATAAATTACTTTATATTCAAGACGGCTTTAATACCTTTTTATAACTTTTTGAATTATTCAATTCGGACATTTCATTCGGAAGATATCACGAGTTTAAAAATGCAAGTATTAGAAAAAAGTCTAGAGGTTGTCGCTCACCGCGCTCAGCTAGCCAGCATGCGATGTAGACTCCATGTAAGCGTCACTGGGGTACGGTACGGGGGGGGGGGGGGGGGAGTCAATGTAATGTAATATAATATGTAATATCCTAAACCTAACATAGGCTACTTTTTACCGCGGAAAAATACATACTTCGGCGGAAAAATATTTGCTTACGCGGAAAAAATCGATTCAGATAGAGTCAGTATGCAGAAGATAGTTGCAAATAAAAGTATATGGCGAGAGACTTTTCACCGCGGAAAATACATGCTTACACGGGAAAATATATGCTTACGTGGGAAAATTCGATTTCGATGAAATTTAGTATGTAGATAGTTGCAAATAAAAGTATATGGCGAGAGACTTTTTACCGCGTAACAAATTAAATGCTTCCGCGGGAAAATATATGCTTACGCAGGATAATTCGATTTGGATGAAATTTAGTATGGATATAGTTGCAAATAAAAGTATATGGCGAGACGAACTTCGCGGGGGCTGCTAGTTGAAGAATAAATTGGAATCCATTTAGTCAATAACGAGTAGGATTTCCTTCGCCCGAGGAATTCAATTGCGATATGACGGCGGCAGGAGGCGGGCTGACTCTCCTGGTACCTATAGATTTGAGAACATCTACAGAAATTACAGAAAAGACGCGCTTAAAATAATCTTCTTATAAAAAGCCGACTTCAAACTGTAAGTTGAAGGTTTTTTACTACCTCAATTAAATTAAAATGACCACACGAAAAGCATCAGCCTTTCCTTTAAAGCCTTTCAAATTAAAACATAATGAAATCATGACCCAAATAAAACATACTTTGAGCAAACGAAAATTGGTCAATTCTTCTCATAGACATAGAAATGTTTTAGATTAGAGTGTCACTTCTGGTAAAACCTTGCTCTATTCTCTGACGTAATGATAAATCAGTGCATGAGAGAGAAAGAATTGGAATTTTAATTGTCTTTCAACGTTTTGTGCAATTGGTATTTGTGACCCTTTTATGAGATAAATCCTTTAGTAGGTAACTTAAAATTTTCACAATGAGAAAGTCTCCATAGCGTAGTGAGTGGAGGTTTGCTTGCGCCCCAAGGTAGCGGGTTTGATCCCCACGTGTCTGTATATTTTGCAATTGCACTTGTTTCCTAGACTTGGTTTTCTTCTACGAGTATTTAAGTAAATACAATAAATAAATAAATTAATACATATTGCTGGACAATTCACACAGCAACATCTAGCCCCGTTATAAGCTCTAAGCTTGTGTTACGGGTAAATAAAACATAAGTAGGTACCTAACTAACCATTATTTATTTATTTAATATTTACATACTGAATATAACATTATGTAAAATTTATATCTAGTAAGTTAGGTTAGACATATCTACTTGTTTATACATTGATAATTATTTTATTTCGCAAAGACAGTAGACTTGTACAATGGGTAGGTACCTACACAATTAATTAATTCTTAAGTTTTAACTATAATTAGGTAGGTACTCTGAAAGTTCCAGTGGCCACTTGCACTGTGCTAATTTCAAGGGTTCATGGTTTTCAGAACTTGGACGAACTCTCACATTACTAAGTTTCCCGCTTCACGGTAATGTAACCTACAATTCGAGCGAAGAAATTGAGTTAGTTTGAGTGATAGAAACAGAATTGGTATAGATACATTCGAAATCTATTTTCAAATTATTACTCGTAGGTACAAAGATGACATCTGACTGTCTAATCTTAGCATAAGAACTCCGCCTTCAAAATGTTCCAAAATTGAATTGTGGCAGGATTACCGCCGCCGCAAATAAATCCTTGCAATCGAAACTTTTTGCAAAGTCCTTCGTGGATTAAAATTATTCCAAGGTTTCCGATAAAGAGCCCTTTGGAAGTTTATTTAGATTATGCTACACGTTTCTTCTTGAACGCATGAATATTATTGTCTGCTTGTCTTACCGAAGACAGTAAGTTGGCTTATTAGGGTAAATATTAATGTGTTAGTAACGAACAATTTAGAACAACAAACCCCAAGAAAATAATAGCTAAGTAGAATTTCCTGATAAACTTTGTTCTATGGTCAGGTACCTAAAATAATACAAAAAATTAATGATTCCTATTCCTTCCGTCTGTATTGAGTATTTTTTTATTTGAAATTTAATTTAATACAACAACTTTGTTGAGTTGATTACAGAGAAGATAATGGTTCGGATAAACCACAGTGCTTCTATGACTGAAGGCCATAATTCCCGCAATGCAGACAAATGCACCTCAATTTGGGATTGGTATAAGTTACAGAATGAAGGAACATTAAAGAAAAAAACTAACATTAGCGGTGATTTAATCTACTATAGACTAGAAGGTACCTACCTACTAGTCTATAGTATACACAGATTGTATATTAAATCTAGTTACCTACTAGTTGTGGTCGAAACGTCAAGAGTGTTCTAACTCCTTTTCAAACACCTCCGTTAATCTAATTCCCGTTGTTATAAGAATGATTAGTAGCTTAGGCTCAAAATGCAAGTTTTTTTAGACTATAGTGGTAGCGCGAGTTCTAGTCAAAAGCTTGCATCTTGATTCGGCCTTTACAGCGCGGCGCAGGTTTGATTACAGGTTTCTGGTAGTTAGGTACACTCGATATGTTGTAATTTGCTTAAAAAAACATTTTTTGCTATTTAATCAAACAAAGCTTTTATTATTTGTATTGACTGGCATTTCAGCATTATACATGCAAGAGTAGATACCTCTGATAAAATACCTACAGCCTTTCACCAAATTTAACTTTTCATCCTCAATTTAATTATGCACTCACGCACTCTATCACTAGGTATTTTGGTTACATGACAGAAATGCCTCTCTTTGATGTTAAAACCCGTTTTAAGAACTCGACTACCAAGAGCACATGAGGACGTAGGAGGTAAATTAGCTCTCACCACAGGCTCGTTCGAGAACTCTTCAACTCGCAATTGTTTCCATGCTGCTTACCTCTTTGTGGAGACATGGAGCTAACAAGTTTACGGGATACGAATTGAGTCAGTTGGTGGAAATAGACTTTTAAGCACTTTGAACGTCAAAGAGATAGAGGTACAATGCAATTTACACTGACGCTCGAAAAACGGTCGGTAAAACGAACTAGGTTTAACGCGCTTTGGGCAAATCTGTCGGTTTGTTTGTTGTTGTTCATTTGAAGTAAGTACCTATATCCGAAATCTAGCACCCGTATCACAAGCTTCGAGTTTTCCACGGGGCAAGATGTTGCTGTGTGAATTGTCCAGCAATATTTATTTATTAAATATGTGTATAATGTCTAGAAGAACATGGTATTCATTTGAAAAATTTCAGCATAAATGTAAAAGTGTGGAAATATTAATTATGCCGTCGTAAAAGACGTGTCAACTGTCCCTCCAGGATTTCCAGGCTCCATAAATCCAAGGGTCGCCCCTTGTCCTGTCCATCAGGATCATTTTACATGACAAAAACGGGTAACTAACCACACAATGCTGAGATAAGGGTCTGCAAACACATTTACTCTGTGAGTAAGGCTATTCCGCTTCTGGAGGTGATATATTTTTATATATGGTTGATATTGCTTGGTATTTTCTTAAGAATATGCTTATGCAAACAGATACACCAACTATCTTTAAAGGGCTAGTACCCCTTTAAAGATAGTTGGTGTATTTTGCAGATACGCACAACCAAAACACTGATCCTAGAGACTTGAAACAAAGAGCTTTTGAAATCTATAAAGCTGAAGAATTTGTTTGTTTGAATGCGCTTATCTCAGGAACCGTTGGTCCGATAAAAAAAGTGAAAAAAGTACCTACCTATGTACCAGTAATGGTACGTAACATAAGTGTTAAGCCTCGAGCAGACCGGATGCGTATACGTACACGTAAGCGTAGACGTGCACGTACCACTGAGTTGTAATGTATGGGAATGTAAGTGACAGGACACACTGCACGCACACGTCACGTTACGCAAGCAGTGTGTCCTGTCTCATACACTCCCATACATTACAACTCAGTGGTACGTGCACGTCTACGCTTACGTGTACGTATACGCATCCGGTCTGCTCGAGGCTTTAAGCAATGATACCTAGCGAAATAGTCCGTGAAAGTTACAAGTCCGGATACAAAATACTCAACGTCCATATCACAACTATGTACAAAACGTATCCACTATACCTACGTACAAAGGCTTTAACGGATGTTCTCGGATTTCTAATTCACCAATCACAGAGGTTGTTTCAATGCTATTGTCTCAGAAATCTGTTATTTTTGGCAGATATTTCGGTCTAGATACACGAACTATTCCTAAATCCCGGGCCGGAGGAGCCGTGTTGGCTAAGTGGGAACACACTCAACTTTCATTCCGAAGGTCGTGGGTTCAACCTGCAGCGCTCTACTAAATGTTTGTCACTGAATCCACATTGTGATAAAACCTGAGATAATATAAGGTAGGTACATAATGTTTATAATTATAACAGATTGCAAAGTTGGTCCCTATGGCTATATGCTTAAAATAAACAGACAGTAAGTTTCGGCCGAGTAAGTCATTAACACACAAACTAACTTCGCACTCCCAACTTTGTTCGCTAATAGAAAACCACAGTTGGGAACTTTTCAAAGATAGGACCAATTTTCGTATGATTGCTGCAAACGGGCAATTAATTGGCAACTTTTAGCACGTAACATATACTTACCTAAGATTATGCTATTACAAATATTTGCGGAACAACAATTTGTATGATCTGCAAATATTTGTTCCGGGTGTCTGGGTGTTATTTATGTATATGTATTAAAAAAATATATCTATCTATGTATGTATATTATATAAAGTATATCAGAAATCTAGCACCCGTAACACAAGCTTCGAGCTTACCACACTTATATAAAGGTCTACGAGTAGGTATTTAAAAAAAATAAAAAGTTTTGACGAAAGATATATGTCCACAGTGCTGACAAGGTTAACCAAAATAATTTTTACGTTACCAATTTACGGGGACTTAAACTAATGTACAAGTTTGAGTAAATACTAAATATTTTGTTCATAAACTGAATCAAGTTATCTGAATCGTTTCACCAAACGGCCAGTGAAGGACGACCCAGGGTATCCTCGGCCCAAGAAGAGGAAGCTGTGCTTGACTACTTCCAGGAGGATCCGAGAAGAAGCACGCGGAGAGCCGCTCGGGCTTTAAACTTACCGACTATGCGTGTATGGCGGGTTTTAAACCGCGATGGTCAGCACCCGTACCACTATAGGAAGACGCAGGAGTTAACGCCCGCGGATTACGGCCCGCGTATGGAGTTCTCCAGGTGGCTGGTGGAGCGGGAACAGGCAAACCAAAACTGGGGCGCCACTGTGCTGTGGAGTGACGAGGCTACCTTTACGAGGAGTGGCATGCCGAACTGCCATAATGACCACGTCTGGGCTCACGAAAATCCTCACGCCTCGTCACAATCCAATTTCCAGCACAGGTGGTCAGTGAATGTTTGGGCAGGGCTCATTGATGACCAAATCATTGGGCCCTTCTTCATTTGTGATCGCCTCAACGGGGAGAGGTACCTGGAACTCCTCAGAGGTGAAGTAGAAGAGCGCCTTGAAGACTTACCACTGGCGTCCTATTACAACGTAGTCTTCCAGCAAGATGGAGCCCCGGCACACTTCGCGCGGTGTGTGAGGGATTACTTGGATGCACGCTTCTCCTCATGGATTGGACGCGGCGGTACCATTGCCTGGCCACCTCGCTCTCCAGATTTAACCCCACTCGATTTCTTCCTGTGGGGCTATCTCAAGGGCGTGGTGTATGCTACTGAGTGCGACACTGCCGAAGAGATGAAGAGGAGAGTGATTGAAGCTTGTATCAGCCTTACTCCTGGCATGATCCGCCGAGTGACGCGCTCTGTGGTGAAGCGAGCTAGAACGTGCATCCAAATGGGCGGGCACCACATTGAACCACACTACGTTGGTTAGGTACCATTTTGGTGGTCAGTTATCAACAAAATTAGATATGTGTACCTACTTACCTACCTACTTCATCAGTGATAAACAAATAGTTGTAAAAATGTGTTAGTGGCTTTGTGATTGTGATGTGAACTGTGATGTGACTGATGTGTTCTAGAAATGTGCGTGAATTGGATTCCAAGTTCCAACATACCGCTAGAGGTAAGTAACTTTAAATGTAGATTTTAGCATTGATACATAGCAGGCCCTACAAGGTATGTACTTACATACTTACCTGTTACTGACGAAGTCTTAAATTGATAGATAAAAGGTATTTAGTAATTAAAATTGTGATTAATGAAATAATCTACGTAGAATTTTGCGTAAAAACTATTTTTAACCCAGTGTGATTTAACACAGAATAAAATTGGTAACTAGTTGATATTGATTATGCTCTTCTAAAATATTTTAAGAACTTATTAAGCCTAAATCCATATTATCTAGACCTAGAAAGTATGAATTATTTATGTATAAAATAGTTCACCAACAGTAATTTTACTATGAGTTAGAAAGTAATTTGATAAAGCTTATATCGGACCATATTGCCATCTGTTATGAATTTTAGTGAACTAAGTAGCTAAGCGTATTCGTTGGGTGTGAGTGTGAGTGAGACGGAGCTAGTCCAGTGATTAATGAATGAGACAGCTTTCATTCATTCGTATTCGCATTGTATCTAGGGTTGTCACGTTTTTAAAAAACATTCGAATATAATTTTTCTAAAAAAAATTAAAAGTGCGTCTTTTTGAAATCTTTTTTCGGAGTTGTATTTTGTTCGCTGCGGTCAATCCACACCCCTCGGCTTCATATACCCTTTATGATACACGGTGTATAGGTAGGTACGTGATTAAATTTATGATCAAATTGTTTATTCGTTTCTAAAACCAGTCATATAAAATTACTTGATTCTTGAATTTTTTGTTACTTGTGATTGCCGGTTTGCGCAGCCCCGGTAAAGATTTTCCCCCCGTTGGGTTTGTTCTGCTTGGACGACTCAAACTGGAAACTTCTAACTGAAAATGTTTTGAATAAAAGAATTATTTCAACTAGAATGAAGCGAGATTCGAGGCGTGAATTTCCCGCTGAATTCCGTTGTTGACAAAAAGTTGATAAAGGGAAGATCAGCGAAAAATTATTAACTTTTGATTGAGTTTAAAGTTAATTTATTAATTAAACAGCAAATTCAACAGGAAGAGGTTTCTATAACTGTTGCTCAGCAACTGATGCAACATGATTCTGGTTCTTGAGTTTTGGAATTGGGTAGTGTTTGCCTGATTATTCTCTAGTGTTTTCTTGAACCTATTTTAAATTATTTACGCAGCTTTGTCTACTGTACTCTCATGTTTACGTTTTAAACCTTTCCTGGGCTACTACGACTATTTTAAAACCAAATGCACCTAAATCAGCCCAGCCACGCTTGGTTACGATGGCGTAACCAAGGGTAATAGGGATTAATTTTTATACATAGTAGTTAAATCATACAGTTAAAACGACATTATAATTTTTATTTTAAATGATCTCTACCTAAAAAAGACCCTAAAAAGATGTTTACTTAGTTCAATCAAATGCCCCAAAAATAAATTAATTATGACCTAACTTTCCGTCAGTTTTAATAAATTGATGATGCCATTAGCAAAAAATAATTCGTCCCTTCTGTTGTGAGTTTCTTAATTATAATTTGTCTTTGATGATAATTGTATTAAGGACCTTTCAGGATGAAATTACACGGAACGAGACCCACGGATTGAAGGTGACACGATAAGAATCAAAGTACCATAATCATCATCATTAAGGCCAGGCCATCATTAAGGTATCAGGGAGGCCTATGTCCAGCAGTGGGCGTCCAACGGCTGACATGATGAATCATCATCATCCCTATATTTACGTTCCCACTCTTCATGATCACATGGACTTCTCTCTATATAACACGTGAAAGTTAATAATAACGCGGGCAAAGCCGAGGGTGGAAACAAGTACTTCTATAATACGTAATAAACATGTGTGAATTGTTCAGCAGTATTTATATTTATTTTGTATATTTTGGTATACTTAATGGAGAATGGCTCGAACAGTGTAGGTTCTTAACGTTCTTAAAGGCTTATTATATTAAATGCTAGGAACAGATTCAATAAAAGGCTCTTTTTTTTTTCCACAAAGAATTAATGTGTTATATATTACCTTCTGTTAAGTGAGTAAGTCGTACTTATAAAAACTCGAGGGTCCAAAGTTATTTTCAGAATATTATTTTAGTATTTAAAAAACTTAGGGAATCATCATTTAAAATATCCAAATTTTTGGCTCTCAAGATTTTTTATAGTTGAATTGAAACTAGTAATGTGTATTTAAGGCTTAAAAGACAATGTTCCACATATGGGAGTTAAAAAGCAAAAGCTCATTTAATCAGAGCCGCTGTCCTTTTCGTCTCTCAACGAAATGTAATATTTTTAAATTGGAAAAGTTTTTTCAGGTCCAATGTCCGTATAAATAAATAAACGGAATTTTCATGCCCAGTTAATTTCCATTTAGATGGGAATAAATGAGTTTTTCGTCCTGAAATAACTTTCGTGAAAGAGGGTTGACAGAGTAGGTATATCCAGAGATTATGGTTTCAATTGTATACTCTGTCAAGGCGACTCTGGGATTTATATTACTAGAAGACAGACAGGCAGTGACGTGATCACTATAGTAGCTTCAAGAGTCAAATTAAATATTGCTGGACAAGGGAGGGCTAAATAAATAATAATATTAGTTCCGAGTGCTTTGGGTTTTATATACTTAATAAAAAATATATATTTCAGTGTATTTATTTTATGAGAAATCCAGCATCACAAGCTTCGAGCATACCATGGACCTAAATATTGCTGTGTGAATTGTTCAGCAATTTTTATATTAAAAAATCATAAACTGTCTATAAGAACTTAAACCTGCGTTCTTTTGACACAAGTGGATCTTAAATGTCCGACTTAAACAGACCGCATTTTGCTGTAAACCTCGTGAAACCCAGCTTGCATTCAAAGAGTTTATATTCAGCAGTTTTGTGATTTTATTACGTAGAGAACTGAGCTTTTCCGAACGTTATTTCACTTTGAAGCAAGTTTCAGCTTGATTCGTTGTCATATAAACTAGTTTTACCTACAAAGGGTGCTTTATTGTTTTAAACATAAAACAACAGCAAACGGAAATAGCGAAATAAAAGTTAAAGGAAAATAACAATAATGGATTAATGAATCAAAGCTGTAGCAAAACAAACGAATAATGCCAAAATTTTATAAAGTAGTTGAAGATTTTTTTTGGTAAGTATTTATATGTCGAATTCTGTATCAATTTTTTTCATTAGATAACACAGTCATTATTCACGGGTTACACGGGCCTACATTTCAAAGAAGACAAAGCAAAATTTAATTTATCCAAAGGAACTGAACATTTTGAGTCAACCCGTCAAGTAAACATCTCGGCTTATAAGTCATTCCATAGCGTTGGCTTGAACCACTCGGTTGGCAATAATCTCATCTAATCACTTGATAGCTTTAAATCCCTTCAAAAGAAAATATGCCCTTTTTCGTACACCACAAAGCTTCTTTTCGTAAATTATGACAAGTTTTCGGGGAAAATAGAAGCGAATTTTGAATTAATTCTTTGTTGCGATACCTTTTGTTGTTTTGTGTTTGGTGAAATCATTTTTGATACAGAATTTAATAAGGCCAATTTTCTTTTCAATGAAGATATGGGATTTACAAAATAGCTTGGTAAGAGAATATAATTATACCAGAAACAAATACTTACCAACCCAGTACTCTGAAATTGCTATAGTCAATTTCACGTGACATGTACCTAGTGCAAACGCCTGTTCGAATGCGACTAATAGTCCAGTACCTAATTTAAGCTTAAACTATGTAAAAATCTCGGAGTTCGAGATACTATAAAAATAAAAAGAGATAACATTTTTAATATGTTGACCTTTACAATCTTTATTAGACATTACCTATTTATTGTTATTCATAATCTATTATAATTCTAATTTATTTAATAACTCTTAATAATTTATTTATGTTATAATTCTAATTTATTTAATTATCGAAGTGTGAATAGGTGTAGTGTATGTATAAGTGTTTTAGTTAAGTTAATTGTACATAGTGTTAGACGCTTTGGAATCAACCTGTATGTCATTCAACATATAAATAAAATAAAATAAATAAAATACCGAGCTGTATGTCTGTAAATACTTGTTTATTGACACCCTAAAAGTTGTCTCAATACCACTATAACGTGAATGGTGCTCGTTGGCCTAATTTATCAGGTAGGTACAAGTAAAAGATTGAGTACAGTATCTCCCGTTTTTTAATTAAAGTTTTCCAGTAAACTATTGATAAACCTAAATACCTTGGTTACTGCAGTTAATTTAATTCTTCGGATCCGGCCGCTTTGCCTGAATGTGCGAGCCTTCCAATGGATGTTTACAAAAGGTTATTCTTGTTGTAATTTAATTAAGGTAGGGTACCGGTCTCTTTATCCTGGCTCCGAAAGGCCTAATTGGTTCGTGCCTCGGCTTTGCTCAAATTAGTTGGGATATTTCGCAATTCAAATTTGACTAGACAGGCATCACTAAATAATTTATAAATGAATATAAGTACAATACAATACAAAAACACTTTATTGTACCCCAAAACAAACAACAAAATAAACAAGTACAATGGGCGGCCTTATCGCTAAAGAGCGATCTCTTCCAGGCATCCTTCGGATGGAAAGAGAGCAAAGAAATAAAGTATATCCGTAATTTGTTTGCTAGATAAACTAAAAATGTTTGTATAAATTTCTGTCTCATATGAAGCTTTATCTGAAAACGGTGAAACAGGCTCTAAATATAGTATTATACTTAAGTTAAATCAATAATGCAGTTTCTAAACATACGTGTTCAAGCAACAATATTTCGAGTGGCATTTGACGCGGGTCCGACGTGAATGGTACACGAGAACTCATAAATGAACTACCGTGGAGCACTGAAACTCATCTTATAGAGGTAAAACATACGGCGCGAGTATTGTGTTCTTTTAACAACAAATAGGCTTGAAAAATTAGACTAGGACAGCACCAAGCTTGCCTAGCGAGATAAACAATTCCTAATACATTTTTCATAATTTTTTTTAACATTTTTGGGTTTAAAAGTTATACCTACTTATAGTACAATTTAATATGTGTCCATGTGCTAGTCAATGATTTTCAATTAACCCTAATAAAGGATTAAAAGACCGGTACGTGCTTATACTTTTTGAGATCTTGCGTTTGTCTAAAATATTATACCATATTATTATTATTAATACAACACCAGAAACTGTAAAAACCCATGCCATTGGATGTCGTAGTCCTGGGAAATAATTTGATGGATAAGATAGATCTTATAATAATCAGCCGAATCTAGATAACTGAGCTTTTCCTCTCTAGTAAAATGTTTTAGGGTTTTGCTTACTCTATGGCCAAAGAAGATTAATTGTCTCACATCACCTATTTATTGACAAGCAACTCCTTTATGAATGGAGTTCGGAATACTTTGACTAATCTGAGAACTGTTTAACTGGTATAATATTATTGATTATTACTATACTATATTATTACTATACTATTTACTAAGTCATCCAACCATTTCGTTGTTTGTAGAAGATCGCTGCTCTGCACTCTCAAACTAATAATAACCTTTCGATCTACATGCTCGTAATTTCTAATTAAATATTAACGTATATTACTATGTAGTTAAAATTGTTAATCAATCAATAACGACCTCTGTGGCAGGGGCGCTTGTGCGCCTGCGACGCAATGGGTTGCGGGTTCGATTCCCGCCCCGAAACATAGGTATTTCTCGGAGCATCGCACTTTATTTCGCACTAGGTTTTACCAATAGCTGCTGCTTCTGCAATGAATAAGCTCAAAGTTTGCTTCGGACGATATTTACGCTTTCATGGAGGTTCCAGTAAAGGGCAAAGGGTTCCAGTCCAGTAAGAGCAAGGGTGGAATATGTTCGGGATCTCTTCTATTGCATAAGATACATAAACATAATACATACACTGCAATGTCTTAAATTTCAGTCGTCCTACTTTATTGGCTAATTTTATTAAGAGGCCTATTACGTGAAATCGCGAAATTGTTCGGTTTTCTCGTCCTAATTCTATGGTTTGCGTTAGTTGTTTGATATTACAATTACATCTTTATAATAGTTCGTTTTCTCCTCTACAAAAGTAGTAAGAAACATTTTAGATAACTTGTTTATATATTGAGTAATAATCATTCTCCGGATACATGTTTCGTAAAAAACGCTCGAAGACCTGTTTTCTCAGCTCTAATTTGTAGATTCTAATGAATTTGGGCGATCAAACTATTTTTTATTATGTTACGTATATCCTATTCTTCATTTAGAGTAGAGTACATTTTCGTTAAATGCTTTTATTCTAAAGATATACCGAATTTAATATCGACCGAAAATGCTTCGAAACAAACCTCAATAACTCCGAAGTTCTAAATCAATGGGACGTCATATTTATATCAAAATATTTATCAACATTTGCTTAAACTATGATATTAATTTTAATTTGTAGAACGGTTTTGGTAATTTTTTATGAATAAAATAAAACTACCATAATTTAGTAGTTTTTTCATTCAGCCGGCTTTTTCCATTTAGTACCGCGCGAGCGCTTGTCGAGGTCGGACCTATGTCGGTTGTTCTTGAATAAAATATAGAAATATTTCGTAAAATGTCAGTGTGTGGGACTGTCAATTGCTGTAAAAACGCTGTTAGTGTGCGTGTATGTGTTATTGCGATACTACGACCGACATAAGTTGATCCGTTGATAACGATCAATTGTTATTTTTATTGATAACGATCAATTTTTGTTGGTGCTGGCCTAAGAATTGTACCACTTGTTGCTGGCCTAAGAATTGTACCACATCATTGTCATCTTGTTTAATCTTATTTATTTGGAGGTTATGCTGTAGGATGTGGATTGCATATCTAAAGTTATCTATCCTAATTAAAAAACAACAAGGCAACTTTTTTTGGTGAAACCGTCCAACGACTAAATGTAATTATGCCTATGATTTTTTTAGATTATGACTAACTTGCCGACCCGCCGACAGCTGCGCTTGCGTTCTTACGTTATTTACTAGTTTATGTTTTATAGCCTTTTTCGATCATTTTACTATCCAATACTGAAATCATATTTTAAATCGGACCCGCGGTTCCTGAGTAGCACGTTCAAACAAATAAACAAGCAATCTCCTCAGCTTGATAATTGTAGTATAGATTTCCATAATATTTATTACAAAGAAAATATTCCGTAATTTTTTGTTCTTATTTTTACCGAGTATCCAATATGTAAACAATAAATAATGTACCTTTCTAATAAATATATTATTTATTGTAAACATTAAATAATTGTACCTTTCTAATAAATACAGGGCGTCCCAAAGTTATGGGCCATGGAGGGGAAGTACCTTAAATATCGTAGATAGTGAATTTTGCTCAAAGAAGACTTCATTTTATTTTTAAAAGTTAGTAATTCTGGATTCATAGATTTTCTAAAAATTACTTGCTTTGTCTGGGAATCGAACCGACTTACATGTAGAAAAAAAAACTCTATTTTTATGATACCAATCGAAAGAATAGCTAAAAAATAATAACTCTGCTTAAGTAACATAGTATTTTAAAAGAAAGGAACAACGTGAAATTAATTATTTTAATCAAATAAAAAACATGAAACATTTTTTTTGTAAATTAATTAATTAAATTACTTACTTTTTTTTAAATAAAATGAAGTCTTCTTTGAGCAAAATTCACTATCAACGATATATATGGTACTTCCCCTTCATGGCCCATAATTTTGGAACGCCCTGTATATAAAATAACACCCCTATTCACGTTCCCACTGCTGGGATAGGGACTTCTCTCTTGACGAGATAGATTAGGCCTTAATTCACCACGCTGGCCAAGTGCGGGTTGGTTTTTTTTTAAATATATAAATGAAATATTTTCAAATAAGTTCGTAATAAAATAAAAATAAATAGTTTATCAAAATAAAAATATAATGGGAATTATTCAAGATGACATATGTAGATAAATGGATATTCTACATGACTTTTACCAAATATGCGAGCAGCCAACCAAACTCAGATTTCACACTAAAATTACATAAATGTTTACAAACTAACCAAAACTGTGATTGTCCATGTGTAAGTAAAGTTACAAACTGTAAATATTTAGGTATAATGATAGACCAGAGACTCTCCTGGCATGCTCACATTGAACTCCTTATGAGTAGAGTCCGTAAACTGATCTGGATATTTAAAATTTTAAGACATGTAATAACAAAAGATCTTTTAAATAAAATATATATCGCTCTGGTACAATCAGTACTAGTTTATTGCATTCCGGTCTGGGGAGGAGCCACTAAGCTAAAGTTCTTAGGACTAGAAAGAGCACAGAGATCTTTATTGAAGGTAATGTACTTTAAAAAATATCGTTCCCCTACTGATATGCTCTACCAAGAATCAGGACTGTTATCTATAAGAAAGCTCTACATCTTAAATGTGACGTTGAAGGTGCATAGAGATAATAGCTATGATGCCAGTATACCAACAAGACGCAGAAAACCTAAAATATTGCCTAAACATAGCTCACGGTCTGAATTTGCCTCAAGACAGTATGACACTAGATCAGCGTATATATATAACAATATAAACAAAAAAATGGACATATATAACAAAAACAAACAAAATTGTAGAAAAACATTAATCAATTGGTTAAATAAACAAAGTTACGATGATGTCGAGAATATAATGCAAAAAATTTCATAATCTACTTAAGTTCATATATATAATATATACTACATATATATATATATATATATATAAAATTTATTTATTATAATATATATACATCCAGCACACTCCCATGCACACTCACTATTATATTATTATGTAAAGTATAGACCGTAAAATTAAATAAAAATATACTTATATGTTTTATTCTAAACACATAATTTACTATTTCTATTAATTACTGTTTTATATATGTAATAGTATTCTTTTAGAAAAAATAATAATAATAATAATTAAATTAGTTACTTTAATATCTGTTGTGTATACAGTAAATTTACTTCAAAATCTATTATTGTATAAACTTAATCGATATCAGAGCAAGCAAGAGCGGGATCTCCTAGCACAGGTATCTTACTTACTTAAAAGGAGTCCCATACCACTGTAATGATCTAGTATTAAGTTACAGAAATAAATATATTTTCATTTCATTTTCATTTTCATATTTTCATTTCTACATCTGTGTATGACATATGTAGATAAATGGATACCAATAAATATAAAAATAAATATAAAGTTCGAAACTACAAAAATAATACCTAAACATAATTAAAACCTTCATTAACGAAACTTTTATTTATTCAAACACAAATATACCATCTAACAAAACAAGCAACTTAAATATAGGTAATATAATTTATTTGTTTTGTTATAATTAGAATTTGTATTTAGTCCGTTCAATTTAGACTTTCGAACTTACATAAAGTCCCAACATTCGACAAAAAAAAAACATTTAATTACAAACCTACACACCAAATTTCAGAAGAATCGGTTTAAAAATGAGCCCATAAGATGAGATGAATGAGGACATTTAACTTCAATAAGACTATTTTCAGTTTTATTCTTATATATATAATTATTAATCATGAATGTTTTAATTTAAAATTATGTACCTACTTAATTGATTTCAAATAATCAATCAGATTTAAAATAAATATTGATATTATTAAGATAAAACATAATTGATTCAAATATTGAAATAAAAATATCCACCATTTTGAATTTAGGAAAATATATTAAACACCTATCAATTAAATAAAAACATTAATATAATAATTATTTCGGAATGAAACTGAAAAAAAATCCACTCAATAAAATGGAATTTATTCGATGCCATTTTCTACAGATCTAAAATAATTATTAGTATATTTGTATGTTTTAGATCGACGAAGTATCAAGATCATTTAGTATTTTTCATAGAATTCGCGTGACGCGCCGGTCACGTGGTGCATAAAATATCCAATTTCGCAAAACTTCGTAACGTCACAAGGCTCTTAAGTTTAAATAGCGTTCTAAGTCGCTCGAGGAACTTAGAAGAGGTTCAAATAAGGAGATTGTATTTTTGTGCAAAATATTACAAAGTCTTCAAATTTAACAGCAGAAACTCGGTAACAAGAATTCACAAAGCTATTCAACAAATGTTGCCCATTTTCTGCCTTAATTGCAAACATTTAATTTAACGATTATCATAATCAAAAGCTATATTGATGCTTATTAATTATAACGGTTCTTGAATTAAAAATAACATGCCGATTCATTCACGAAAAATGCGAGCATACATTTTAAAATTATTAATTAATCAGTGTGCAATAAACTTAATTTATAACATGGACTTACCGAAATTAATAAAGATATGCTCGTAATATCCCGTGATCGATTATTAATTAAATTAAAATTGCAGTTTGTATTTAACCTTAACCCAACAGCCGTGCTGGCTACGTATACACACTCGGCTTTCATTCAGAAGGTTGTGGGTTGTGGTGTGTAAACCTGTATCTAACAGTGAAGGCAAACATTATGAGAAAACCAGCATGCTCTGAGAACTTGTGGACGTCTGACGGGTGAAATGATGATGATGAATAAGAAGTTCCCAAAATAACGCTATTACGACGAAGTTACTTTTATTCGAAGCAAGCAGGTAGCAGTAATCCGATTACGGAATGCGAACTAAATCTTTACGAGGGAAACTATCTCATACTTACCAAGAAGGTCCTTATAATACCTAAGGCTTTAGGGTGGTTTTCCACTGAGATGTGATTTAATAATGTTTTAAAAAAACCTCGGAATTTAAAACATATTTATAAAGGTTTTGGGCTCTGTTTTATGTGTTAAAAAAATCAAATTCTACTCCTACTCCTTTTTTGAAGTCGGTTTAAATAGTAACATATATTAAATACGACTTTACTATTAGTATTCAATTAATAAAATCAATTTTTGATTTAGGTTAGGTATTAAATACAGTTATTATCTTGTTCAACAGCCAGCATCCGAACATTCCCAGTAAATTATATTCCCAATACAATTACGCTTTCCAATACAGACTTCCTAGTTACAAACAATTATGAAGTTTAATTTGAATAGTAAACATAATTAATCAACCTTCGGAAAGCGGATTTCATTAATAATTAAGGAGTATTGACATAACTGTTTGAACAGTTGCGTATAATCCAATCAGGCCGATCACTGGGCATAAGCTAGGCTTAGGCTGTTTACGAATTATATTCGGTTTACATAGGGCGCGCAAATGCACAATCTGTTGGTTTGAGACATACCTAATGCAATATGTACTCGTACCTACTAAGCCCATTATTTACGTTAGACACTTCATTTATTCAGGTATTCAGTTCTATGAACAAACAAATATCCATCTTATATATTGTATAGTGTTCCGAGTATGTATCAATATTTAGTACCTATATCACAAGCCTCGAGCTTACCTCGGGACTAGATGTTGTGTGAGATTAGCTAACTACATAATATATTTTGGCTCGCGGTGGCAACACTGGCGCTAGTAGACGTATCAATCAGCTGTGCTGATTTTATATTCTAAATAATTGTATTTTTAGCTAATTACTTCATAAAAAGTGTTTGTATGCATTAAATAAGGCCCAGTGCATAAATAACTGTTAAATTAAGTGTAAATAATAACCAATAATAACATAAATCAGTGTTACAAAGTTTGATCTGTCATCGTTGCAAAGTACGTTTATTTTTAAAAAGTGTTGTGTTATCTACGCGGTTTACGCAAAAAGGATTGTGGATTACCTGGATTACCTGGATTACCTTTTATCTAAAGTCTCCACACACGAAAAATTCTTACCAAGAAGAGAAAATTCCAACGGTTGGATATCTACCTGCCTATTGAAAAAACGTGTGGAATCGACGATTCAGGCAAAAATACTCAGAATACGCTGGCACATATCCCTCTGCAACTACTATTTAACCCGGGGAGTATCTTTGTTCTGTTATATTTCTTAAATTGTAGTACTACCACACTAACATTGCACTACACCACATTATTACACAGCTCATCCTGTGAGTTACGTCCATCCACACACGGCACCGTTTATTTCTCTCTTGACTTGACAAAAAGTGGAAGTCCAGTTGAAGATTCAAACACTTGCCCACATACAATACAACACTTGCCTTCAATCCACTCATCCATCAATAATAATTTGTTTAGGTAGGTATAACCAACCATGTACAACACTAATATCTAGGTATATTAATATAATAAATAATTTACCCAAGTCCCCCTAACTAAGCATTATAATTGTTGTTGTAATATCCTAATATTTAATTATTATATAAATTTCAACTTATCTTAGTATTATAAATAATAAGATCTTAGTAATATCTTCTCCTTAAACCTCTCCATACCGTTCTACCTTTCATAATCTTAGTTTTAATAGTAGATTTCCCCATCACCGGTCACATCAGGTCTCTGCCTGCCATACCTCAACTCAGAGGGTGACCACGGAGGAATCCTACTCTGTTACTTTTTTCCAATTTCAATTTTGTTCTCTCTTACCCTTTACTTACCTTTATTTTATACCTTTGTCTTAAACTAACTTCATATTACTAATTTCAGAAAATCCTAAGATGACCATGACACGGAAGGCATGCCAAGCAAGCCTTGAGGCAAGGTTAAAGCAAGTTGTCTCTCAACTGAAGGATGTGGAAGAAGACCGGGATAGGTTACTCCAAGAGAGGGAAGAATGTGAGGCTGAGTTCCTATGCAATCTGGGAAAAATTAAGACCCTCAAGAAGGAACTAGCCGAAGTACACTCCCATTATGAAGATTCTTTGCTAGAAATCAACCGTTTAAATTCCTGCCTTCATTCCGTTGACAACTGCCATGAAGCCTACGATCTGGTTCTTCAAAAAAACAAGGACTTGCAGCAAGAGCTATCTGAATGTAGAATTAAATTAGATGAAGCAGAGTCGAAGTCATTGTATACACCAATGTGTCTTGATAGCTTGGATCTACACTCAGAGCTACAATGCTCACTTAATCCTCCTATAATAGATCTGACATCTCCTCAATGCTCAAGTCAAACACCTGTCATGAATGGGAGCAACAAAATTAAAAAGTATGTTAAGTTGAGAAATTATATTAAGAAAACAGAAAAAAAGATTAGGAATCAGAAGAAAATTATTATCAATACCAGACAAAGTAATGCAAAATGCAAATGTAACATGCAAGATGAATTGAATTCCTGCTACAGTCTGTTAGGTCGGAATACAAAAGAACTAGACCATATGTCAGAAAAAATTGTATGTTTAGAAAGGGAATTAATTGACATTTCTTGCAAATACAAGCAAGCACAAAAAGATACTGAAGATCAAACTCAACAATTAGAAAAATATGTAGACCTAGTGCATAATGCCACAATGTATGTGCAAGTTCGTACAAATAGTACACAGACTGAGACAGAAAAGGCCCCAGTGCCACCCCCACCATCTTCAGAGTTGACCGAGGTCACTTTGGCCCAAGGACCACAGTCTCCGGTTAGGCAGAACCCCTGCCGAAAGACCAAGAAGACTGTCATTTACTCTGACAGGATTGGCAGTGGCATGGGTCCCATCCTAAATGACCTTCTGTCACAGAATGTAATCAATTATAATTACACAGATGCACACATAAGTACAATTATTAACTGTATTAATAATGATAAGTCTTTAGATAATCTGACAACCTTAGTTGTACAATTAAGTGATGTAAATATTAAACGGTCAGAAGTAATTAAACTCATTGAGCTCTTGTTGGACAAGGTAAAAAATAACCTTAATAAGTTAATAATATGTGCTTTTCCATACTCAAAGTCGTTGAGTATTGAAAAAAATAGAAGAATTAGTAACATAAATTTACTTATATATAATTTGACATGCCGTCATAGTGACGTTTTGTTTTTAGACACTAATATTTTTATTAGTAATAGTATTTTGATAAGAGATACTTTGTATCTTAGTAAACGAAATAAAATGATTCTTGCTAAGTTATTAGCATATAATATTTGTGATTCTGTTATAAATTATATAACAAGGACATCTGACCAGCCTGTACAATTAGCTAGTTATTCTGCTAATCAGGGTGTAGATAAAATAATGTCAGTAGATCATAGTTTAAACTGACTTTGCAGACAATAGAGGAAGTCTCTAGCCAGAATTTTTTAGATATGATTCAGTTAGCCCCCACCCATTTGAATAAATCAAAATGTATAAAGTTAGTTCACCAAAACATGCAAGGGATTAATAGTAAATTATTAGAGCTTGAATTATTCATTGATTCTTTCAATATAGACATTCTTTGCCTTACAGAGCATTGGCTTAGAACCCATGAACTGAACATGTTAAATATCAGCAACCACCGGATTTGTAGTGCCTATTGCAGGTCTAAGGCCATCCGAGGTGGTTCATTAATATTGATGAGAAATAATCTTAAGTTCAAAGAACGTAAAGACATCACTAGTTTGTCTGTTGAATGTAATATTGAATTGGCTTGTATTGAGGTTGAGCAATGTATTCTAATCTGTATTTACAGTCCGCCTTCTGCATCTTTTGATATATTTGAAAAAGTAGTAGAACAAATTTTAAATAAAACTATTAATAATAAAAAGAAAGTCATTGTCTGTGGTGACTTTAATATAGACTTATTAGAAGTTAATTCAAGAAGTACAGGTTTATTAACCTTATTTAATTCATATAATTTGAAACCATTGTTTAATGAACCTACCAGAATAACAGAAACATCTTCAACATGTCTTGATAATATATTTATAGATCCTAAAATACAGATTATACACAGAAGTATTATTAGTAATATACCATCAGATCATCTGGGTCAACAAATTAATATAAAAATAGAAATAAAGAAGCTGAATGTTATGAGAAAAATAAATTATGTACCTGTAACCATCAATAGAATAGAAAAATTTAAGTTTAATTGGGTAACAGATTCTTCATACTCACTCTCATGTGTAAACCCAAATGATTCATATTGCCAATTCTTTAATTCTTTTAATAACTTGTTTAACTCAATATTCACTAGGAAGTCAAAGATGGTCTCAAACAAGTGTGCGTTCAGTGATTGGGCAACAGTTGGTATACACAAAAGTAGGCAACAGTTATACGAGTTATATAGTGAAAAACAGTACAATTTTAGTGATATATTCAAAGAAAAATTGAAAAATTATTCTAAACTGTTCAGAAAAGTTTGTTGTATTGCAAAATCAAATTATATTAGTGATAAAATAATAAATAGTGAGAATAAAATAAAAACAACCTGGAAAATAATCAACAACGAGACGGGAAAAGCCACAGATAATCATTGTAGTTCATTTAAATTAAATATAAATAATAATATAGTAAAGGAAGATGTTGACGTAGCGGAGGCTTTTAATGCCTTCTTTACTGATATTCCAACTACTACAACAAAAGCTTTGAATTCGTCCCAGTTATACGCCGAATCATTACTTAAAGAATGCGTACCAATATGTGAAAAAGAATTTAAATTTCGATATGTAGATGCCTCAGACATCAAAAAAGCTTTTAAATTAATTAATGTAAAAAAAACAAAGGACTTATGGGGTGTATCAGTAAACATTCTCAAGTCACTTATAGATACATTAGCATCAGATTTAGCTTTGATTTTTAACAACTGCATTGATTGTGGTATGTTTCCAGATTTGATGAAGCATAGTAAAGTAATACCATTATTCAAAACTGGTTCTACTTTAGATCCGACAAACTTTAGACCAATATCAATATTGCCTACTTTCAGCAAAATTTATGAAAAGCTTATTTTAATTCAATTACTGCAACATTTCAACAATAATAAGCTTTTACACGATAAACAATTTGGTTTCACTAGAGGCAAATCTACTACCGACGCTGGCATCGAATTACTTACGCATATTTACGATGCATGGGAAGATTCGCAGGATGCTCTTGGAATTTTCTGTGATTTGTCCAAGGCATTTGACTGCGTACATCACGGAACATTAGTAAGCAAATTATGTCATTATGGGATAAGAGGTGTATCTTTGGACCTTATCACCTCATACTTAAGTAACAGAATTCAGAGAGTTGAGGTAAATGGTAAAAGGTCTCAGGGGTCTTTGATAACAATGGGTGTACCGCAGGGATCCATACTTGGTCCTTTTCTATTCTTGATCTACATTAACGATTTGCCCCATCTGGTTAAGAAAAATCACGACATAGTATTATTTGCTGACGATACTTCTTTAGTGTTTAAGTTAAATAGACGTAATAATGATTTTGACAATGTAAATAATGCTATAAATAAAGTCGTGGATTGGTTCAGCGCAAACAACCTATTGCTGAACGAAAAGAAAACAAAATGCATTAGATTTACCTTACCTAATGTAAAGAACGGGGTACCAGTAAATGTTAATATCAAGGGAGAGTCATTGAAGCCTATTGAAAGTACAGTATTTTTGGGCCTAACCTTAGACAGCAAGCTTCAATGGGGTCCACACATAGACGCATTATCTAAAAGACTAAGCTCTGCGGCATATACTGTCAAAAAAATTCGTTTTTTGACTAATCACGAAACATCTAGATTGGTGTATTTCAGCTATTTTCACAGTATAATGTCTTACGGTATACTGCTGTGGGGATGTGCTGCTGACGCGCTTATCAATAGTATATTTGTCTTGCAAAAAAGGGCTGTACGTGCTATGTATAATATGGGTCCAAGGGAATCTTTGCGAGAAAAATTTAAAGAAATAAATATAATGACAGTAGCTTCCCAGTACATTTTCGAATGCTTAGTTTACATTCACAAGAATTTAAGTAACTTTCCTAAGAAAAGTGATTATCACAATGTAAATACTAGAAATAAAGATAAACTTGCATTGCCCCGTATTCGACTACGTAAAGTTAAAGTTTCTTTTAAGGGATGTTGTGTTCGCTTTTATAATAAAGTGCCCAAAGAATTTCACCAACTGTCAATGAATAAATTCAAGAAAATTGTAAAGGGTAATCTTTGTAAGAAGGGTTATTATAAAATTTCAGATTATTTAAATGATAATAATGCATGGGAACTTTCATTATTAAATTCAGGGGAAGAAAAAAAAAAAAAAAAAGGGGGGGGTGATTGATAGTGATGACATGTCCAAGTTAATCTTTGTGATTTTACGGACAAAATCTGAATCAATCAATCAATCAATTTTTACCCAAGAGTATATAGAATACAGAATACAGTATCCATATAATACAAAATACATTTATTATTACAATTATTATATTCGGTTAGTGATAAATATATTGGTGTACCTAATTAAAAAACGGCTTTTGCTTCTAGTCTCATTATATTTTGCACCAATTGATAACTTATTATATTATTGCTCCCAGTGCAGCACAGTTCCCGTTCACATTACGCTACAGAGCCTCTAAGTAGCAGTCATCGGTCACATTAGCGTCGGAGGAATCCGCTTACTTCGGGACACTCCACTAGAGACTACATACCGTTTGATTGGCCCTCAGTTTTATTATATACGTCTGTAAATATACATATAGTAAATAAAAAATATTGCTGGACGCTGGCGGCAATAAATGATGGTAAATGTTGCCCAATGCACTGCAGCATGTAGTAGCCCCGTAGTAAGCTCGAAGCGTGTGTTAAGGTGCATTTACGTGTAATATATATTTTATACAATTTATCATAATCATTACATACGGGACTGGCATAGTCAATTAACGACTCAAAGTCCCAATAATAAATTATAATAAAAAAAACATAAGTAAAACCCAATACTTCCCATTAACTGGTATAGATGTGGGGGATTTTGCTATTATATATTTATTTAACACAGCTTTAAGCACAGATCCGTGTTGGCTAAGTGGTAGTACACTCAACTTACATTCTGAAGGTGGTGGGTTCAATCCTCGTCATGCACCTCTGGATTTCTGGATTGCACCTCTTCTAGAAAAAATCTAAAACAGTCAAGGTAAATGTCAAATAATACGTAAAATGTCGATAAAGGAAGGTATGAATTTATTTGTGCCATTAAAAACAGCAAGAGTTTCGTTCCCCCACTATCCCTAACGAAGGTAGCGGCAGTACCAGCGCGGCACGTCGCAGAATGGACACAAATATTGACACTAGACGGTGAATCAGCCGGTCGCCATCCTTCCATTTTGTTAACTTAATCTGAAAACATACGGGCACGTTTCCTTGACAAGTTTCTCCAATTCTAATAATGAGAATTGGATTTTTATATAAATGTATGAAACTTTATATAGGTAAATGTATAAATTAATATATTAATTATATAGTACGGATTTAAAAAAGGCTAAGTGGGAACATACTCGACACAGCAGTGGGAATGCAAATATGAGTTTTGATGTTGATGGAACTAACCTTAAGTGGAACGATAGACGTGCGAGTTGGTTCTCGAACTTCTGGCTCAACGACCTTTTTCGCCCATAAAACGCGTATTTACGGTGACACACCAGCGAAAAAGATACCACAGATTACCCACTTTAGTCAAGCGAGAACGTCTGAAGTATCGCTCCGTGTGTTTCCGCGACGTCGCCTTTTTACGTCGTCGCCGCGTCGGCCTATGACAACACACTTGTCAGACATGTCCGCGTCTACGATACAATGAAAAGCAATTTCCGAAATGAAAATACACCTACGCTGTCTCTATCCTTGTATCTTTCATCGAATCAACCTTTATCGTTTATTCATTTTAAAAACGGGAATTACTCACGTATTTACATAGGAGTTAAACAACTCTCGACGTTTCGTTTATCGTTTTATCGTTTATCTTTATCCATCTATGTATGCATGTATGTACATGTAGGTACCTACACTAAATATTCGTCCTGATAGATAAATAATCATAATAATCATAATCATCCCTATTCACGTTAGTACTGCGTGATGAGTTCACCCTAACTCATCACCCAGGCCAATTGCAGGTGAATGACACATTCTTAGCATATTACGGTTTCCTCGCGATGTTTGCCCTAAAGCACGTGTTTTAAAAGCGCACGTACATTTCCCAGAAGAAATAAGTGCAGCTTTCAGTTCTAGGTACAGAAATAATGAATTTATCTATAATTGTAAGTATCAATTTTTGTAGTCAATTAACAAGGATGTATAATAAATTAATTTTGAATTTTTCTTAAACGACTAGTAGGTGAAACATAAGTAGGAACCAACATGTTGTTTGACTCACGTGTTATATTTTATTATTAATACCAAATCCCTATGATATGATTATCCCGACAATACAGGATCTATTTCTTAATTTTAAATTCCCCAAGTTTATTTTATTTTCCTCAGTGCTTCTGTCCTCAACTTCAAAAGAAAACGAACAAAGGCGTTACGCATTTAAAATTGAAAAAGCCGAGAGGGCATGATTAAGTAAAGTTGTTTAAGGCCAGACAACACAATACGGTGAGGCCTCGGTGGAATTTGTATAAACATCGTTTAAAACTACGCAACCGTTATTCTTAATTCAGGGTTCCGTTTGTGGATTTGTTTTTGGTCGCTCTTTAAGGTGCCTTTCCAATCAAGATAAAAAAGTGATGCTGGATAGACACACCAATACTTACGTTATATTTGTTAAATCTTCTTAGAAAATTAATCTCTAAAACTCGAAAGATTTAGTCTATATACCATAGGATGGGAAAGCGAGCGTAGGTGCGCTCGGATAAGCTAGTAATATTGGTATAGATATTCGCGAAATAAAAGTTTTTTTTTTCAAATACTAAAAGCATATAAAAAATAATAACTGCTGAGATTTTGAACATTACATATATTTTAGTAAAAGAAAACAACATACAATGACAATATTAAAACTCCCCCCCCGATAAAAAATATCTTTTATTATTTTACCCAGTGGATTCCCTTTGCAAATATTTAAGAAGATTCGGGTAGGTAAGCCTTTAATTTCTTATCACAGTTCACTCGAAGGTTGTACGGTTGAAGTGTTTACAAGAGGTTTCTGAATTATACATTATAAGATTTATTTCGTGGTAGTTACGATGTTATAAAATAAGGAAACTGAGAAAGGAATAAGAATCGAAGCTAAACAAAAATAAATAACCCTCGTCGAGAAGAAGTAATTAAATTAATATTACTAGACATTTCACACAGCAACAACAAGCTCAGTGGTAAGCTCGAAGCTTTTGTTAGGTGTGTTAGATTTCTGATAATTATAATAATTTATAATTGTTTATAATTTATTGTTTATAAAGTAACAAACACGATTTAAAAAAACCAATTACAAATGTTACTTATAGAAATTAAATTATTTACACATTTAATAAAATATTACAATAAATTAGGTATTAATAAAATTAGAATTATATTATATTATATTATATTATAAAAAATTATACAGACTAAAATACAAAAATCCTTTCATTCATCACCTTCGAAAAACCTCAGACATACTAATATAAAACTCTTCCATTCATCTGCAAAGATATCGCAGTCTGGGTTCTGGTTAAGGAGTTTGTTGAGGGCGGTGAGAGTGCGGGGCAGTGGAGAGTTGGTATACTTAAATTGATAAATTATTATAATATACACCAGGAACACCCGAAATAAATATTTGCAGTTTGTACAAATTGTCTTGAGGCGGGAATCGAACCGGCAACGTCCTCTTGCGTCGCAGACGGACCATCGTCCGCTGCACCAGAAGGTCCATTATCACAGTTTATTTAATAAATAGATAGAGATTATTATAGAGACAAAAATACGTAGGCGAAACAATGTGCTGTAATAATACACTTATATTGCTCAATTCAAAAACCTTGGAATTTAGTTGAGTTTACATTAATAATAATAAATAATAAATATTGGACAATTTTACACAACGGCATCTAGCCCCGCGGTAAGCTCAAAGCTTGTGTTACGGGTGCTAGATTTCTGATATACTTAATGTAATATACATACATAGATAGATATTTTTTATTATACATACATAACACCCAGACACCTCACACAGACACACATTCATTGATTTAATTAGAAAAGAAAATACTACAAAGCTGTTTATTAGGTACCTATTTATTCAAAGCCTGAAAGCTGCTTAGAGTTTTTTAATTACACTTTCCTTAGAGCTGTTTCTTAAGGGAAAGGTGGAATAGGCTACGAAGGTTATGGTCCATCTTTAGAAATTTAAGAAGGCTATTGTGAACACAAAAATTCAATTGAGCGAGCAGCGAATGCCTATACGACGTAAATGGCGATTGACCATTTTTTCTCAAGCATCGAGTAGGGTTACCATCTCACAAGCATTCCCAAAAAAATTGATTTATTTTTATAAAAAGTTCAGAAAAGTTTGAAGAATCAATAATTTGATTTAGTCTACAATAAATTGTCAATGAAACGTCCTCCAATATTCTTATTATTATTATTATTTAGCCGTACTAATTACTCCAATATTCTTAATTAAAAAAATCTATTAGCACATCTTTCTTTAAAAAAGTAAAATTACTTAATCCTATCCACAAAACCAACGGGAATTCTGTAGAAAGTAAATACCTAATTAGGGCTACTTTTATTGTTGGCAACCCTATAACGAAGTCGAAGGGACGTTTCCTCCAATTTGCGGACTCCTAATAGAAAATGGTTCCGCCAATTTTTGCCGGCGGAATTAATACCGTGAGAATTTGTTCGTAAAAGAATTTCTGCTGTCCAATTGATGTTTCCTGAATAGTCTGCCAAATTACTAATACACTCATTAATTCTTATATTTTGTGCTCTGTTATTCTAACTTAAAAAAAACTGTCAGCTAGTTCTTAGCTCATACTAAAATATAGTTTTCAAGAGTACTAGTAATATATATGAGGGAGAGTATAGCTGAAATTTATCAAAATCGTTTCTAACATAAGATGTTGGGTTGGACAAAGAAAATACTCGATTTACAGATATCTTTTTTAAAATTTCAAAGAAAATCTGTTTTTATAAAATTCGTGACCATTTAATACCGAATTGAAAATCAGATACCGAAATAACAAACAAAGTAAAGATTTCGCTCAAACAAAATCGTAATACTCTTGAACTATTCATCATCACCTATTTCAGCGGTCGGATATCCATTGCTGAACATATGCCTATCTTAAAAATTCTCCAACATATTAAATCAAAAAATAAATTGTGAGCGTTAACCCTACAACAATAGCCCTAACCAAGGTGGTCCCGACGAAATGTTCCCACAAATCCCAGCTGAGCGTAAGTGGTCAGTTTTCTGGGCAATTTCACGAGACCACGTGACGTCACGCAACGAAATTACGCTGTGGGCAGGCAGCCTAGATTTCACGCGAATCTAGGCCTTTGTGGACTAGGCAGTACTGTTTTTAAATAATACCTAGTTCTACTATTAAAACTGTCGTGGTTTAATAAATTCATATTGAGATAAACGGGCAGTGTATTGCCCGTTAACCTTATATACGTTGACTTTTGAACAACCGTTTCGTCCCAGAACATGGGACTTCTTCAGGATCAAGGACACTGCAAGGACACGGATCACGACCGACATGCGTAACTAAGGTTCGTGTATTGCCCGTTTATCTCAATATGAATACCTAGTTCCATAGACTGGATACAAATGTTTCTTTGTTTGGCTGTACAAAGACATTTTATCCATAGACTCGAGAGGTATAGATGAAAATAAAGTTCCTTATTGGCTGTAGACAAGCCGTACCTTATAATAACAATATTTATTATAGTTTCATGAATGGCCACGGTTTTACCGTTTTCGATAGGATGCAAATTAACTGGAGGTCAATTAAATTACTGCGCGGGCAACCTAGATTTCACTTTAACGAAGGTCGGTGTGGATAAGGTTAACGAACTTCATTTTTAGGATTCCGTAGCCAAATGGCAAAAACGGATACCTTATCCTGACTGTAAGTTTAGTTTATATACACTTGATTATTTATGATTTCTATCCCGTTATAATATTTCCCCATTATTCGTTATATGTTGTAAATGTTCTTTTCATGGTTCTCAAATACCTCTCCACGAATTTTCAGCCAAATTGATTCAGCCGTTCTTGAGTTATAAATGGAGTAACGAACACGACTTTAAAAAAAATATTATATGACTGATTTCAACAAAAGCTTAACCTTCAAAACCTTACCTACATAAGCCAAAGCCAAACCAAAGCTCTCCTTACGATAACAAAAATTAAAATTCCGATCATTAGATGGATATATTGTAGTCTCTTACATAAATTTCCTCAAGAATACTTGCCCTTCATTTCTTAAAATAATGTTTTTCCGAAGTATTTGCTCCGAGATGATCCATTTTCATTCACATCACGTTTTATCCAAATTATTTCACGAACGTTCGGCATTACTCCATTTTCGGTTGTAAACCTATTGTCACGTGCATTTGGGGCTTTCCTTATTACAAATCTTGTATTTTGTCGCTATTTCAAAGGTTTTCGTGTAATATGAATCTGATATTCATTTCGGAACACAAAAGGGACCACTTAGGTACCTACTTATACTCAATTCCAATTCCAACATTACATTCCGTGACGGGCCTTTATAGAATTTAGGATTATAATTAATTTAAATATTTAGATTAGATCGCTGACAAAAAGTATTAAATACTTGAATGACCCATGTTGGATGTAAAATATTTGTTGAATTTTTATTTACATATTAGGTATGTTTATAAATAAGTCAATGTTATTACAATATCCGTTGCTTGGAAATAAGGTACAGTTTAAAAGGTAAAATTATTTTCGTAGGCTGCTACGACGTAGAGGTCACGTAGCATGTTATCGTAGCAGGTCTACATTTGAGTGCCTCCTACGCTCTACTATCACGTAGACACCACAAAATATACTAAATAAACAAATGCTACATGACTACCGACTCGAAATAGTGCAGTTTATCATCTGTGTTATAAAAAGTATGTTTAACAAAATAATATCGCTTTTATCACGCCGGAACCATTTATTTCATTATTTTATTTTAATATAGCCCTGTAATATTGTACACTACCTATTTTATGTCAAAATAAATGATTGATTTTGAAACATTGTCAGATAAAAAACAACATTCAACAAACAATAACATAGTAATTACTGAAAAAAAATCAATTTATCTCTACAAACACGAGTACTTACTACGATTTAAGTTTGCAAGCAATTATTGTTTTCACGAGAGCGGTGGAGAAATATATAAAATAAGCACTTTTTAACTGAACGTAACTTGAAATAACAATAATTAATTTAGTTACTAGTTATTTTTTAAGTGAAGGGAAGTTTTATTACGTACATTAGTCGGCTCAGATTTTATACAAAAGCGCTGAAAAAAAAAATGGGCAAAGTCGATCTATAACAAACAAGAAAACTGCTTAGGTTAATAAAAAATCGGTGATATTTTCCAACCACTACCTTTGGAGGATAACACACCTGTACCTAACTTTAGTATCTCATTTTTAGGGTTCCTCTTGGTAGTTTCGTAGAAGGCTGTTAAAGTTTGCATAGTTTTCATGGAGCTTGTTATCGCTTTTTGCAGAAGTTAGCTCGTAAAATACGAAATATAGTAGATTTTCTCATTTTATGATGCTCATATAGATTTTTGCATAGTTAACATAATATAGTTATATCTTTCGAATAAAATTCGCCGTCGACGGTGCTATTCTTATTTCCACTTTGCAAACTAGAATAAATTTTCAAATTTTATTTCCACCACATTATTAAAACTGAGAAGCGAATTAATTCGAAAAAGCAACGTAAGAAAAATAGTAGTGCGGAACGCAAATGTTTAATGCAACGAAAAAAGACTTAGATCCCAAGTGATTTCATTTGGAATATTCTCGTTATAAAGTAGAATTATGTTAATAGTGATTATTATTTCATTTTCATCACAATACTCTGTTTTTGATTTAGACAGCAAAACATACAATATCATACTCGCACTTGGCCATATTTTGGTATTATTTCAGGCGCAGGGACATTATGGTAATATACGGTAATGCTTAGTCGCCGCCCAAAAACATTCCATACCATTTTTCCAAATATCAAGCCAATAGATATTTTTTTTATTTTTTTGCCGATTCATAGTAATTTTTATAGGTTTAACTTAGGGCTGCTGGAAAATAGACATGTTTTTCGGAATACATTAAAAAAATATGGGTGAATGCACACTTGCGGCAAAATAGGTTGTTGGGCGATTTTTACTAAGTGACCTTATGCGAATACGAGTATGTTGGTGTGTTCAACACATTTAAAAGATTTGGTTTAACAATGCATAATCGAGTTAGATTAATTAAAACAACACTTGACGCTGTTCACAGTAGTATTAAACTGTGGCTCTGTTAAAAAAGCACCCTTACCTTTGAATCCGCCTCGCCCTATGATTAAACTGTCCCATAACCTATAGGTGAAATGAAGATATGTTGACAGATGGGTCGGTATTCAGAAAGCGTACTTACGTCTTTTGTTTCCCAGGATCCATTTGTCAATGACAAGGGAACCTACAAGCCACACAATGATTCAAGGGCATGCACAATATACGGAAACGTTAGCAGTAGACTAAGGGCCGATTTTTCAATACCCAGATAAAACTACAGATAGCTAACAGTCCAATAATTTGATCTGAGATTTTAACTATCGAATAAATACATACTAGTTACAGAGTTTAACAGACTGTTAAGGCCTATCTGTCAATTGAAAATTGGAGATTCTTGTTAACTGCAGAATAAATGCTATCTAGTCGTTTAACTGACCATTGAAAAATCGGCCCTAAGTGAAATGTTATAGTGCGAGCAAGGCGTCTCAGTTTCATGAATGATTGACGACCTCTGTGGCGCAGCGGGCGAAGGTCCGCCTGCAACGCATGAGGTTCGTTTCGTTACGGCAGTGGTTTGCGGGTTCGATTTCCGCCTCGAGACAAATATTTTTTCGATCTGCTAAAATTTTTACGGGGTGTTCTGGGTGTAATATTCGTCATAAAACATGTCATATATATTTTATAAAGTATCGTGAAACAGTCCGTAAATTTATCACATTATAATAGACGCTTGTTATACTTGTTACCACAAGCTTCTTAAAAATACAATACAATACAAATAGCTTACAAATAATACTATAGTTATTTATTCACTAAATAGTATAATATAAATAGTAGCTTAGAGAATTAATCGGGCGAATTCGCGGGCAGCTAGTGCTCTATATTTATTAAAACCTAGTTTACTGGTGCCAACATAATATAGTGTAACAGAACTATTACGTCAATGTATTGTGTAAGTATGAAGTGAACTTTTGGAATTTGCTTGATAACAAATGAATAGTCAGAACAACCACAAAGGGATTATAATTATGAGGATTAGCCATGGAAACTACATGAGTAACGGTATTTATTTATCACGTCAACATCACACTCTACTTTCACTCTAAAGGTCGTGGATTCAAAGCCCGCCGAGTGTGCTCCCACTTAGCCAACACGCCTTATTTCAATATCTTATCAAAACTAAAGGCTTTTCACTTAATGAGTTAAGATGAATGTTCAAAGTAATGAATATTAATAAATTTAATAACTCATAAACTTCTTATGAAACCACAATAAAGGTAGGTTACCTTCAAAATAATTAAATACATAATGCGATAGTTATTTTCACTTTAAATAATTATCGTTACAATAGAAAGCTTTTAATCTTAAAATTTTGCAATATTAACACGATTAAGCAAGTAGTGTTGGGACACCTTATGCTTTCGGCTTCACAACAAAATTATGAATAAGAATATCTTTATTCAACTTTTTTATCCTTTGCGAACATGATATAATATTTTTATTTCCTTTTATCATAAAATCAATGCCACTTTTCATTGTAATTTTATAACTTATAAAGGGCTGGGTGATTTTGATTTTAAAATAGTTTTAGTAGCCAAGGGAAGGTTTAAAAAGCGAGAAATCATGGGAATAAAGCAGACGAAACAGGTGAGTCAGCTATTATATTTTATTTTATATTATATTTTAATAGGTACGTGTTAATAGTGCAGCAATCTATTTGTCCATTTATAACAACAAACACAAAACACGTAACACAAGATTCGAGCTTACCGCGGGGTATATCGCTGTGTAAATTGTTCAGCAATATGTATTTATATTTATTTATTAATATTAATCATGATGATGACTCCTGTTCGCATTTCTAACCCAACCCAGACGTGTAATAACATTATGCATTACAAAAGCCTTCTGCAAGGGTCGTTAAATGTAATTAATTTAGTTGCCAGATGAAGGGTGAAGATGCGAGAGCAAGTGGTTATGAGTACTAACAAAGGATAATTACTCGAGGTGCATGCATGTTGTGTACTGAACATGTTGTGTACATAAAATGTAGAAAATTGACTTGGGTTGCCATGATTTATGCTGAAACATGATTGTGGTGATGAATAGATTCTGACATCTTGCGGTAATCCATTTCAGACATATCGTATCAAATAAAATAAACATTGCTGGACAATTCACACAGCAACATGGTAAGCACGAAATAAATCGGGCGAAGTCGCGGGCGATCAGCTAGTGCTTTTTTAGTTATTAAAACCTAGTTTACTGGTGCAAACATGAAATAGTGTAACAGAACTATTACGTCAATATATTGTGTAAGTATGAAGTTTGCAAGCTTGTAAAATAATTAAAATTTAAACCTCTGACGCGGCGCAAAGTCCGTTTTATGACTATTGATTAAAAACTAGTAGGTACAGATTTATGCAATAACACTAATTTAACAAAGTTGTATATTAAAAGTTGTCACTAAGTAAATGATAACGGAGTCAATACCTTATAATCTAATTTAAAAGATGTTTAATTAAATATTATTAAAATTTCGTCGTATCAGTATAAAGTTGGAGGTAGAAAATGCCTTGGCATTAAGGCCACCAGTTGTACAGAATTTTTGTTAACTTTGATAAATAAGATTAATTACAACTAAAATGAAAATAAGACCAAAGTTGGCCTAATTTAAAATAAACAGAGACACATTTAGACTTCCAGCACGCGTTAGTGCACCCGTGTTCCGCTCTCCATTGAACGAGCTACTCACGAGCGAACAATCTAGAAGGGAGATAGAGGCGCCACTGCGAGGAATATTGTATCTTATCCTACACTTGACATCTCTTTATCGTATCTCTCTTTAAAATATGTACCTTTATCAACATTGCGTACCTACTAGGCACGGGTTATCCCAATAGAACCTAAAAAGTCTTGGATAAATTTATAGTAACCTTTACTTACTGTTAAAACTTGGTCTTCTGGATACACTTAAGGGTCGATAGTAAGTCAAATCGCTTGAAATTGCTTTTTGTTAACGATCATATCTGTGATTTGTGATTTGATGTCACTCTTCCATATAATTCTAATATATGAGAACATTTTCACCATGTCTAAGATAGAAAACTATAAACAAAGTATTAATCGAAATCTTAGGTTTATATTACGAGGTATAAGATAGATTTAAAATAAATATTTCATCGAAATCGTAATATAATATAAGGTTTATATTACGAGGTAGGATGAGTTAGCTCCTCAACTATAACTTACTATTTTAATGTAAATAAACATGCAGTGAGGTGTACTTAGTCCCACCATCTCCTGATTTATCCTGAGTGTTAGACGTGTGTGCTCTTAATGGCTCGCTCAGACACGGCATTATGTGAAACGATGCATTGTGGTTATTCGCCAGAATAAAAATGTATATTTTTAGCGTAATGAGAATACTTAGAAAAAGTTGATATTTCTACAGCATTAAATTATTTTTTGTTTCAACTAATACTATCAGTATTTATAAACGTATGTACGTAATTACTCTACTGTGTGCTGTGTTAAAAACTCTTTTGTTAAGTTTATGGATGGCCCTAGACCTTAGAATAACATGATTCATTCAAATATTTGATCTTATAATGAGGATTGTATGTACCTTATAATATGTTTATTATTTAATCCTATTCTTTGGATTTATTCAGATAAATCCAATTGGAAAAGTGAACCGTATATAAAGAAAAAACCATTTAAGGACATCTGGAATCAACTATGATACGGATTTCATCATCATTACGACCTATACATACAACTACTGGGCATGATTCTCTCCAAATATAACTCATCATACCACTACTGGCATGATTCTCTCCAATATAACCTTAGGTCTTGGAGAAATTCAGGAGAAGTCGCTCAATCATAAACTCAGATAAAGTTAAACTAAAGCTGAACTGTGATAGAAACAGCCCCACTAAATAGTGTGGGTAGTTCTAAGTCCTTACCTTGTAGGGCGAAAGCAATTTCCTCGTAATAAACTAGCTGGGACAAGATGACAAGTGGTTTGTCGTCTATTTATCAGTGTCAAGGTGGCCTAGAGACGCAGAGCGTGACACTGGCTGAGCCTACACTGGTTGTTGAGCCAACATTGTTTCCATATGGTTTTGGAGATGGGAGAAATCTAATATCCATTCAGTAGGTATAGCTTGGGTGGGAACTTTTTAAATTCCGATCTTAGTGCACAGTTTTGTATAGTTATACCACGGTACATTATGTTTAATGTTTGAAAGAAGTTGAATTTAATAATTTCATTAGTACCTATTCTTGAAATAGTCTCTAGGTAGTATCTATCACCTAATATACCAATATAATGTAAAATAAGCACACCAACATTTCCCTTTATAACATGAACGTGAAGACATGCTATATTTGACTTAACGTTTTGATATTTGAATTATTACCTAATTTACATTTTAATCCCTATATTTACTGAAGCCTTGAGACCAAAAACACGTTCACGATATAAATAAGGTTTTTCAAGTCGGTCAAAATTACTTTACAGCCTCATGTGGCATCGAGGGAGACATTTTTAATATTTATTGCCATAATAAAATGCTATCTGGTGTCGCGCATACGAATAACATGCAAAACAGTTTCGTTGAAGAATTTTAGGAAGTCTTTCGTGATAGAAAATGGTATGGAAAAAGTTACAAGATCACAAGATATCATTGTTCTTAACTGGTTATATTGGAAGTCTTAGGGACAGTTTATCCGTAACTTATCTGGTAGATAAACTACAAATTTGGGTACAAATATTTGTCAAATAACTATCTGTAGCTGGTGAAACTGGCGCTTAAGCTCATGACGAACATAGCTTCTAGATAGTGTTAGGTCAGCGCAGCCAATCGTATACTTGAAGGAGTGGTATCGATTCCAAAAAAATCTCAACAAAACCCTATAACATGCTGTTATTTTTGTGATTAAACGGTTTCGTACTCAGGTAAAATAGGCGTTGTTTCAACTCCCAGTAAATCTTTCGCTTAATATTTAACGAGCACGTAAAATCGTCTAAATGAGTCGGGGTAAATAAGTATTCAGGTACATGATAAAGTTACTGAGTGCTTCTCAACTCTACCGCGACGTAATAAGGGTTAAATTGCCACTTAAAAGTCCAAGTTCTGCTCAAGATGAGATTCAGGTATGAAGTCCGCCTACATTAAGGTTTTATGATGTTTATGGTTGTATTTCATATCTGTTTTTCTAGGTTATCGCGTCCTAAAACTTTACTACCTTCTTACCACGTTGGGAAATGAGGCTGGGCCTTTGATCTTATTCAGAGATAATAATGATTTACAGGTTAGGTAGAAGACATTTCTATAAAATATATTCTACAAACTTAGCTGATGTATGTAATCAATGAAACTAGCATAAGATTAAGCACCACTACTAACGTTAGGTACCATTGCTGGGACTCATCTCTCTCTCACTTCTCTCTTGACGAAAGAGATTATAGGTATGTGATGCGATTAGGTATGTCATAGTTTACCACGTTAGTTAAGTGCGGGTTGATGAATGTCATACGTTCTTCAAACTCTTTAATGTTCTCAGAACATGCCAGTTCCCTTAGGAATCTTACGATGTTTGACTTCACCATAAAGTATTATAAGCACACGATAAAATAAACCAAGGAAATTATCGTGACCGTTTTGGCAAGCAAATAAAAATACAATTTAATGTAGCCCTATTCGAAGAACGTTATCAGTTTCAGTAAATCTTGTCGCCATACATTCGACCCCCATAACATTCAAATTAGCTTGGACATAAGTACCTGAACAAATGGTGTTTGGTATGCTGTTAAATAAACATTTTAGAGCTCTATTTCGCTGAAATGGGGCTATACTTATCGTGATGTAACATGATACGCAGAAAATAGCTCGTGGAAAATGGTTGGTATAAATTTCGATATTAAATCGGATTAGGGGTTGGATGGATAATATGATTTAAAACTTGAATATGATAATCTTTAATATTTATAGCAATTTTCATTGTAAATGGACGTCCATCAAAACAATAATAGTAGATATTAGCATGCATTATGTTATTTCATTGGAAACACTTTAATTATACCCTGTCTACTAGTCAATTGCATTGACAGTTGACAATTCAATTGTTAAAGATAGTAAGTATATCTTATATAAGTATATCTTGTTACATCATGCATATAAAAATGCTAATAAAGATATTTTAAGTATATCTTATATAAGTATATCTTGTTACATCATGCATATAAAAATGCTAATAAAGATATTTTGAAATTAATCTATCTAATTACTATTCTACAACTAATTTTACTAATAACTTATTAACAATTAAGACTTACAGTTAAAACTAAGCATGGAAATCATAATATTGTCTTGACAGACCATCTTGATGCTTTAATATTTGCGTGCTGATATTGAGAAGTGAAGTGGTCAGTATCTGTGAGATCTTAATTAAGATCTATCACACTATTTCAAATCAATTGATGTATAATTTCGTAACACTATTTGTGTAACGAAATTATTAATCATCGGCTTTTGCAACATGTTTTGTTCACTACCTTTAGTAAATGATCACGTTGATTCATAGTTGAATAGTATTTCTACTCTATCATTAGCTACATAGGTACTTTTATTGTGTCCAACAATTTAATGTACAATTATGGTTTTAAAAAAAGTTTCCTAGCTAATTTTATACGTGGGATTTATTTCGTGGAAATCATTGTTATGGATTTAATTACTTTGATAAAAACGTGTTCATTGGTAAAAATGTGTTGATCAAAGCTTTTTTATTATTCTTATTAGTTACTAGCTGGCCCACCCGCTGCTTATACGCTCTAATTCAGGGGTGGCCAACTTGATAGGACCCAAGATCTCTTTTTCACTAAAGATACCCTGTGCGATCTACCAATTACATACTTCTAGAAATCGAATAAAAGTGGCCAAGTGCGAGTCGGACTCGCCCATGTAGGCTTCCGCAGCAATTGTTTATATGAAATAGTTTATGACGTATTTTAAAAAAACTACTTGATAGATTTCGTTCAAAGCAATTTTCGTTGTTAGTTTTTATGGTTATGTACAGTATATATTTTTTCTAGATTTATCATCCTCTTATTTTAGAAATTAGAAGGGGGGGGGGGGGACACTCTGTTTTCCACTTTGGAAGAATCTCGCGTCCAAACTCTTAAGTTTAGAATTAAATGGTGTTAGAAACCTCAATATGATTTTTGAAGACCTATTCATAGATACCCCACACGGGGGTATGGGTTTGATTAAAAACAAGTGTTTAAGTTTCAGTCCTATGTATGTAATTAATTTTTTTTCGATAATTTTATGAAATCTTAGTGTGGTTCACGGAATACATCTACTTACTAAATTTTAGCTTTATAGCTCTTAAAGTTTCGGAGAAAAACGGCTGTGACATACGGAAGGACGGATGGACGGACATGACGAATCTATAAGGGTTCCGTTTTTGCCATTTGGCTATGGAACCCTAAAAATAAAACAGCATATTTCATTATAAAAGATTACACTGCGTAAAATAGAGGATTAAATACCTTGACGGAACAGCGATTGAAAAATTATACAAAATGATGCGTCCAGCAGTACATTGGGCAGTCTAGTCTATTTATTTATTTTTGCCTTGCCAAGATCGACTGGACTAACAGTCGCGATCGACCGGTCGATCGCGATCGACCGGTTGGCCACCCCTGCTCTAATTGATATAAAGATGAGTCTTGAACCAGTTTTTTATACTACCAAGATGACAAGCATGCGGCCCATCTGGGGAGAGCGGTTACCGCAGCCTACGGACGCCTGTAGTAAAGATGTAAATCGAAACTTTAAAAGAAATTTCGATTTACTTCATCAGTTTTCATCTTTACCTTAATCTAATAATTGGATTCGACTCTGATTGACGTGACTGGACTGTTTGATCGAAGGGAACAATATCCTGCGTCCTACGCTTGATAAGGTGACGTTCGTCGCGTGAAAACATCTACTTCCGATAAAAATTCAAACAAAGCTCTGACACGTAATGTCACGGCCTCTTACATTTGCATAACGCCTTTTACGATGTACCGTTTTTGTTTATTTGCTTTTACACTATATTAGCGCATAATTAGATTGGCACTTTTTCGTGTTAGTAAAAAATTTACCTCCGATTAACGTATCTTTTCATTGCGAAGTTACGTTTACAATAACGTAGGTCCTTAGCTTGTTAAACTATATGTTTATACTATATTTACTGTCTATAGAATGCGTACCTACTTATAAAAGCTTGCAGATGTTGGTTGGGCTAAAAAACTCATTAATTATGTTTGACAACTCAATAGAATTTTTCGTAATATGGGTTGATAATGATGATAATTATAGGAATATAATCCCTTCATTCAATAGGGTGGACATACGTGAAAGCGGTTGGTTCGCGGTAAATGCAGGCCGCGCTTCAACAGAAAATATCATAACAGGAAATCAATTACAGAGGTATATGTCCAGCAGTGGACGTCCTACAATAATGATGAGGATGATGAGTCCCTTTTATTTTCAGGTTTTCCGTTGTCATGTCACGTGACTATGCTAAAAGACTTTTTGTGTTGACCTATCAATGTTCGAGCTATCATTAGCCTACGAGTTTTTATTGAAAGGAATGGGCAATGGCAGGGTCATTTGTATTGATTTCCGAGAAATACTATCCAACGGTAATGATGTATGTACAAAGCGTACAATACATTCAGTAATTTGAAATGTGACCTTCTAATAAAATAACCATTTAGTTTTATTGAAACATTTAGAATAACATAATATTACAATCACACATCATACAAAAGAAAGAGTAGGTAAGTAAAACATGGAAATAATTTAAATGTGGTAAATCTCTAAAATAAAAAGTAAAGTCTTAGTTTCCCTGCCTACAACAGCAAAATTACTTTCTAAACGTCTTACAAAACGTGAGAAATGAATATAAATTAATGGAAATTTATTATTCACGGAGAAAATAGAACTTTTATCAATACAAGGGTTCAGCTCAAATTTTCTCATGAAATACTTATTGTCTTGGGTTTGATGTTTCAATTTACCTTTTAATACTAACGAAGCGAATTGAAAATAAGACTTATTTATCCCTTTTATTTAATTTTGTCGCTCATTTTCTACAAACGAATTTCGTTTATCAAATTGCTTGTAGAGTTTAAATATTATTATATTGAAATTGTAATAAGTTGGTAAGTAAATGCCTTGTAAATAGATTTTTCAGTTAGTTTTTATCTAGATAGGACCAGATCATCTATCCATCTTGTTGGACGTCCGACGCCACGTTTGCCGATCAGGCTAATCGAGAACTTTTTGGCCCCATCGGCCAACTGTTCTCCTCGCTATATGACTTGCCCTCATTTCGGTTACTAAACATAATAACGTCACATTTCATTTATGATTGCGCTCCTTTTTGCATGCGAAAGTGTATTGTGTAGGCGGCATCACATCTCAGTGAATAAAGTAGTCGTGTCATTCTAGTACATAAACAAATTACTGTATTTAGCTAACAGTGCTCCATTGACGTCATGACAGTATTCACAGCATTTGAATGAGCATAATTCAGTATTATTACGCATCATGGTCTCAGTTTCCATGTTTTCAAAGACAAGAATACTTATATGAATAATAAATAATAAGGTCATTTAATAGTCAGTTAAAATAACCGTTTACATCGCCAGTTCAGACTATTAAATATGACGTGATTTTATTTTTAGTATGTATTTGTTACACTGGAAGAGCTGATTCCAACTACAGCTGATGAAATTGACAAGATAATAAATAAATTAAACCAAAATACAAGCACTGGACTAGACGGCATAAGTTCAAAGCAAGTTAAGTATGTAAAAGATCTTTTAATAACTCCAATAACGAATTGTTTCAATGCATGCATCAAAAGTGGTGAGTTTCCAGATCAATTGAAAATAGCTAAGGTCAGTCCTATATTCAAAAATGGTAACAAAACAGATCCAAATAATTATCGTCCTATCTCCGTCCTTCCTGTTATATCAAAAATCTTCGAAAAACTAATCCATAATCGACTAGAAAACTACTTAAAATCTAATAACATTATCTTTAACAAGCAATATGGGTTTCGTCCCTTATCAAACACTCTTTCAGCATGCATAGATCTTATTACTAATATTAAAAATAAAATAGACCAAAAACAAATTGCAGTAGGTATCTTTATTGATTTAAAAAAAGCTTTTGATACTATAAGTCACAAAATATTACTAGACAAGATGTATTCCATTGGAGTTCAAGGTAACGCGCTAAAACTAATTGAATCTTACCTGCAAAACAGACATCAAGTGGTCAAAATTGGCAATTATGAGAGCAGTTCAAAAACAATAACGTATGGCGTACCACAGGGTTCAATTTTAGGACCCCTGCTCTTCCTGATATACATAAACAATATTTGCAAACTTGGACTTAAAGGAGAGATATCACTATATGCTGATGATACGTGTTTATTTTACTACGGAACTGAAATGAAATCAATTATAAGTGATGCTCAAGATGACCTTGACACTCTGAATTTATGGTTTCAAGATAATTTATTGACTATCAACGTAGCTAAAACTAATTATATGATATTTAGCGCTAAAAATAAAGTAATAACAGATCATCAACCACCTGTTATTAATAACATACCGCTAAATAGAGTAAAGACCGAAAAATATTTAGGTTTAACACTTGACAGTCGCCTTACGTGGAAGCCACATATAGATAAAATAACGTCTAAAATATCATCTCTTATGGGCGCACTGCGAGGCAAAGTACGCAATTTTCCTAAATCAGTTCGGTACACAATATATAACTCCTTAGTCAAATCGCACTTAAACTATCTAATTGAAGTATGGGGTTGCGCCGCTAAAACTAATCTACAAATATTGCAAACTACGCAGAATAAATTGATCAAAATGCTATTTCACTATGACTATTTAACTTCAACTTCAAAAATATATAAAGAAACTAGTATTATGACACTGTCTCAATTGTATAAGTTCAACACATGTATTTTTATACGCAAAATAATGAACCATAAAGTTCATACACAGATAACATTTACAAAAAAATCACAACTAAGCAAACGTTCACTAAGACGAGCAAATGATTTAGTATTACGCACACCACGAACAAATTATGGAAAAAAAAACATATTATACGAAGGGGCACAGATTTTTAACAAGCTACCAAGGGACATTAAAGATACAAAATCATTTATTTCGTTCAAACACAAATTAAAATCACATTTTTCACAAGACTTCTCTGAATTTAAAAAATAATTATATAATAAAAAAAGGTAGTTTATACTGGAACTAGCTGGTATCACTGACGCAGTAATCATACAAAAAAACTCACCACTTCTGACGTTTGCACTTATTTACCATACCAAATTGTCACCAAGAAAAAGAAGAAGAAGAACTTTGTTTATCCGATTTATTGTTGTGCTATTTATATTTCTCTTATAAGTGAATTGTACATATTCTTTGAGAAATAAACTTCTAAAACCGTACACTTGTCTTGTTTAACATAGGTAATATGGGAGAGATCTGTGCCTAGGAGTGAACTTTTAAATCCTTACAAAGTTTCAAGTATATAATTATGAATGTTAAATAATTAAAATAACTTTTATTAAATAAATTACTTTCATAATTTTTTCAAACGTTTGGTTAAAGCCTTCATTCCATAACCCAATACGCATTTGCATTGAAACCAATATGCAACCGCTTTGATATCCGGTTGCATAGGTAATCAGGCCTCCGCTATGCTAATGAGTAGGTATGTTTGTTATTTTTATCTGACGTGAACTGAGGTCATTGTCGCGAAAGCTGTCAGCACTACTGAAAGCTGGCAGTCGTTAGTAACTTGTCGGACAGGCTGAAATAAGCCGCGTTTATATTTATCTGACGTGTTGTGTTGTGATGCTTCAGAACGGTATCGGTTTCATACATTTCTTACATACGCCAGAAGCCGTCATAACCGCGCTGAATAAATATGAACGCTACCATAATATCTATAGAGAAATCTAGCACCCGTAACACAAGCTTTGAGCTTACCACGGGGCTAGATGTCGTTGTGTAAAATTGTCCAGCAATATTTATTTATTTATTTATTTAATAATATAAAATGTATGAAACCGATACCGTTCTGATGCATCACAACATAATAACACGTCAGATAAATGAAAACGCGGCTTTAGGCTCACGAGATGAAGTTAATCTAGCATCTATGTACCTATATTTAAGAACTTATTTTTATGTTATAATTACTTACTATCACATTTTTTACTTAACTAGCCGATCCACCGACAGCTTCGCTTGTACTATCCAACACTGAAATAATTTTTCAAATCAACCAGTGAGTGGTTCCTAAGATTAGCGCTTACAAACACACAAACAAACTCTTCAGCTTTATATTATTAGTATATTTTCTATTATTTTCTATTTAAAGATTTCTCTATAAAAATAATAAGTTCCTGTTAATTCATTTCAGAAACTCGCTCAATTTATCACACAAGTCTAGACAAAGATGAATATTCAGTACCTACGTCATGTCATTGGACTTCCGCTAAATAATTTCATCCAGATATTTTACAACATGACCTCAGCAGCATAAATAATCCGTAGATGTAACCCTAAATAGACGTGACTTCTGAAATGAATAAACATTTGGTTCTATGTAAGATCGAAGTTTATGTTTAGGGTAAAAGTCTTCATATTTATTTTGTAAACAAAATCACCCCTATTCACGTTCCCACTGCTGGGACATAGGGAGTTCTCTCTTGACGTACGAGATTAAGCCCTGACCAAGGGCGGCTTGGTGAAATCTTTCAAACTTTTAAAAGTTCTCAGAACATGCCGGTTTCCTCACGATATTTGCCTTCACCATTAGATCACGTGTTTTTATCGGGTCCGATTCCGACATCTGTATTTCTGTTTAATTTCATATTTACTTTGTATTTGTATGTTGGATACATTTTGTTTGTTTATTCTTTCCACTCGAGGAATTCAAATAAAAACATAATTTCAGAAATCTAATTTTATTTCGTCTCTCTTTAGAACCTACTACTTATGAAAAATACATTAATACGAAGATAGGAAATGATTTTATAGTAAAAAGACTTGATTTACATTTCTGATAAGATTAGTTTTGTTCAGGTTATTTTGAAAAATCAGTACCTAAATAGATTAAGAAAATTCAGACACCTAATTATTAAAATATCATTGTCACACATACCGAAATTATGAAAATTAAAATATATATTTTAAAAATAAAATATAAACTGATCGTGGTTTTATATATTCTACATCGTTATAATGTATGTAATAAACATACATACATACAACAGGTTTTTTTATTTAAAACTAGTTTTTATATTTATTTCCAGAAATTAAATTTTTTTTAAAATGTATTTTGACAATTACAAAACGATTTTTTCATAGTGTTAAAATTAATTATTTATACCACGTAGTCATACAAATACATATCCAGTTTAAATCAAAAAAATTTAACTTTTGACATAAATGTTTATTAATTTTATTCATTTATGCTATAGTAGGCAAGAAAACTAAACTATTTTTTCATAAAATTCTAAATTACTTACAAACAACCACATCATTTACTATGGAAAGAAACTACAACAAAGAAATCGAATTACAATTATTTCAAAACATCAAATCGAATGTCAAACTTATTTAGTTCCAAGCGTAGTTTCCCCACACGGTTATCTGCAATATTATTAATAATATTTATTTACAATTTATTATTATTATCCACAGATTTCAGAGGTAGAGACAGTTGAAGCACACCAAGAATAAATTAAATAAATAAATACATATTGGCGGACATTTCACACAGCCACGTCTAGCCCCGTGGTAAGCTCAAAGCTTGTGTTACAGGTGCTACACAGGTCTCGTAATTATGTCATAAAAGTCCGAGAAAATTGGTCCATCCGTTTTATATTTTATCCGGAAAGAACAGACCGACTAAACGACGACAAGAAGTAATATGTTATGTATTACCGTATTATTTACCTACCGTTTTTAAATAAATAATGAAAATAAAAATGTACTTGTTAATTTGTATTTGTTTGTTATCACTCTAGCGCTCCATCTATCTCTATTTCTGTGATCTGAGTTATAAATTATGTCCTATTTATTTTATTTTAAATTTACTCATTATATGAACGATATTTACAACAATTTTATGTAAGCATTTAAATAAAACATTTACTGTTACATATTAAGATCACCTGAATCAATCAATCAAATTTAAATGAAAATTACTCACTGAAATGATAATAAGGTATTTACAAAAAAAATTATGTAAATACAGTAATAATCATAGGCCTTAACTTTTATAATAGTTACGTACATGCTGTAAAATATATTTAAACACATAATTTATATTAAATCTGGCAGTTTGATTGTTTTTCAATACAATGATAGTACGGAGCAACTTTTTACAAAAGATTTTCGATTCGTGTTTATATATTTACGCACAAAACTATATCAGAAAAAATTGATTAATAAAACAGCTACAAGAACACAGTGAATGAACGCTAATTCTACTATCACATGGATCAATACTTTTGACTACAATAATGTCAATACATAATAATAACATAGTTGTTTTAAACTTTTAAATTCACAACAGCTTAATGGTAACTATCAAATTGATTTACCTCTTTGGTCATTCTAAAACACCCTCAAAACCACCACTTAAAATTACGCCGTTTACATGAAAATAAATAAACAATTAAACTACATTCCGGTAACCGAGTGACTCCCATCTGCCCCGGTGACCTGGCCCGGTACCGGGGCAGATGAGAAAAAAAAGTTGCATCGGGCCCGGTGATGTGTTCACCGGGCCAGATGACATAAATTAAGTGCCATCGTCCCCGGTACGGTGCGCCTTGTAATTTATGAAATACTAAATACATACATCTACCTATGAAAGGGACTGAACTTAAAATTCAAACTGCTTGGTAAACAATAATCAGTTTTTATTATGAAATACTATACTTTACCATGGTCCGTAGATTTAAAGATTTATGTCATTTATTTTCTTATAATCCTAAAGATCACATGGACTAGTCAATGAGTACAATACATTAATAAGTAACATTAAATAAAAATATAAAATGGAAACAATGTTGACATAAGAATATGTTTCATTTTTTAGGGTTCCGTTGCCAATGGCAAAAACAGAACGTCCGTCCGTATGTCACAGCCGTTTTTCTCCGAAACTATAAGAGCTATAAAGCTGAAATTATTTTGGTAAGTAGATGTATTCCGAACCCCACTAGGATTTTATAAAAAAATAAAAAATAATCAATTACATTTGGATATATACTTAGAACCTAAACTTTAAAAATAAAATTTCATCAAACCCATACGTGTGGGGTATCTATGAATAGGTCTTCAAAAATCATATTAAGGTTTAAAACAACATTTATTTCTAAACTAAATAGTTTGGACGAGAGACTCTCCCAAAGACTCGCCCTTGGCCACTTTTTTTAAGCACACACGTATGGGTTCGATGAAATTTTATTTTTAAAGTTTAGGTTCTAAGTATGGGGACCCCCAAATGTAATTGATTATTTTTTATTTTTTTATAAAATCCTAGTGGGGTTCGGAATACATCTACTTACCAAATTTCAGCTTTATAGCTCTTATAGTTTCGGAGTAAAACGGCTGTGACATACGACCGGACGTTCTGTTTTTGCCATTTGGCAACGGAACCCTAAAAAATGAAACATATTCTTATGTCAACATTGTTTCCATTTTATATTTTTATTTAATGTTACTTATTAATGTATTGTACTCATTGACTAGTCCATGTGATCTTTAGGATTATAAGAAAATAAATGACATAAATCTTTAAATCTACGGACCATGGTAAAGTATAGTATTTCACAATAAAAACTGATTATTGTTTACCAAGCAGTTTGAATTTTAAGTTTAGTCCCTTTCATAGGTAGATGTATGTATTTAGTATTTCATAAATTACAAGGCGCACCGTACCGGGGACGATGGCACTTAATTTGTGTCATCTGGCCCGGTGAACACATCAACGGGCCCGATGCAACTTTTTTTTCTCATCTGCCCCGGTACCGGGCCAGGTCACCGGGGCAGATGGGAGTCACTCCGGTAACCGACGTCGATAAGTTAGAACTATACACATAAACGACTAGTTCTTTGAAACAGCCTTTTATAATACACGAGTTATGTTCAACTACACTGTATAGACCTTTTTATTATAATAAAAGTCTTATTTTGATCACAGTACCTAGGTCGTGTTGATCTCGCTGATTGACGATCATAGAAAGCTCTCCGACGCACGAGTTTCTTCACGATCAATCGCGGACACGATTTCAACACCTTCCTCATAATTGTGAAGCTTAGTTTGCGTGTTCACGCAGTAATGCTGATCCGGGTCCCCGTACTGACTATGATAGAACTCCTCACGCATCATATGATTCAGATTGCCACACCTAAAGAACAGAATTTCTTGAAACGGTTTCCTAAAGTCCCTGTTCGTCGTGGCGTAGATAACAGGGTTCAGAAGACTGTTGAAGTATCCTAGCCAAAGAAAAAGGGCACTTATGGCGTCAGGGATGGCGTCTTCAGCAACGAACGGCCGGAGCAAAGCTAGCACGAAGAAGGGAAGCCAGCAGATCACGAACGCTGACATTATAATCCCGAGGGTGGTGGACGCTTTGCGTTCTTTCGCCAGTTGGAATCTCAGCTTCTTCTGATGCGGTGATTGGACATGGAGTAGGTCTTTAGCGATGTGGCTTTTTTGAGCAAAGGTTGATAACGATGAGCGTATTCTATTCGTGGTTAGTTTCTGGCTGCTTTCGGATGATAACCGTCTTCGTTCTTTGTTAGGTAATTGGCTGGGAGCTAGCTGCGTGGGTGATTTGTTAATAGTGTGGATGGGTTTGGTCGGAGTTTTGTTCTGATTGTTCTGTAGCATCGGGCATTGTGATTCGTTGGACTTCCTCTGGCTCGAGAAACACCGACCAATGGTGCTTTCGGTTTTATCGACGCTGATCTGTTGACAAGGTGGAAAGAATTTTATAACATTTAAAGGTAAAGAAACTTATTTGATTTGTCTGAGTTTGCGTTCGTTTACTCCCGTTGAAGATCTCTTTTCATGTGTAGTCGCAACGTAGAAAGTTTATCAACTCCAATATAACAACGTTAGTAATTCCCATTGGGTTAAATGAATAGTGAACCCATAAAAATAAAAAGCATTTATTTGGTTGTTTGTGATCTGATATTTTAGAAAAACAATATAGAACGTGGAACAAAAGCATTCCTGCGTAATTGGTATCAAATTGCGGCAATTTAACAGGATCTGTTTCTAGGTATTATGAAAGACAGACTCTAGTGTACACTTACCGTTGTGTTGGTGCTGGCTGTCGAACCCCTCGGTGGCGGTTGCGCCGGCGGCTGGTTTCCCAATAACTTAGCTTCAGCAGCTCCTCCGTTCTTCACATTTATCTCTAAGTAGCAGTGTGTCTCCAAATGTGATTGAGCTCGTCTCTCATCCTTCACTATCTTCCTCGCGGCACTAAAGATCTTATAGTACACCACAATCATCACCGTCAGCGGTATATAGAACGACCCAAACGTCGCATATATCTGGTACACCTTGTTCTGCGACACGGAACATGACGTCTCAGTCTTTTCGTTACCAAGTATCAAGACAGGCGGAAGCGATATGAACGCTGCACTTATCCATACGAGTAAAACGCAAAACAGCATTCTTCTTGGTGTTCGCTTCACACCGTATTCTAGAGGCTTCGTAATGGCATAGTACCGGTCTACAGATATCATGCAGAGGTTTAAGATACTTGCGGTGCAGGATAGAACGTCGCTTGATACCCAAAAGTCGCATATCACGGGTCCAAATGGCCACGTGCCCAAGATGTCGTACACAGTTGCAACTGGCATCACCATTATAGCGACGCAAAGATCACTCACCGCCAACGAAACGATCAAATAGTTACTAGGCCTTCTCAATTTCCTTACTAATCTCACAGCTACACAGATTAAGATATTGCCAACAGTCGTACCGACAATGACAATCAGGAATATCGTTACGAGAAATATCGTAGTAGGTAGTGAGTATTTGGTATGCTTTATATGTTGCGGAGCGGTTGTATTGCTGTCAAATATGGTCCAGTTCTCTGTAGAGTTGGTATTCGTTAAGTTAAATTCAGGAATGGATACGTTGAAGTCGACCGCAGCTAGTGTGGCTTCAGAGAGCAACAGAAGTGACACCAAAGTGAGAAGACACGAAGGTAAAGTAACAAAGCTAGGCGGCGCACGGTGACAGATAAGACCGGGAGTCGCCATACGAGTCCCTGGATTGGGCGATCAAGTGTCTCGCTGTGCCGACGTAACCATACATTGATCGTATTGTGTGAAGAGAACAAAGGCCAGTGAACGTCGAATCAGGTTTGAAATACGGCCTCGTCGTGAAGCCTTTTGGTCTTGGAATGGCGAGCTTGATTACAATCTAGTGTGGAGTTTAATTGACATATTGCTTGGATCGACTTTCGGAGCAGAGCCATTGGATTGTGGGGTGGCGATTGGAAATTTCGTTCTTGCGGTTTGCTAGATACAGTTTGTTATCGCTTGGCGGTCTTTGGTATGAATTCACGGGTTGTTTTATTGCGTTGTGAGGGCGGTGAGAGCGTCTAGTCCAATATCCCGGCGGTGGATTGCCTCATTAGTGCCGATGATTGGTGAAGAACATTTCCTGCAAAAAAAGAAACAGTAATTTAGTCGAGTTTCTGTAAACGAAATCAAAGATCATCTTGGATTTATTTCCGAAAATACTTGGTATTCAATCTATTTTTCGTTGGATCTTTGAAGTGGGCGGATGAGTTGGCTATCTGAGTTAACTTATTCAATGTAACTTTTATATTTTTCTGATTCTTTAGAAAATATATTTGCTCGAAATACTACCAATTATTTACTGTGATAATATAAACTCAATATAATTACGTATTTAGATTTAAATTATGTTCATAATATTGCTAAGATATCATAATGACTAAAATTTAATAAATCAATCTTATTTTAGCAACCTGTTTATGCAAAAACTTTTAATATCCAGACCAGAAACATAATGTTAATACTGATGAAAAATACCTCACTGACGCTTCTATTAAACAGCGCGATGAAACATTGCTACGAAACATTAAACTAAATACCGCACAGTTTAACAGACATTTTAAACTGTTTAATAACATTACTCATATTTCTTTTAAATATTTAATAAGCTATCATAATTAATCTACTGTAACAACTGTTGTAACTCAATTTATTTTAAAACCCCTGTTTAGTTTTATGTTTACATTACATTTATAACAACTGGAATTACTCACGTACAAATAGCGGAGTTAATAAACTCTTTAAGTTTCATCTACTCATCAAGAAGCGTGGCTTAGAATAGTACTACTCCATCTCTTTTTGTCATCAAACGAATATGACATCATTTGAGGGATTTACCTTGGTCCCTTAACCACGAATAAGAAAATGAATCAGCATATTTTTTTTTAATATTGATGGAAAATACACACTGCAACATCTAGCACTCGTGGTATGCTCGAAGCTGGTGTTACGGGTTAAATTAATTTTGTAGTTCGTACAAATTTTTGCAATCGAACCCGCAACCTCATGCATTGTAGGCCTTCGCCCGCTGCGTCACATAGGTCGTCAAATATTAAAAGATTATTGGATAGGAGTTGGCTTCAGACGACTGAAATGATAATGATGATCCCTTGCTATAACCTCGATTGCTATTTCATAATCAGTATTGGTTATTCATATTGCAGACAAAGGTTCAAGAGAAAGGAAATGTAACCCAGATAGAAATAGGTTAAGCGAAGCATACGTTATAAGCAGCATATTGATCTGGCACGTGGAAAGTTTAACTGTCTCTTATTTATTAGTTAGACGGATCTACAAAATATTTTGCCAGTTTTAGTTTTGAAATCAAACCTCAAATGGAAAATTAAAAACTCCGAAAGTTTGTTGTGCCTTGCATCGTATTTATCGTATCTGTATGTCTATTACTTAATTTGTCTAGAACCATTATTTTATATATGTATATTATTTTATATATTCATTTATAATGAAATATTTAACATGGGGAGTATTTTTACTTCGTATAACACATTCAAAGCCCACGCTCGGTGCCACGCAGTGCCGTAGATACGAGCGTGTGTCAAGGGCACATATAGTGTTAAGGTCATGTGACATTCATACCTGCGCGCCGGTTAGTGGCCAGCAGAATTAGGGTTTAATAATCTCTCTTCTCAAGAGAAAATGTTCGTAGATTCTAAATCCCATTCTAGAAAGGAAATTAAATTCTATTGTAGACATCCATTATGGAAGTTCATGCAGCCATCGGAAATTCATTAAGTTCGATCGATTGAAGATCTTCATTCGAGTTTTTACTTGAGTTAACTTTAGTTTTAATTTATTTATATTTCGTGATCACAGCAAGTTAGTGCAGTACACAAAACGATGCTACTTCCCGCCTTTTGAACTAAACCTATTTAAAATAAGTCTGAGTGGTCTATATATTATAAAGGTTACGGAAGCAAATTAACCTACAGCTAAGAATATTTTCATGTTAACTCACAGCAAATTAGACATTAAATACACACAAAATAGGGAACAAATTACAATTAAACCGATAACGATCTTAAACTGCCAATTTGTAAACTTAAAAGACTACGTGACGTAATGCTAACTAGGTATGGAGATAATTGTTATTTTTATGATATTGTCTGTCCATAAAAGTAGGTAAGTTCCTTTTTATTATGCATGTAGAATGTATCTTATTATTTGTTTTTACTGTATATTTAAATTTAATTATAATATTAATTGTATTACGGATTGACTTGTCCGAGTAATCTGGGAATTTGGAAATTTATAGAAATAAATTACATAAATGTTGGAATCTTTCTGTGTGGTAAATATCTCTCTCTCTTTCATAAGTTGACAAATATACACACTCACAAAATTTAGCCTATGTTATATTACTGTAATAATTACAAAAAATACGCAATTGAGTTTATTAATATATTGTTCAGACACTTTAATGGGGTCAAGATAACAAGTCATAAACTATCCGTATTGGTGAATCAATAACAGACAATTTCGATTTAACCTTGCATCGCATACTATGGAACTATTATATCGGAAAACTGACATTAGAAGCTACGAATACACAATGGATTTATAAATAAGTAAAATAAATTTTGCTGGACAATTCACACAGCAACATTTAGAAAAAAAGTAAGCTCTAAACTTGTGTTACGGGTGCTAAATTATCTGATATACTACTGGTTTTTATTTTTATTAAAATCGTATGTGTGTATCCTGATAACCTAAGAAACACATTATTCATGAGAAGTACATTTAACTTAAGTCAATCTCTCTCAATATCAGTTTTCTATTTAAAGGAGAACTAGGTACAATCTTTAATTCACTATACGAACTTTTGCAAAGCGCTTCAATCATACGTACGAGTAAGCAGAAACGCAAATTCAATTTAAAAATGGAACGTTTGAATTTTAAAACGGAAGGAAGTTTGCATCCGACAGGATTTAAAAGCCGTTTTTAATAAATACAATATTTGATATTTTCAAAACCTTGACATATAAGGCCTATGTCCAGCAGTGGACGTGGGACGGCTGAAACAGTGAACATTCAAACTTTCGCCTGTATATAAATAAATCTAGTACGTAAGCCCTTCAATATCGACGTAACAAATACGTAGACAATGTTTTCGTAATTTTTTGTTCGGTTAAAATGATATATTTACGAAACTCACAACTGGCATTGATGAATTGGCAGGCGTGTAGCGTCTATTTTAAATATTTCACCGCGTTTATGTTTTGAGTGGGCTATGCGAGGTTTCTTTGTGGGATTGAATCGGGATTAGAGTGCATTTTATAACACAAGAACCCACTTATTAAGGAAGGTTATACGAGGTGTGTTATGGTTGCTAGATTTCTAATACTACTTAATAGAATATACAGTACATTCATTGATATATTTGTATTTATATTGTTCATGGATAACACCTAGAAAACCCGAAACAAATATTAGCAGATCATACACATTTTTGTTCCGAGGCAGGAATCGAACCCGCAACCTCTGCGACGCAGGCAGACCTGACACCCTGCGTCACAGAGGACTTCATCATTGATTGAATTATACTGATAACATAAATTCCTTTACGTTTATAATAAAAATACCATTAGAGGTATTTTTTTGCGGGAAAACAGATATCTCTTTTAACATCCTAGCCATACTCGTATTTACACGCGGTTTCGTGTAGCTATTACAGCTGATTAATGATCGCTAGAGGTCGCTTCAGGTGAAGCATCGTCGGGACATTTATATTCGTAAAGCTGTATCTGCCGTCTGTCGGAAATGATGCTAGATGGGTTTAAGGGTCCGGTTGTTTATTGCTCCAGTTTGTTTCATAATACTGTCGCTCACAAAAATCCTTAACAATAATATAAAATATAAAATCCCTGAATGAATGAATTAACTCTTTATTGTAGTTATAAATTACATATAATAAAATTAAAAACTTAATACTTACTATTTAAAACCTAAAAGTACAAGGGGAGGCCTTATCGCTGAGAGCGATCTCTTCCAGGCAACCCTGCCACAATAGCAAAATATAGTCTACTTGCCAAAGCTTGCGTTTTTATACGTTATCTACATAGCTTTGGTTTATATTATATATCTTCCTTCCTAGATAAATGTAGGTACTATCCAACAGAGATTTTTTTCGTGAACTGTACATAATAATATATCTTTCTACATCAGCGAATTTGATATGGTAAAATTAATGTGCCCAATTAAGAGTTGGTCATCCATTTTATTCGGAGAGATAATTTATTTAGATTATTTATGAGTGTTGGTTGCCAATGTTTTGTATCTGTTTGTATACTAATTGTGCTATTTGTAATGTTGCTATTAGTAGCTCGGAAACATCCGGACTAATTATATCAAATTATATGCAAAGTTCTCAGAACATGCCAGTATCCTCACAATGTTTGCCTTCACTATTAAACTTAGCCAAAACTGCTTTATAATAAAATATAGGTAATAATATGAAGGTAGGTATTATAATGTATATAATTTAATAAAGGTACTTTTAAACATAAATATTCTTTATCTGCATGAATTAAGCGCATCTTATATTGCATTAAATTTTTACCTACTATTTTACCCCCCTTACTTTTAAAGATCCTGTTTAAAAGTTATGTACTTTAAAGGCTCATATTTTAGTTTTCTTTTACACGATTTGTTTAAAATTTTAAATTAAACCAAATGTGATATCAGCTTTCGCGCCAAATTCAAACGCTTTCATAACACGCCAAATATTCATGAAATAATGAAAGCACTCCAGACAAGGACGCGATAACAGTACTTCAAATCTAATTTAATAATCGTAGCGATAATAGAATGATAAGAGATAACGCCCACGGGAATAGTTGATATTAATTTAGAGTTTGGGGCATTAACTCATCATTATCGGGTAGAAGTTGGCTGATACGGGCCCCGGAGAATGACCCAGTTTGGAAGATTTATCATCTGTGGCTTGCCCTAATGGTTCATGATGGCAGTTATTGATACACATAAAACGCATCTGTATTGATAAATTTTTTTTTGTATTTTACTTTAATTATCAACTAAACAATTAAAGTTCAATAAAAAACAAAACAGACACACCTGTGTACTCAAATAGTATTTAAGGATGTATTTCTCTTTTTTAATAGCATTTCCCAAATACTTTATCTCTTACCACGGGGCTAGATTTCGTTGTGTAAAATTGTCTAGCAATATTTATTTATTTATTTTGTGGATTAGGGAAATTTAAAGCAACTTATACTTCCTGAAATCTATTATTGAAATGTTCGCTTGACTAAAGGGTTGCGATAGTATCGGAGGTCAAAACTTTTGTTTTGTTGTTGACTGTTTATACCCAAGTGTGTAGTGTAGTGACCTCATCAAAACCTCAATATTGAAGCGCCTAACCCCAACATCTGACCTGGTAAAGCTTTCAAGCTAATCCCACCTTTATTAGTAAAGCTTATGGCTTATAGTTGTCCGGTTTAAGTACGCTGACATACATCTACATTATTCATGAGGGGAAGCCTAATTTTCTATTCAGGTTTTGAAGTTTTTGCCAAAGAAGTTTGTATAGCGAGGGAAGTGCCGTTATGAGGAAAAATTCAAGTTTGTAAATTGCTGGCGCTTTTATGAATATGAGGATATCATGTCCATTTGGATAAATCATAAATTCAACATTAGAAATTTGGAATGCTGATGAGTATTTTATCGTTATCATAAGCACGCAAATTTACGTTAGGTACTGCTGGGACACAGGGACTTCTCTCTTACGATTTTGAGATTAGGCCTTTATTTACCACGCTGATTACCCGGTTTCGTGAATGACACACAATAGCTTTATCTTATCACATTATATTATAACTTTGATTAAAAACTTTTTATCTGACTGTACTCAACAGCTTCAATAATTTGATAGTGTCCGAAACGACAGTAAAAAATTTATTAAAATTAAAAGTGTCAGTTGGGACAATGTGTCCCAAGAAATTTTGTCCGAAACGTCAGTAACTCAACTTTTCAAAAATCTCCCAAACTTCGTGAGAAATCCGGCGGTCTCACAATGTTTGCCTTTACTGTTAAAGCACATCTTATTTGTTTTTTACGTTCAATCGTTTATAGTTTAAAAAAAATATGAAAATAGTTTAAATCCCATTGAATACTTAACAAAAATTAACCTTTTTATGCTACAATCGTGTCGTGCATACTAAAAACCTTAATAAGTTAATTTACAATATCGTGCAGCATAAAACCTTCTCAATAAAAGGAAACGGAATATGACGAGGGTAACTGTCCTGACGCGGGACACAATAAATCATAACGGACCCTTCAGACGCAGCCTTTGAACTTTACGAGTGATAACAACTGTGCGCGTCTTTTGTAGCTATTGTACCCTTTATAACACCTGTCTGTGTACGGATACCATAGATTGTCATCGTTTCAGCTGTTTCAGTTTATGGAGTACCCCTGGTTACGTTTCTACTGATGGGACACAGAGACTTATATCTTAACGAGAGAGAGAGAGAAAGAAAGAGAGAGAGAGAGAGAGAGGTCATAATAAACCACATGTCACATGCCCTTCAAACTCTTAAATGTTTGGAAAAGCCGATTTTCTAACATGTTTGCATTCACTGAGACACACGTTGGTAAGTAAAGCTCAAATAAACTTCTAACGAAAAAACATCTAGAGCTGCGCGGTGTTTAAACCCACAAACTTCGGAATGAAAGTCGAGTCTGCACCCGCTTAGCCAACACGGCTAGAACACAGCAGATTATACAAATGCGTCTGTCAAAATAAAATGGCAAGTAAATAAGTTTAGTTGTATTGCTTCTTCGCAACATTTGTCCTAAGTTCTTTGATCTGATCTTCTAGATATAGCGGTGACACAAAGCAATACAAAACGAGACACCGAATATGAAGTTGAGTGTACCCTGAGGCGCTGTAAAATGACTCAACCGTTGGAACCATCTTTGTTTCTGACAGACTTTGTAACTTGATTTGTATTTTGTAACCCGCTTCGAGTTAAGATTCAAATCAAGTGGATTCATGCTCGGAATGTTATGCAACTTCTCCCAAATTAAAATAAGATGTTATATAAGATAGGATTTTCAACCAGAGCCGTTTGGAATCCACCAAACAGGGCACTGCTTCACATTGACATGTCATCATTATCATAAGAACCCACATAAAAAAACACCCATGTGTACGTTCTCACAGCTGGGACACAGAGACTTCTATGTCACGCTGGCCAAGTGCAACCTGCACTTGGCCTCGATGTCTCATGTCATTCAAACTTTTCAACGTTATCTGAACATGCCGATTACCTCACGATGTTTGCCTTTACCATTAGTAATAGTATTTTTCTTCTACCTACCTAGTACCGTATCTAATCTTATAATAGATGTTGCATTGTTTTCCATAGGATCTACAACTACATATTCTCAATTCGATTCTAAAATCTTTAAATGTTTTTTTTTATTGCAATCGCAAAGTTTTTGTAATCAAATAAAATGAAATGCAGACAATGAGTGCCAGAATCATGAATAAAATAAAATAAATAGCATAAAAGAGAGATAATTAAATGAAAACCTTGCTCTAAAGGTTTTTGAACGCCGAAATGATTCGGCTTAATTTTATCTAAAGCTTAATCTGATTTACTTTAGTTTTCGGTTTAACTGATTTTATCAACGATACGAATTGAGAAATGGAACAGTATAAAATAGTGGTTTTTTTTTAATTTTAGTACGTGCAGTCAGTAATCATTTACTTATTCATTAAAACACTTAAAATAAATAAGACAAGCTATAATTATTTTTTGATTTCGTCAAAAATAGTGGACTGTTTTAGTTTTTCTTAAGTTTATTTTTTTATCGAAAAATATCATGCTTAAAATAATATATACGCTGATAAAACTTTTCAAAGGTCTTATGTACATAATCCGCCAAAATTTCATAAACAAACCAGTATTGTTTCAGTTTAATCAAAATAAAAACATTAATATTCAGGCGATTATGGAATTAACATATTTTGTCCACTTTTGATCTGAAAACTCAAAGCAATGGCGAAAATTGAACGACGCCTGAATTATAAAACAATTTGAAACAAAGTAGAAAGGTGAACATAGCTAAAATATGGACGGCAAGCCGGTTAGATACGGCGCATCACAAATGTAAAATTTGCTCAGACGGTTGTGAAGATTCATAATAATTATATTTCACAGGTTACACAAAAAAATTATATTGGCCAATTTAAATAAGACTGCGTGCTTTAAAGTCAAGGGTATTGCATATAAACGCTAAGGGCGATCTTCTTTAAATCCAATTTCTTTTTTAAGTTTTTACTCAAGCGCCTCAATATAAATCAAATTAAATGAAAAAAAAAGAATAAATTTCGACTGATCTTGCTGTCTTTATTTCACTGTGGCAAGGATTTTGCGATTAAATGAAAACCACATTGTCCCTTTTAAAATAAATATTCGCAGATACAAAGAATATTGCGTTGGATATAATTCACGTTCAAACACACAAATCATTTCTTTCAATTATTTTTCAATACTTTGTATATTGATTAGAAAATACCTTTGTTTATATTTTTTATCCAAGCTCGTATTTTTTTATTCTGTACAAGTATTATAAATGTGGAAGTAACTATGTCTGACTGTTGGCCACTACTGAATCATTTTAAATTAAATTTGGGATGGAGATAGTTTTAATGTCGGAAAAGGACATAGGTTACTTTAGTATACATGAACATTTGTCTACAGTTTTTTTAAACAAACTTATTCCGAATTTAAACAAGTTCAGAGTTATAACTAACATTTTCCATTCCTAAAATGTTATACGAAAAGTGAACCTAAAACAAGCTTTAATAAACAAAACTGTTAGCAAAATGTTAATGTCATGAAGCTTAGCTTTAGGTACATCGTCCGTAATGAATAATGCAAGGTGACGTGTTTGGATTACGAACATAGTCTATGGTACATACTGATTTTGTTTCAGCTTTAACTGTATAAGCTCTATGGTATCATCATTTCCGCAGCTGGAATACATGAACTTCTCTCTTTTGAGATAGATTAGGCCTTAATTTACCACGCTGGCTGCGGGTTTATGAATGTTACATGTCATTCAAACTCTTAAAAGTTCTCATAACTTATCGGCCTCACGATGTTTGCCTTCACCGTTAAAATACGTGTTTTTAAACGCACATATTTTTTTTATATCAAAGACAGAGATGCTCGGCTGTGTTTGAAATTTGAATAAATAGATAATGAAAGATAATCAAAACGACTGTACTGGCTACTTCAAAACAAAACAGATCTGTATCAAACAGGGTTGTTTTCATATGGTTTAACCTAAAACAACTGTTACCCTCGAATCCATTATAATATCGAGAACGATAACGTATAACCTCAATTTCACCGAACCCGCGGCTAAATATCGATGTCCTGATAAAATCTGAATCATGATATATTTTAACATTAAAACCCCATCTTTTCGTAGTAAAACAACCGTGTAGGCTAAGTGGCACACTCGACTTTCATTTTAAAGATCTTGGGTTCAAACGCCACACGATATTTTTCACCACTAGTATAATTTTTTTCTTAATTAAAAAGGTATGTGCGCTTATATATAATATCTATATAGCGAATAAACTGGCATGTTCTGAGATCTCAGAAAAGTTTGAATGATATACTGACATTTACCAATCCTCACTTGATTGAGGTTTAATTAAGGCCTAATCTCTCACGAAAGAAGTCTCGTGTCGCAGCAGCGAGATCGTAAATAAGTGTGCTTATTCTTACTTAGATAATATTATAGTGGATGGTAGCTGTTAAATAAATACCCTGTACGGTCCTGTAGGCAGGCACTCAAGCGTATAACTTAATATGACTCATCGTCACTAAGCGGAGAGCTGTTAAGCTGCAAAGCTGTTACGCACACTTACCAAGAAATTTCTAGGCCAATAGACAACCGATAATGATAGAGTTTAGTGCTACATAAAAGCTTCTAGAAAATGCATTTCACTAACTAAGTTTCGTCTATGATTTTACCACGTAACGAAAGTGGGAGAATATAATATTGTATGTTCCGGAATGGATTTTTTTTCTCAATTTCTATTAGAGGTTTTTTTTTACTACGGGATTATCAGAAGATGGGTTACTGTCGCATATCTGTCGTACTTTACTTTTTTTCTTTTACCAACCATCTTAGATCCTGCGTGGTGTTTCTAAATCCAAGCCCTGTAATAAGGGAGACACGTATATCCAGCGGGAATGAAAGCCGAATGTTCTACTACTTAGCCAACACGGCTCAGTAAACCTCGATAATAAATTCATTCAATTTAATTACCTTCTCTTTTCTTTTCAAAACAATAGAATATACAAAATCTGGCTTAAGCAAACTCCTCAAGGTCTAATGAAACTGTCGCGTAAAGTTATAAAAGTTCTGCGTTAAAGTCTGTTTTGATAAAAACAAACTTTCATTTATCCGAACTTTCCGAAAGAGATTTACGGACAATCTTATAACGGTTAGCATTGGGTGTTGTTGTTTACTTTTTACCGCGTTGCTGAAATATAGGGTTAGTGTTGTGTTATAAATGGCTGTTCTGTTCTGACACTATTTATGGCTAAACTAAATTGTTATATTCATTTCATAAATGTGAATCTAGCCCCGTGTTAGCTTACTTGTGGTGTTAGATTTAGTATAAATAAATAGAATAAAATAATAAATAGGACTAATAAGTAGGACTAATCACGTGATATTTATCACGTGAAGAATACATATTTCCGCGGTAATATATTCTAACGCGGGCATAGCCGATTGGCATAAAGGTATAAAGTATACAAAACTTACAGTCGTAGCAGCCAGTGCTTTGTAGTCAATGTATTTTTCCTGTTTTTCTTCTTAGGTTCTTAGGGTGTAAGATTATTTTGTAAAAATATCTTTAACAAAAGGCACAAGCTATTCATAACTTCCATCACCGTGCCTATAACAGATAAGTACACTAATTCAGAATAAATGGCAGTTTGAATAGCATTCATTGAATAGAAAATATTTCTCATAGATTATGGCTATTTCTGTTGAAGACCGATAAAATTCTTGTAACATGGTTGGAAACTTCATTTACCAAACTATTTTATGAAGATACACTTGTTGTTATTAATTATTTTACTTTGTAAATAAACGTAAAAATCAGCTCGTTAATTTCAAATAACGAAGATAAAAACTTTCACTGATTTTATTTAGTGTCAAAATTTTAATTAGTGACATAAATGTAATTACCAATTATCTAATGAAAATGCAAACATTTATTTCACGTGATTGACCGCAATTTGTCGTTTTCGTTGTTGGAAGAATTTATTAATTACATTCAATTATGGGTACCTACAAATGTGGTTTAATATTTTGTATAAGTGTTAAATTATGAGAACGCATTGATTAATTGTGATTGTGTTCAAAATCACAAAATTTAATTTATTGTATGGTTGCCTGCTTTAGTACCTAATTTAAACATTTGTTGTAAAAAAATATCGATACATTTTTGAAAACATGGCGATTTTCTCACAATGTTTGCCTTCACCGTTAGAGCACGTGTTTTTAATATGCAAATACCTTTTTTAGAAAAAAATACAGAGAGTAAGTGTACGCGGCGGCAAACCGTACGCGGCGTGGTTTGAACCCACCATCTATAAAATGAAAGTCGAGTGAGTTACCACTTAGCCAACAATATCTCTCATGGCTCTATATGCAAGACGCTTTGAAGTTTTATATCGTGTATTCGGTTTCAGACCCTCATCTCATTATACGTTCGGACCGTTTCGTAGGATATTTTATGTTAATAGAAAAAAAAGTAAAAATGATTTAGTTTTATCACGTCGGCTTATGTAAATAATTTCATAAATTCGATAGGTAGGTACTTAATCCATCTCCGTTATTATAGTAATTTTAAAGTCTTTGTAGTTTTTAAATATAGTTCCAAATGAACTTGTTGTGATTAAGTATGTGGTCACCGTTAACACCGCCTAGGCACCCCTAGGGACATAGCGACTTCCCTCTAGATTAATTTTTTTTTGTTGGCTTTATTTATTTTTATTAATTTATTTTGTTAGTTGTGAGCATTAGTTTTTTCGTTTTTTGTTAGTATTAAATAATTAATTAGATGAGAGAGATTAAGGCCTTAATTTACCACGCTGGCCAAGTGCGGTTTTTTTAACACTATCTGTGCCCATGAATGACACCGAGGCGCTTAGGCACGGTGCGGTGTGAGCATTGAATGTGCTACACTTAATTAAACTAGTCTTAAGTATATCTTAAGGTGCGGCTTAGCTTTACAAACATATTTCTTACATTAACAAAATTTCTCATCACGGTTACATATTATCATAAATATTATATTGACCTAATAATATCGAGATAATCATAGTTAATAACTTTATTATTAATACTTTGCATTATTTTTTTTTACTAGGAACGGGTTAGCGGAACATTATGGTATAGTACTTGCCGGGAACAACTAAAATCATTATTACCTGGCGAATTAGCGATCAAAGTGGGGCAGAACAAAACAGAAAGAAAATGAATTAGGTATTCTATATATCTAATTCGGTTACGGATAATATACACGGTTAGGTACGATATTCTACTAGATATTATTAGGTCAATCGATATACCAGACCATTATCTTGTTCCATGTCTAGAATGTTAGTGTCAGTAAGATGTTCGGATAAGTTAAGGACGGCTCACAGTTGATACTGATATACCAATAATCGATAAACGAGTCTTTCGTATAGTTCAAGCGAGATTTGAGGCACTGAGGTTTTTCATTTTGTATAAATAAATAAATATTCCTGGACAATTCGCACATCAACATCTAGCCCCGTGGTAAAATAATAATAAATAATAAACGATCTCTTGGGCGCAGCGGGCGTAGGTCTGCCTGCGACGCTAAAGGTTACGGTTTCGATTCCCGCTTAGGGATAAGCATTTGTATGATCTGAAAAAAAAATATCTATTTGTAGGTATACGATATATTATCTAGTTAACTACTAGCTTCAAGTTTACCACGGGGCTAGATGTTGCTGTGATTTTTCAGCAATATTTTAATAATTATTTATTTTATTTAAATGTTTGTATTATTAGGTTGTGCACTAGTGAGATATCACACGCAGCTGCATTTGATATCCTCCAATCAGAGCGCTTCCCTAAACACTTTAGCGAAACAGCTGATTGGTCATTCAACATAGTATCATCTAGCTGATGGATGATGGAAATACATTTTTTTTTTCATATTCTCTGCCTCGGCAATCTTCACTGAACACCTTATTCAAAGTACAAACATGCATGAATGAACTCGAATCCCTTTTAGTTAAAAAGCCAAAGTAAAATCTGCAAATTTTTGGCGGATGTGAGAAAGGTTATTATTTCTCGTAATACAGGTATTAGTACGTTTTGCAAGCTTTACAATCCTGCTTTGAACATTCCTTCTCAAAGATTTTACCTTTCAAGCGAGCGAAAATGTAAGCGTTGTAGCTTTTATGGGGATACCTTGTGAAAAAGTGCTGCTTTAGTAGTGCAAAGTTGCTCTTGTCATAAAATTTACAATTTGATACGGTTTAGAAGAAAATTATGATGAGAAAAGGTATTTATTGCCATTAGTTTAAAAATAATGCCGAATTGTAGAAACGTAAAACGGACAGCAAATACGTAAAATAATTTATACTTAATAGACTTAGTTAGGTACTTGTTAAGATTTAGGTATACATTTTTTACAAATAATTATATTGTATCTTGTGATTAATATTGTTTAAAAAAACATGTAGGACATCAAGCGTAGGACCTTTAATCTAACTACTATCTGACTCAACGAACTTACCCCAACCAATAGCCAATTTAGCGGAATGCGCCACTTTCCCTAAATGTTTCCAACAAAGCCAACTTCTTGTACTTGTAATTCCTCATCATAACAGTACGAAACACTGTTCAAGTTGGAACATTTAAAACAGGGTACTTGTTACTTCGTTAGCAGAAACACTGGGCTGTAGTTAAGAGTTTGTCAAAGTTTAACCACAACAGCCAGTTGGAATGTAAAATTAGACGTATCTTTATAAGGTCGGAAGCTTGTAATGTATTTTATGAACATTGCTTTGTGAAGACTTTTTGACTCGAATTTTAGGTGGATTTTGGTTACATTCTGCATAACTTTATTTTTGCTTTATGAAATTAAAATATGCAGTTTTTGTATTTATCAGTTAAAATTATTAGACATAACGTACTATTTTAATAATGAAATACTTCTTTTTTAATTGTGTAATTAAATAAAACTTGTCCAAGTAATCTTCAAGATTTTATAGAAATATGTAACATACGTTTTTAAATCATTATAGAGGAGTTATTTAAGTTCACCTAAAAAATCCAGTGTGAAATAGAAAATCTAAATTTAAAAGATCTTTTTAAAAAGATGGCATGGCCTTCTCCTTTCGAGCGCTGTCAACTGTGTTGCCAGAGTAAACAGTTTTTGCCGGCAGAATGCATATTTGATTCTATTTTTAAAATGGACAACGGATAGAATGGGCTTGGAATGAATAACCGAGGGGATTGAAATTGTACCTCTGATGCTTTTAAACGGATAGAAATGAATATCTTTGGTTGAACTTTTAGCATTTTTGCTTGACTTCCATAGGGAAGTTATCATTTAGATGAAACTGATACAGTATCCGTTTTACAGGAAGTTTAAGAAATATTAAGTCTCATAAAAAATGTTTTATTTACTTATAACATTTGTGAAAGTATTTAAGGCAGAAACACATTATTAACACCCGACGCCACCCGATGAAACGTGATGCTTGTTGAGTCGAATCAAATGTATGGTTTTCTATAGACCAGAAACACACTTTGAACATGCGACCCGACGCCACGCGCGCACACGCTACCTGATCCAGACGTGCCAGATCTGCGTGTTGCCCATGGTGGGGGTAAACACGCCATCCGACGTGGGCGCGCAGTATGTTTCTAGACAACACTCGACGCCACGCGTCATTCGTTCGAGAACTGTCACTTTATGCCAATTTCATATTAAATTTTTGCATTTATTTAGCGAAATGATGATGAAATGCTAGAATGTCGTGGCATTGCGTGTTGGTAATATGCACGGTGCACGTCGGGTGTCGACACGTGGCGTCGCGTCGGGTGTTAATAATGTGTTTCCTGCTTTACTCAATTGGTGTTAGTGTCTAAATTGTCTCATTTGTATCTTGTATTTTCGTATGTAACTATGTGGATCTGAGTTGTCTTAATAAAAAATGATTTTATTTATTTATTTATTTATGACTTCTCATCTTGCGTTCTTCAAATATATTGTTCACCTACAGCGTAATTCATAAAATGTTAATTGGCATCTCGCATATCCCACTATAAATTGAAATTCATAGTGGGTACTAAAAATAAGGCGAACCTTTCAAAAGTTAGTCAATTGTTACCCGATTTACGGGGAAACCCGAAAAGCCGCAATCAAAAAGTTACCTCATGCATACTTCATTCACAGGTTCCAACATTACCAACAGGTGTGCCAACCTTGCGAAAACAATTCACCCCAACTCCAATAAACTAGATGAAGTAATCCCGAAACAAATTAATGGTCTGTCCGTCAGTCCGATCAAGTTGACGGAAATAGGGTGGAATGGGATTTTCGGCCGTTTTGTGCGAAATGCCGAATGATTATTGTATTAATTCGAGATGAGTCAGATCCTTGTTGGAATTTATGAAATACTTTCAGGTGCGATTATGTTAGTACCTACTAAACATGCAAAAAAAAAAGAAAATGTGTATTAAGTATTAAGTTCTTAAAATTAACATTGATAAATATGAAACATTTTGTTTTTAATAAGTACTTTACATAATAAATCACAAAAAAATGTAGCTGACCCCATTTTATTCATAACCTTGAGTGTAAGAATTTATTTCAATTTTGTGTAAAAGTTCTCTTTTTCCGTAACAAAGCAATATTTCTAGGAAGTTCTCTTTTTGTTATACAGAACTAATTAATTGCCATGTATAACAAATTAGTCGACCTTTTCTTTTGATAAAATAATGTTCGGAAAATAATTTCGGGTAATGTCTCATCATTACACGGTTATTACCTATAACCATCAAGGTACCGAATCAATTAAGAGAAGATGGCAGAAAATGGACTACTACACCTTTAGTAATAATAATTATGTTCTGTGCCCTTACAAATATTATAAATGCTTGTATAGTAAAACCATTTCTAAAATGAACGCCCCTCCACCGAATTCTGTATTTTTTTTTTCTGTGTATTCTGTTTTTCTGTATTTCCTCTCACACGTTGAAATCATCACGGTTTTGTGGAGGGGAGTTCATTTTTAGAATGGTTTTACTATACCTATTTATCTATCTTGCTCTTTCAAGCAAAGACACAGGATAATAAATATTCTAATTTCGTTTAAAATTTATTTTCTTGTGAACGAAATGTTAAAACGTGCGCCCGCCTCAGAGTAGTACCACCTTATCTCCTTCCTTTGGGTTTTAATTTACTGATGACTATACTGTGACTGTCAATAATAATAATTATCGTTTATTTATTTTTTCTGTGAACCAATTTAAAAATACAAATAGTTAAACTCCAAGCTTGTTAAAAATTGTAACAAAACTCTATGTTCGTTTCACCTTTTCATAAAAAGAAAGTCAAAAAGTAAACACAACTTCCAAAGACTGAAAAAATAGTGAACACTTTCAGACGATTTTTTGCCTTAGCTAGATCGTAAACGCGTACAAGTTTGGTCATTATACATGATATTTTAAGGTTGTTATTTCCCTGGTGGAATAGTATAAGCTGGGATCGTTTCGATTACAAAGACTGAAGTGATACACGTTTCGATGGTTTTAAAAAGGTTTTACATTCATTGAGTGCATATTGTTCCTTCGGAGTAATGGCATTCGAAACTCGAATTCTTTGAATGGTCGTCGAATGGAATTGGAATGAGGTAGAAATCGAAAGAAATATGAAAATATTCATTCTGTATTTGAAAATTGCATATCATTTATTCCTTCAGTAGTCACCCTAAATTATACCATAATATCATAGAATTTAGGGTTGAAGCTTAAGGTTTTTAATTTGTTCCAGTTTTGACTATGACATCAGATTTTTTTTTTATTCCCATGTTTTCTCACCTATTAAACCTTTCCTATGCAACTACGACTATCGGCCGTGCCGTTCTTGAGTTATAAAATTACAAACGAAAAGTAGCATTGGTATTATACGTATAGATGTTGTACGAAAATGGACGAATAACTCAATATTAAGTTAGCAATGTTACTGTTAAACCGAATATAAAAATGTGAAAAATATCCCAAATTGAAACTAGATAGATATAAGAACATCCAAACTCTTTGTTAAATAAATAAATAAATCTGAACTAATCTCACACCATCACCTGACCCTCTTTAGGCCTAGAAATATCGTTTAGAATTCATCAAGTTACGAATAAGAGCTCAATTCTCTATCCTTAGGCTAGCGTGCCCAATGTCCAGTAATGAAGGTACCTACGTAATGCCTTTATTTGGGGAAGTCAGGAAAGCCATAATGAGAGTCGACGCTGTTAAACTAATTACTGTTGACTTCATTAAGATGTTTGTTATTGATAACGGAAATAGTCAAATAACTAGGTTCACTTAATTGTTGCCTTAAAAACTCATATAAGTATTTTGTCAGGTTGAAAATTGATGGGTTACAACGCGAAAATATTACATTTGCGCGGTAAAAAGTATTGATACGTGGGCGAAGCCGTAACGTTCGCGGAAAGCAAGCAAGAAATTTTACTATAAAAACTGTCGTGGTTTGATACATTCATATTGAGATAAACGGGCAATACACGAACAAGAAACAAGCAAGAAATATTATAAAAATATCTACTAAATATGTTTTATATTTATGTTCTGATTAAAGGCTATTTGAAATGGAGTAAATAATGATGGAAATAACAAAACAACAGGAATTGAAGCCAAAGCTATTGTTTTGTTAGAATAAATCAGATTATATTGCCAGCCGTAAAGAGTGGTCCATATATCGTGGAGATCCATTGTCCGTTTGATCCCTTGTGATTGATGCTGATCCGGAGATAACGGAACCTTGATCATTGTACATAGAGCAAGAAGTTCCTATGTATTGATAGAACCAAATATCTCAGAACATAGTAACAGAAAGAGAAATCTGCGGGCGCAAGCACGGCGCTCTCTTCTCCTGAAAAAGACTGCTCTGTAGTCGATACGTCGAGAGTTTATAAACTCCATTATAAATGTGTACGTGAGTCCCCGTTGTAACAAAATTATTCAAATATTACACAAAAACTATTGAAATAGATTTTAGATTATAAATAGGTATAGTAAAACCATTCTAAAAATGAACTCCCCTCCACAAAACCGTGATGATTTCAACGTGTGAGAGGAAATACAGAAAAACAGAATACACAGAAAAAAAATACAGAATTCGGTGGAGGGGCGTTCATTTTAGAAATGGTTTTACTATACTTGAGTAATTCCCGTTGTTACAAAATAAACCAAATATTACTCAAAACTACAAAATTTATTTTTATTAAATTTTGAATGAGTTATAACGTCCGACAACTCATATATGATATAATCACGTTTACCAGTCGGAATGATCGCAATAAGTTGGCATCAAATAACACAAAAGATACTTTTACACTGGGAAAATGTATGGCATAAGCTAAGCCACGGGTGTAAAGCGTAGGTACACAAATTCGTCTGTTTTAAATAGGTCAGTGTTAAAACCACGGGAGCAGCCTTAATTTTGAAATTCGTGAGAAACCGCAAACGCGGCCTAGTGCGGAATCATAAATAATATATGGCATATATATCACATAATATGTCGTATATATCAGGGGATAGGAGATACGCTCGACATGAAATTTCAATTTGGATTTGAACAAACGAAGCGTACAACGTTAAATAAACTCAAGAAACGGAATAAAGACGAACGCTGTGCGCTGTGCGGAAAGATCTCGGTCGTAAATTAGAGGAATGTCGAACGAAAAACTAGGAAAAATTGTTTGTAAGATAATTTATTTAATTTGGTTAAGTCGGGTTTGTTATTTTCGTTTGTCTAAAAGACTATAGGAAAAAGTATAAATCTCGTACTTTGCCCCTTTTATTTGTATCTTCCCGCGGGACAAAAGGGATTCCCTAATAGAACATAGATGTGTTATTCTGGTTAAGCATTGTATATTGTTTAGAAATATGAATGTATTCCTGACTCTGCGATCTGCTATCAGTATCTACATAACGGTTGAAAAAAAAAGAGATCAGACAATTCATCGAAATCTGAGGGCATGAAGGACTATCTACGATGTTAGGTTTTATTATTAGAAAAAATATTTTTCCGTTTTCCGATCGCTATTTATAGTCATTCTAAATTGTCGAAAGTAATTATGGTTATTAGACTTCAATATACTTAGAAGTCCTTGAAAATATTAAATGATAGTTCTATGAGAATTGTGAATTAACAATCGAGGTTTACAATCGATCCACGTTCCATCAAAATATTATTATACCTGGGGGCATACATACACGGGTTTCAATTCACTTTGACAGCTGAACCACAGATAATATGATACGTCTGGCTGTCAGAGAGCATAGACAATAGATTTAACGTTTTATCATAAATTCAAGTTGAACGCAAATACAATTTTATAGTAGAAATCTGAGGTCTTAGAAGACTGGGATTAAAATAAATATTGTAAAGATGCTAACTAAGACCCAACACCAAATTTTTATCGATGAAAAACCCACGACCAAATTAATTGCTAAAAAGTTTCAGTGAAACAGGGGTTTTACATAAAACACCCCACTTTTAACGTCGGGGTTTAAAAATAGCTATAAAATTCCCCCTTCAAGACATCAAACACCATAAATCGAGTCACGTCACTCAGCGATTCATGGTAAAGTTAACAAGTGTGAAAAGTTCACGGACAAAGAACACTTGTTTTACAACATCGTACTTTATTCTTGAGCAAATAGAGCTGAATAAGATAGTGTTGGTAATGTTACTATAAGGTTCTAGACATGATCTAGGTACATTAAGGGTTCAAGGGTAGTTCGTTGTTTAAATTAACAGGGTGCAAACGGTACATAGAACCAGTATTATAAAATAATCTTCTATTCCTTGAGCATTGTGTAAACATATTTTGTGTCCAGTCGTTCCCACTTAGCATATGCTTAGCACAAATCTACTCTTTGGCATTGAAAAAGTGTTTAATACCGATAAATGTAATACACCCAGTACACCTGGAAAAATATCTACAGATCGTACAAATATTTCTACCAAGACGGGAATAGAACGCGCAACCTCATGCGTTACAGAGATCAATATAATATCGTATGTTTTAGACCACCACGGATCAAGGCATGTCTACTTCCCAGACTTGAGCTTCTTTCTTGGAAAGGAAATGACTATCGGGCTGAAGAAAAAGTTCTCTCGTCAAGTTTTCCTGTCTGTAAGATTAACTCTCAGATTATAGAACGGGATGACGATAGGGCATACTGAGTTGATCTGAAGTAGCGAATACAAAATAAAAATACATACATTTTTTTTACCTACATCAGTGTGATATTTAAATAATATTAACGAATTTGGAAGTTCAATATAAATACTTTGTTTTTTTTTATCAAAATTCAATAGCAATACAAACATAAAAACTGTTTATAAAACATTGCCTAAATAAAACCTAATCTAGCATATCTATGACAAACTGCTGCCATTGTCATAAAATGTGCCTGTATTTTCAGGGCATTGATGCAAACTACTATCCCACATTATCTGCTACCATTTGCTGCCATTTTGCAGCAGTTTTCCTTATCATCAACGTCAGAAATTGCCTATAAGCTTTATTGTGGAGACCCTTTCGGGTTATAATAGGTAACCGAATGTCCAATCCTCTCTAGATATTGCGTCTCGTACACTCTCATATAATATTCATATTCTATTTGCGCTAAAAGGCACCCTGACAAACTATGAGGTGGTTATATCATCTTTTAACGAAACGAAAATGTTAGGATAATGCTACTTTATACCTAAGTGTGTTAATATTAAGATTCAGTGCTAAAAAATACATAAATTGTAGTAAAATACTTATTCTCTGTCAGATAATTTCTTTAAGGATTTTTTTTCTTACTGGTGGGAGTAAAGTAGTGTCCCAGGAACAACAACGTCCATAATGGAAAAGGCTAGCAAACAGATGCAGTCGATTTGAAAATATTTGAGAGCATTCATTGAGACGGATTGAACATAAACGTCGAATTCCGTACTAAACCCGGGCAACAACATTTGGTTCAAAATCGTAATTCCCATTGGGACGCAGCCAGCTATCAACAACCTTTTGGATAAATTAGTATCCCTATATATCGTGTTGATAGGTCAGTTGTTATAAGTTGGGAACTCGTTAAATAATGAAAAACAGAAGTTTCCATAAAATAACAGAGAACTCAATTAAAATCCCTTTAGTTTCCTCGTGGCCTGAGGGCGAACTTTAATTTAATTTCGGAGGCCCTATTTAATTATGAGAGCTTTAGAGAATACCTAGTTTAGTTAATATTACATGATACAAATAAATTTGCAAAGTTAAAAAAACTCGATATCAAGTATTAAAAGATTTTGTTTGTTAAAGATTTTTCGTCATTCCATGAATGCATCAGAAAATATGTTAAATGCTAATATTAATTCGAGTAACTGAAAGATTTGTCTACTGTTGTTTTATCGTTTTGACATCAAAATACACAGTTTTTAAGTTTTGATAGAAAATACATCATGGAATTGAATCTCGTTGAACATAGTTTAGCTTTGATGAAAAAGCACCCTCATTGCCCACATAATCAGAGAAATGTAAACAATTACTAGTCAGTCCATTAACACAGCAATACGTTAGCACCCACGCAACAAAAATAGTTGATTTATCATTTGTTACGTAAGCTGTCTTCCAACACAATAGATGTTGAAATTGTATTTTCATTCTTATCTAAAAATACTCTTGTTTAAAAATTCAGGACACGAATTAAACTCTCCATTTAAAAATATAAATATAAATATCTTAACCAGGAGCAAGAATTTAAATAGCCCATAATGTGTCCCAGACGTCTAAATATGTTTTTACCAAATTTCATCAAACTCGGATCATTGGTTTGAGTTATGGAAAAACATATCTAAAAACCGTCAAATTCGTTTCAGTATCATATTTTAAACCTATAAACACAATATCTCTGAAAATAAACTACCTTACTTCATGACCGACCATTACAGATTTATTATTAGTAGATATGTCACAAGAAAATTCGATCTATAAGTTCTTTGTTTGTTATCACAAAAGCAATATTTTATAAAAACAAAATCTCTGTTTAAGTTCGTGCAATTTCAGATTGTAATATTTCTTCAATTCTTTTTGTAGACTTTGCCAGTGAATCGCCGAGTTCTAACAATTTAGTACACAGACCATTTTTCAATTTTCTTTTAACTGGAGGTACAATCGGAAGCAAAATAACGAGATTTTTGCGGAAATGTCGTTAGGTAACAACTGGCTTGGTTTATGAAATTGTCTTGCAAAGCTGGAAGCTACGAGTTAGAAATTTTTAATTTCCAAGCAGAACATTTTAAGAAATTTCTATAAGTTATGTACCACAATAAATATGCATGACATAGGTATTTCATTATACGTGTTTTAAAACAAAACGGATACATACTTTGGATTAAGTAAAGCTGAATGAATTCGATTACTATTATTGCGTTTAGTGTACCAGTAACTATAATTATTTTATCGCACTAACCAATTTGTTAAAGTAAAGTATTTAACTTTTCTATTCAACTGTACCACAGACTGTACAGATTCTATAATCCTACCGCAAAGAAAAGAAGAACTATATTGGTTCAACAAAACTTTTGCTTGAGCAAGTTCGAAACTACGATCGCTCAAAAAATTGTTTCCGTTCTTTGCCAATGTTATTTTACTTGTTTTATAGTTGAAAGCACGGAGTTTAAACTAAGTGGAGGTGCCATAACTGCAACTGGGCCCTGATTTTCAACTGGGCCCTGACGTCATCATAGTAGGCGTGGCCTAGCTCAGTCTACTGTTGGCGTTCGTCCTATGCACATCCGGTGTCAACAGTGGGTATTGTAATGTTAAGACAGGGCCGTAATAAGAATTCAATTTCATAAAAGAAAGTTAGAACTTTAAGAAAGAAAGAAAAATTTTATTTGTGTACAAATAACATCATAAAACAATATGCGTTAAACATAAGGGACACAAAACGGTTGCCAGCTCAGCTTCAAAGCTGTGGCAAAATTATATCACTAAATAAATAAATAAACAAAATACTTTCTATAACACAATGCAACGGATAATAAACTTATAACATTTATTATAGAAAAATAAAATAACTAATCTCTAGGGGGGGCAGCTGCCCCTCCCTGCCCCCCCTTGGCGACGCCCTTGAGTACGTCCCTGTTACCTACACCTGTGACATCTATTATCAAGTAGTTAAACTACGTAGCAAGCAGTTTTGCTTTTGACCGGTAGATGGAAAAGACAAAAGTGGGTGGGATCCTACACCTGTGACATCTATTATGAAGTAGTTAAACTGCGTAGCAAGCAGTTATGCTTTTGACCGGTAGATGGAAAAGACAAAAGTGGGTGGGATCTAACACCCCCTCACCCCGCAAAATTGTCACGTCAAATCACGCGTTGTTTCCTAAGGAAATCTCAATACAACATCTCCTCTCTAATAATAACTCCATGGTTGAAAGCTATGCGATTTCCCAGTGGGTCAATAGAACTCTGTCCAAAAATACGAATAACTTGGTGTTCGAAAGTGTTGTGTTTTTGAGGTTATATAATAATAAAAATAATTACAAAAGAAATCTTGAATTTCAAAAGAAAGGACAATGAACACCCAGGATAATTCTGGGTAACTTACATACTTTACGATAAGCATGATAAGATATTATGGAATTTCAAGTGAAAGATACCTCTGAGACTTGAAATTCCGGTAGATTATAATCAGAATGCATCAAAGTCTGCCTCATTTAGGAACAGAAATAAGTTTCCTTTAAACATTACCCTATCTAACTAACCTCAGAATGCGGGCGAAACCACTAAAACTTTCATAAAAGCATGATCAATCTTCCGCTCTAACGTCACGACTATAAATACATGGAAGATACCGTGACTAAATTTAACAATTTTGAAAGCTTGAATTTTCGTTCTGTGGCCTAATTTCCGTAATTCACGGCGACAATCAGCAGTCAAGCATTGACTCCATTATCCTGAAATCAGTGGGAGTTCAAATAATCACTTAAAGATTGAAACAGAGAGATTCATCGCTCTGTTTCAGTTAGGTTCACCTAAGTGCAACCTGAGTAAGAAACTATAGAATACTATGTAAATTATAATTGTTTTTCTTTAACCTGAATTACCATGGAAAAAGTCAAGGTAAAAAAACATAATTCTACAATACAATTTTTTAAGATTTAACCAAGTTTCAGCAAACGATAGAACCATTTGTCACCATTGATGTCTAAACCTTTTCGATATCCAACAGACGCTCTATACACTGAAAGTCAACTCCTGTCTACAAGGCAGCTGTATATATTTCACCTTGTAATTAATCATCATAAGAAAACTCCTATAGATGTAGAGCAATTGGCAAAGCGTAAAGGTAAAAGAATATGCGTAGAGCCTAAGTGTCGAACAGCATTTGCCAGACGTCATACATCATTTTTAGGACCGTATATTTATAATAAACTTAATGTAACTCTACAATATATCAACTCATGAATGTAAAAGTAAATTAAAAAAATGGTTATTGACTCAAAATTACATACAAACTGAAAACATACTTACAATTCTTTCTTAACGTATTAAATATCAAATTAAATTCACTAAACTGATAAAGTATAAATTAACTCTTGAAATTTACATATTATTTATAATTACTTTTCCTTACCACAATATTGTTAATTAAACTTAGCTTATGAACTTATGTAGTAATAATAACTTATTATTAGTCCGGAGGAGTATAGGTACACCATAACACAGGTTATTAACCTAGCTTGGGTACCTATGTTTTTCTAATGTTAAGAGTCATAGAAATTTATAAGTACTACTGTTTAAAAGTTATATGTAAACCCTTTATAGTGAATAATAAACTTTTTTTTTTTTTTTTTTTATTTGTCGATGATGTTCAAATTAGACTTTCAACTAAATCTCTTATCAGAAATTTAAGCCTTTAACTTAGAATAACAGCTGTAGATTATTTCACAAGAAGTAGCAGATAAACACTAAGTGAACCTATGTATTCACTACTTGTGTTCGCTTTTACTCCTTATAGGCATTACTAAGACATTTTCTTTACTGAAGTAACATGCCCAGGTAAAAATAGGCTAAGAATATTTTTGCTTCACAGGAAAAGTGTTCAATAACAACCGCGGAAAACCCACAGGTAAGATAATATTATCGAAACATTACAGTAAGTTTGCCCATACACAATTCATAGCTACTCAAGCGTACGATCGTACAGATATTGCGATATTTTATCATATAGAGAGCTTAGATCAAAGAAAATAGATACCGTTGAAATGGGGTTCCCTACGTGAGTGATAAAGTGAGCCAGAGGATTTTCAAAGGTAATAAAATAAATAACTATACCGACGCTTCGGAAATACAGATACGAGTGGCTTTGTCTTACTTTATACTGAGAGTTCATTTTTGTTTTTATCTATTCGTGTACAGGAAATACCATAATGAAATGACGATCTTCAATAAATTAAAATAAAAAGAGAAAATAACATTATCGAATGCTGTTTCAACTATATTAACCTTAGTTAGTCACAAATATTTTTTGATCGACATAAACGCACCCATTCCTTTGATCTAAAAAGTTTCTAAAAACTGTAACTAGGGCTAAAATATTTCTAAAAAAGATGGATAATTTCCTGTCCCTTTAGTGGGTAAGACAATTAACCGTACTATCCCACTTAAAATTTCTACCTAAAAAGCGCTGATCGTGATGAATAAATAATTTATTTTATACTGGTGTATTAGCTTGTTATTAATATAAAATAATAATTGATTTTATAAATAGATTCAATTATTTATAAACTTACAAATATTTAAAGAAAATAATTATGCCGTGACTGTTGTTATGCGCGTGCATAAAGCCTCTATCATAAAATTCAGCTACAAAGAAAATATTAGCCTTAGTCGGGACATACAATGTTTATAGCTCGTCATAGCTCATTGCGGTAACAATATCACACTGACATATGGCACTAAAGTTTTTATGATCCATTTTGTCGCGTCGTACAGGATAGGGGGTCAAATATCCAGTATTCTGGGGTGAAAAGGGTTCACCCCAGAATAACACAAAGGGGGTTAATAACTGACTATCAGTTCGTTATTGGGTCGTGTCGGATGAAACTATTTGGAGGCTGTTTTATAGTTAATACTATACTATGTGTTCGAGCATCATGTAGTTTATTTAAACTACTTTCTTTCATTTACTAAAACGTTTTATAGCTGACCGTACAAGTGTACAAACATTCTATTATTTGTATGTAAATATTGCTGGCCGTTGTAAGCTCGAAGCTTGTGTTACGAGTGCTAGATTTCAGATAATACTTAATGTACATTTCGTGTCACTTGACGAACATTATCTTCGTGAAGAATTGTGTATAAATTACATATGTTTCATCTACTAAAACCTTTTATAGCTGACTGTTTACACATGTTGGCGATAAATTACATTATGATAGACATTACCTTTTATTTTATTTTCTCATTTACATTCGTAGATACAATTCGAAACAGTTTAGACTTGTCTGGAAAATGGCAGTTTGAGATTACGTATCCGAGTACATGGCAAATCGGTGCGATTTCCCACTTGTGTATTTAGTGTAATGGTAATGTGGGCAAAGACCAGTGATTTCTCAAGATTTTCAACCTAAGACCAACAGATGAAAAATAAAATTTACCATTTCAGATGTTTTTTTCAACCAGTGATGATGCACCTGCAACAAGAAATATAACTATTAAAACTATTGAAATATAAACAACTGGAAGCGAAAAATGAATAACTCACAACAAACTGGGTAAAATTTTAAATATATTTTCTCGACAAGATCATCCCAGATCCCAGATGTCTGCGAACTATCTTCTGAAGTACCTACAAAGTAGTCTGTAATAGAACACTAAGTAACAAACGTATCACTCTCTTAAATTAAATCTTGCAAAAAGCTTTTGACTGTAGGGGGATCTCAAAGGTACACACCACAATGCTGAGATCTGATACTTTATCTTCTACTCCATTATAGTAAGCGTTTTTGCCACAGACAGTAGAAAACAGCTGTTCAGCTGACAAAAATGGTTGTAATAGATTAGTACGACTCAGAAATTTGCAATTACTCTTTAAGTTGTATTTTTTTTTATTGTACGATCTGCAGATATATTGTTTTGAGTGTCTGGGTGCTGTATATCTATACTAATATTATAAAGAGGAAAGATTTGTTTGTTTGTTTGTAATAAATAGGCTCCGAATCTACTGGACCGATTTCAAAAATTCTTTCACCTTTGGAAAGCTACATTATCCCCGAGTAACATAGGCTATATTATAGCAAAGTAAATTTCGGGAAAGTGTAAAACGCGGGCGAAGCCGCAGGGCGGAAAGCTAGTGTATAATAAAAAAAATATCTATCTATGTATGTTTATTCTATTTAGTATAAAATTTCATCTAGCACCCGTAACACAAGCTTTAAGCTTATCACGGAGCTAGGCCAACGTGGCGTGAAGTAAGGCCTTATCTCTTGTCAAGAGAAGAAGTGTGTCCCAGCAGTGGGAACGTAAAAAGGGCTGATGATCGAGGATTACAAAGGATTGCATTAGCCTTCTGCAATCCACTGTAACCGTGCGGTGAAAGCTAAGGGCCCGCATAAGGTCAAACTGCGACAATAAAGAGGTCACCCTTTGAAATGAAGGGAACAGGTAGCCTTTAGCCGTGAAATTAAATTGCTGGTACTTTTTTGGACAGCTTTTGTGTTTGTTTGTTTTGACAGGAAGGAAGGGGTTTAATTAGCTCGGAGGGTTTACGTACTGTGCTCGAATTGTTTCAAAGAGTTGTTTAACGTATTATGGGGATACTTGAGTGTTTTGGAGATTTTATTTGGTTTAAATTAGTCATAAATGAATGTACACGTAACTGTTGGACTTTATATTCAATTAATTATTTTAATTCTGGAATAATTAAAAGAATATAATCCGATCGGAATAGGTTATGGTTAGGACTTTTAAGATTTTATGGTCTTAAAAGTATTTAACCTATGAAGATCCTCAAATGCAGTGGGTGCTGATTTGATTGGTAGAAAAATGATTCTTCTCATCGTTGATGAGATCTTACCTATTATCACTTATCTAATGAATTATTCCATCACAAGTGAAACATTCCCTATTATCTGGAAAGATGCCCAGGTCACTCCATTACCTAAAAAAACCAAACCTGTATCCTTCTCTGATTTCCGTCCTATCTGTATACTCCCTTTCCTTTCCAAGGTTCTTGAGCGTCTGGTTCACCAGCAATTAAGTGCTTTCCTAAATTTCCATAACCTTTTCAATCCCTTTCAGTCTGGTTTTCGTCCCGGTCACAGTACTACATCTGCTTTAGTTAAAGTCACGGACGATATCAGGGATGGTATGGCTGATGGCCTGATTACTATATTGACCCTTCTTGATTTCAGTAGCGCATTTAATAATGTTGATTTTGATGTTCTGCTCAGTATCCTACGTACTTTAAATTTGTCCTCGTCAGCAATTCAATGGTTTCGTAGTTACCTTGTTGGTCGCCGGCAACGGATTAACATTGATGATAGTGTCTCCTCTTGGTGTCATCTAAATGCCGGCGTGCCACAGGGCGGCGTTCTTTCTCCTCTTCTCTTTGCAATCTTCATAAACTCTATCTCTCAAAACCTCTCTTCGTCCTACCACCTGTATGCAGACGACTTGCAAATCTATACCAGAGCGCGCCCTGATTGTGTAGATACAGCTATTGATAGGACCAATGCCGATCTAACCCACATCTTAGATTGGAGTACATCACACGGGTTGAAGGTGAACCCCTCTAAAACTCAAATCATCGCATTTGGGAATAAGCACATGCTATCTAGGGTTGATTGGGAACACCTACCCAAGGTGCTTTTTGATGGTGTACCTCTGGTATTTTCAAATACTGTAAAAAATTTGGGTATTAGGATGGATAAAAATTTATCATGGGAACCACAGCTTGCTGAAGTAAGTCGTAAGATTTATGCCTCGTCTGCCTCCCTCAGGAGGTTACGCAATTTTCTCCCTACCTCTACAAAAATTTCACTTTCGCAAACACTCCTCCTTCCTCTACTAGACTATGCCGATGCCAGCTATCCGGACTTAACCCAAGCACAGCTTGATAAGCTTGAGCGATTTCAGAATCTATGCATACGCTTCATTTTCGGTCTGCGGAAGTATGACCACGTATCTGAATATCGCGATAAGCTAAAATGGTTGCCTATCCGACTCCGACGGGATGCTCATATTCTATTTCTCCTCTACAATATCCTTTTCCAATCTAACACTCCCACCTATCTCAAAGAACGTTTTCAATTTCTACACCAGTCCCATTCCCGTACCCTACGTTCCAAAGATACCTATCGCCTTAAAGTACCCAAAAATTCCTTTCACTCCTTTAATTCCTCCTTTACAGTCCGTGCCATCAAATTGTGGAATGCTCTACCCTCTCACATAATGAATGCTAAATCACTACCTATTTTCAAAAATCTGGTCTATAAACATTTTTCTTCACCTCAGAATAAATTGTGTTTTTAGTTTTTCTATATTAGCTAAGTATATATTATTGTTTCGTTTCTTTTTTTCTTATAATTATATAATTTATTTTTTTCTAATAATAGATATTGAATATACAAATTTGTTTACTTCTAATGTTGGATAACGCCAATGCTCTTACTTGTGCAATATTCTCTTTCCATCCCAAGGTTGCCTGGAAGAGATTGCTGTTAGTGATAAGGCCGCCCATTGTGTCACTGTTATGTATCTGTTTTTCCCATGTATTGTTTTGTATATTGTTGGTGTTACAATAAAGTTATTTGTATTTGTATTTGTATTTGTATTAAGATTTGTAACTTATTCCATGATAAAACATATTACCTACGTGCAAGCATCTCATAAACTACATATTTTTGAAATGTTTCGAAACAATAAGTTCTCTGTTAATTGTATAGTAATATAAACTTAATAGATTGAATGGTTGTAGTTAAACAACCACTACGGTAGACTTGAGTTATAAAAAAGGTCTAAATAAAACCTTCGTGCGAAATAGCGAATGTTTAAAGGCTCGTGTCGGCGGCCAATGGGGTACAATTTCGTTACTGGCTACACAGACAATGTGTTGATGTTGACTCGTTAAAACGAGCTTACAATGAAACCAGGTTCAAGGGATCAAAAACGACAATAAAACCGGCAAGTGCGAGTTGGACTCATCCATGAAGTCATAAATTGCTGCGGAAGTTTTATTAATAAGATAATTACGACGTACCTATTATAAAAAAAACTACTATTGGCCATTCAACGTAACAATGCCGCTAGCATTCTTGGAAATCGGTGACGGATTAGAATTAAAAGATTTTTATAAACTTTGAACAATATTTGAACATCGTATTATAATTTTTGAACAAAATCGTTTTTGATATTCAGTTATCAAGGTTTCAGTCTCTCCGTGAATATGGATGGCGCTTTAAACAGTGTCGAAATATCGGGAAACTCATAAACATTTAAATCATCATGTTACCCGTTGCGTGTTCAAATATAAAATTATCTAATTTATTTATTATTATACTTTAGAATAGTTTTACTTCTATAGAACATGTCTTGTGTGTGAATGCGAACGGTGTTTCGTTGGTGGCGATTGGACGCTGTTTCTGACGCTAACTGGGTTGCTCATGTTTTACAAACTTATTTCTTTAACCAAAGGGTTATTTGGAATAAGTAAGCTACCAAAACATTATGGGCGACCGAATATCTCAGCGGATTAGCTCTTTGAAGTGGCAATGGGCAGGCCATATAGCGAGGAGAAAAGACCGATGGGGCCGAAACGTTCTAGATACCTCGGACCGGAAAATGCAGCGTTGGACGTCCGCCTACCTGGATGGATGAGTTGGTGAAATTAGCTGGTTCACGGTGGATGCAAAAATTACAACGAAATGGCATTGATTTTTATATAATTGAAGATTTTTGTAACGTAGTATGTCTAAAACAAATTTCTATAACTATGGTCTCAGAGTAATCAATATTATGAAAACCAACAAACTTTGGACTGTTCTATGTTGATTCAAAGTTCCTTCATGAATTTCTGCGTTAACTTGGTAAACACATTATCCAATATTAAGTTGTGGAACTTCTGCCTTATTATGCTAAGTAATTTGATGTAAGGAGATTGAGTGGGATTTATTTCATGTAGGTACGTAATACTTGGAACGTAAATGTTCTTAACCTACTTTGGTTTGGATAGATTGCTAATAAATTATTTAAACTATTTTATAACTCTAAATGAAAAAGTAATAAGTATAGAAACGAGAAATATAATTTGAATGACAAAATGGCACACGAAATAATATAAACTTAATTCAAATTCATTAGTTACTAGCCAACCGCCAACAGCTTCGCTTGCTTTTTTTCATAAAATATAACCTTCCACGAAAAACGGGCTATCCAACACTGAAAGAATTTTTTAAATCGGACCAGCGGAAACAAACAATCAAACTCTTCAGCTTTATAATATTAGTATAGATTAATAACTGGCTGTTAACTTTCCGAAATAGTATAATAATAATAAATTTAATGAAAAAACTTATTGAGAATGTTATTGTATTATGTCCTGTATATAATAAATATTTATAACGTTGTTTATTCCGTTTGGAAAATAGTCTCGCAAAATTTACCCATAAATGATTTACTTTATAAAATATTTAAACTTAAATTTATAAAAGAATTTAACACGAATAATTCGCTTATTAATAGTAATAGTTGAGCTTCATAATCCATGTCATATCTCCCAACTGTTTGGGGACAGATTGCTTTGACGCGAGATACTAATGAGTTACGCTAGCAAAGTCACTAATTATTGTTCATCTGGACTTGACGAAAATAGATGCATACAAATAGATGCAAAAAAGATGAAAGATTCTGAAAAAACTATATTTTACTAAGTTTATAGATCATCTTTGACTATGACTCTCTTACGTCTGTGACCCTAATACATTGATTTAATATTTTTTTTTAATTATAAAATATATCCTATGGGTTATAATAACTATTTGTTTGTAAGTTTTATCTTAAATTTTTCCAACAATAGACCTTTCCTGGACTACTAAATTTACGAGCGAATAATTACTATACTACTGTACGAAAATTTCAGAGTTTTAGCGACTAGCGAACAGCAATTGATATATACAAAATTAATAACGTAATAAAGTAATTTATATAGTTTTTTTAACTGTACTTCTACCTACTACATAAGCTTATATATCTGTGTAATTTTCTCGTCCATTGCACTTTCCTAGAATCGTTGCAAGCATTAGACACGCACTCTTAGGGAGTCAGTTAAAGCTCATTTCGTACAAATTAGTGACAATTTTATGTACTAGTATTAAAATAAGTTATTTACGTCCTACATTCTAAATACCAATTTTAAAGGTCGTGGGACTTTTTTTATAATCACAAAAAAATGAAAGTAAAAGAAAAATAATTCATCGGAATGAAAGTTGAGTGTGCTCCCACATAGCCAACACTCAGTTAATGTTTAACTAAAACTGAAAACCGTGTTATAAATCAGTATATGAAAAGAGCTCTAACCAGTGCCATATTAATGGGTGAAACCGGGTCAAATCCATCAGCCGGCTATCACAGTGTACATAATAACCGGTATTATGATTAATGGGTTGCCATGACTTGTTTTTTCGGGCGCAGGTCAATGCTGTAATAGTCCTATGACAAAGATCTACAACTACTTATGTTTCGGTCAATTTACCATGTAAATAGCAATCGCTTATTTTATAACAATGGGAATTACTCTCGTATTTACAAAGGAGTTAAAACACTCTCGACGTTTCGACTACAACAAGAGCAGTCCTTCTGAGAAGGAGTGAGCGTTCCGTCGTGCTTCGTCACCTCTCTGTAGCCGAGCTATAGTTTTTTATACTGTGTCTACCTACAACCACGGAAATAGAAAATCCACCACTCGAATTAATATAATTTATTCTAGTAACTTACTTAAAGCCAAATAACAAAGAGATGGGATGCTACTAACTTTATTTTTCTTTAATTCTGTATACAATTCGTAAGCCAGCACCATAAGGTTTATAAAAGCCATTTAAATGCCCAAATTGTATGATGTTATTGCGAGCAATCATGCAAGTTTGAATCAAGACTTCTTGTTATACTAGTAGACCAGGGTTTTTAATTTTTTACAAGGAAAAAAATAGTAGTAGAATGAAACCCATTAGAAAAGGAGGGGAATGTGATAAAAATGAAAGGAAAAATAAATTACGGTCGATCTGGGTTCGGGAAGTGGGAGGGGGTGGGCTTTTAAGGGGAGAAAATGGTTTATCTCGATTTGCGGTGAAACTACAAGTCCTATGAAAAAAAGTTATATGGCAAAGTTGTAGGTAATAAAACGATCTACAACTTTTAATTCACAACTTTTTTACATAACGTCAAAATGTATGTGAAAAATTCAAATAACTAAGTTTTTGGTTTTTTATTTCTATCTTTTTCAAAAACATTTTATTTTCTACAAAATTTGGTGAAAACTTACCTATTTATGTCCCAAATCCACTATAATTTATTGGATTAAAAATATTAACTTTTTTACCTTATTTTAACTTAATTACTAAAAAAATAGACCAATTTTCAATCGAAAATTCACGTGTCAAAATATTAGCTTTTTTAAAAAAATCGGTATGCTGTTTGTTCATTGAAATCTCTATTTTCTGATGGTTAAGAAAAATATATACATTACTATAGTAAATTATCTCAAAAAATGCAAAACACCGAAACAAAATTTGTATCATTATGTACAATTGCATCATAAAAATGTGATTTTTGCAATTTTTATTTCATATAATTGCTTATAATCCGACTTATTGCACATTATACAAACATATTATTATATAATAATTATTATTATATAGTCTGAAAAGACAAAATTACATTTTTATGATGCAATTGTACCTAATGATACAAATTTTTGTTTCGGTTTTGTGCATTTTCTGAGAATATTTACTATGGTAAGGTATATATTTTTTTTAATTATCAAAAAATAGAGATTTTAATGAACATAAAGCACACCGACTTTTATAAAAAAGCTAATATTTTGACACGTGAATTTTCGATTGAAAATTAGTCTATATTTTTGAAAATTAAGTCAAAATAAGGTGAAAACAATAATATTTTCAATCAAATAAATTACAGTGTATTTGGGACATAAATAGGTAAGTTTTCACCAAATTTCGTAGAAAAATAACAATTTTTGAAAAAGATAAATAAAAAAAACCAAAAACTTGGTTATTTGAATTTTTCACATAAGTTTTGAGGTTATGTAAAAAACTTGTGAATTAAAAGTTGTAGATCTTTATATTACCTACAACTTTGCCATATAACTTTTTTTCATAGGACTTGTAGTTTCACCGCAAATCGAGATAAACCATTTTCTCCCCTTAAAAGCCCACCCCCTCCCACTTCCCGAACTCAGATCGACCGTAATTTATTTTTCCTTTCATTTTTATCATATTCCCCTCCTTTTCTAATGGGTTTCATTCTACTACTATTTTTTTCCTTATTTGACCATTTTTCAAGCTAACTGCACTGGTCTATAGCGAGGAAGTAAATAAATAAAATACAATGTTTATATGCAAGCTAAACCATTCATAACTAATATTGTGTAAATTGGCATTACAGAGCAATAAATCCTGTTAGATATGCGTCTATTATTAACATGAGTTCAGAGACGAATTCAGAATTTTGTTTGGGGAAATTTGAACACAATAAATTTAAATCTTGTTGGACACTTCACATACGATAAATATTTTTTAGGACGAACGCACACCATAAAAAAAGATTTGGCTCAGTCATTGGATATTTATCTGAATATCTAATAGTAAAATTAATTAAGGACTAATTTAACGTAAATATATGCTTATGATGATAGTAGGTTAATCCTAGATGCTTATTCCACATAAAAATTACAATACAATACAACATTTTTATTGTACACCAAAAACAAAAAAACATTCTTAACCCTATAAAGCTAACGTTCGTCATTTTTGCACACGTCGGAAGAATATCGTCTATAACTTTCCAACAGTTACAACTACGGATTTGAGGTTTCGTGCCAACTAAGAGACTGTTAGACTGCATCGGATGGTGGTTGCTTCTAACAGGTAAGTTGCTTAGTTTTGGAGATAAATGACAACGAAGAACTTCCACAGTTGCTAAATTCCCAATGGTGGTGAACATTCGATTGGTATTTTGACCAACATGTGTTCAAAAATTATGAACATCAATGTTTTATTTCTAGAAATGTTAAAAAAAACTATAACTTTCTGATATTCTTTGCCTTATTCGTAGTTTATAAGATGTGTGATTTTGCTCTCGAAAAAGTGGTGCCATATGTTATTCGTGTTTATAGTGCCTTAATGGTTTAATATATGGATTTTTGTGATACATATCTTTCATTTATATTCTATATTTCTTGAAAATACAATGAATCCATATAAAAATATAACACACTTTATAATATGGTTCATTTTATATAGATCGTCAAAATTACGAATGGTTAGCTTATCAAGGTAGTTTAAGAACGTTAGCTTTGTAGGGTTAAAACACAAAAAGAGATCATACAATGGGCGGCCTTATCCCCCATCCTCATAGATCTTAATAGATTTCCGGATAAGAAGTCGAGTCCTGAATTCGCCACCTAGTGCATCAGTTTATTCAGTGTAATACACCACAATTTGTCTGAGTGTAGCTCGTGGCCGCTAAGCTGGACATTTGGCATTTTGCCTGAACTATCTACAATCTACATGTGTAATGTTTAGTCCTAATTTAGTATGTCAGTTCACGGTTTCGAATTATCATGAGTGGTTTTAGTATTCGCTTGAAAACTAAATAACGTTTATGCACCTTTCAAAGGTAAGATATGATTGCAAATTGTATTATAAACTTGTAGTTAACATGTAGTTAGTAATTCTAGATAGGTACAAAACTTCTAAAAAATCATGTGATCATGTTTTAGTAAGGACACACTGCTCGATAAGGGATTTTTTAACTCGCAGAAGATATACTTATTTACACTAAATAGAGATTAGATTCTTCAAAAGGCCAATGTCTTATTTGGAAGGGCGATTGCCTTCCATTAAGAAGGTTACCTACCATAAATAATCAATAATCAACATGTAGCCCCGTGGTAAGCTTGAAGCTTGTGTTACGGGTACTGGAAATCTGATATATTTCATAGAATTTACATACATAGATAGATATATAGACACCCAGACTCCCGGAACAAATATCTGCAGATGATACAAATGTATATCCCGGGGTGAGAATCGAACCTTACAAAATCATCAATATTGACAAACTAAGAAACTCTCCTATTTTTGCCTTACCAAAAAGCCTTTTTATCATATAGAAACACTAATGCACTGCCAGAATGGAAAGGCTCTACAAGATATACAACCAAAAACGGACAGAATAGGAAGGACAGTCGTGGATAAAAATGGAAATAACCAAAAGGCTTGCCCGGATGTCTATAAAGCGAGGGTATTCGGGAAATCCAAGCTATTGTCCAAGTGATCCTTAAAGTTTTTTGGAAAATAAACCTTTTAGCGGTTCTTATAATTTCATATACCAAAAAGGGAAGCGTTTTCCTTCGTCATTCAACCACCTATATTCATCCTTCACCGCAGAAAACGGCTCTTCCCAATATAACTTATGTAGGAATTAGGATATCGTCTATCGTAAGACGTTGTATATGACATAATTGTTATATTAAAAATTATATAGCAACTTGGTATTAAACATTGAATAGAGTCGGTTTTTAGAAAATGCCGATTTCCTCACTATGTTTACCTTTCAAGTTCAAGCACATGTTGATATACCTAACATAGGTTAATCATTTGAGTAAAATGTTTAAGAAAATAAAACGAGGCAAAAATAGTTTTACTAAAATGTCCTAAGTAGAAATAAATTCCTTTCTCAAACATTTTGGTAATGGTAAGAGATAAAGATACTTAGAGTAAGCATAATGTATCTGCGTCATTTATAAACTAGACGTGGACTCTATTGCTTGGTAATAACGCCTAAAACGTTTGCAGATGTTGTATGCGTCACTACACAAATATATCATCCGTAGACCTGAAACGGAATATTCTTATTCAGTAGGTTTGCTCAAGTTTAATGTCATTTCAAAATTGCCTGATGTGAACCATCATAGTCAAAAGATTGTGGGTTCGATTCCTGCCTCGAAACAAAAATATGTATGATCTGCATAATCTTTGGGTGTTATATAAGAATAAATATATGTATTATTTATATTAAAACAAAGTTGAAATAATTAATAAATAAATACTTTTCTATGGTATAAAAACTTACCTCGCCACTAGTGTTAAAATAGGTGACATTTTCCAGTACAAATTAACGTTAGCTTTCACACGATCGAGTTTAGCTGATATGGCAGGGCTACTGAAGGCTCATAAATTTGTAAATAACATTATGTGATCTTATTTCAGACATAAAAAAAAGAATTGGACCAAACCTTCTGTGACGAATCATCTAACTTTACGCATCGATCTTTATGTAAACTAGACAATTTTGTTAGCATTATGACGTCAAAGTTGGATGAAATGCGCGAATTCTTCGTCGTCATTCCACCATCCTTATTTGAAAAAGTCTAAAGTCTTGATATATCTTGAAATATCAAGTAAGTGACATGGCATAGAATATGATATTTATGGTAGGTACTGTTTTTGCATGAAAAACACCACTTTCTAACATTACTTTCAAAAATCAATGCTACTTTTCACCGTAATATTATTACTCAGAACGGTTAAGGTAAGCTAATTTAGGTATTTTTGGCTTTTATATAATCGTAGCCCAGGAAAGGTTTAAAAGGTGAGGAAACATGGGAATAGTCGAAGACGCCGGTGGGTCAGCTAGTATATTAGATGATTAAATTTGTAAACCACGCGTGTTCATTGCATGAATTCACTTTTCATTGAACTGACGCACAACGTGAGAGTGATGAAACACAGTGTAGCAAATCATTATCCATGTCCTCAAAACTGAAATTACGTCATAGATAGTAATTATCTCGCTTGATCTTATCTCATTAGGCTACTAGAGTCGGTGCTGTCGTGACATTGCAATATGGAGATAGTTTTGAGACGATTATCAAATTAAATACTTTTCTAGAAGATCATGCCGATTTTATCTATAAATAGTGATAACTGTAGTATTATAAAATAAATAACAAAGTCACAAAAACCAGATTATAAAGCACAAAATCGTCAAACAGTCATTATGATTTTTCATGTATGATTTACATTCAACAGTTAATCTGAGAGTAGAATTTTGTAAAGATATGCCGAATCATGTAATAATTATCTGATCTTGCAAAACATTGCGAAACATGCATTGAATATTAATATTAGTGGAAATTTGAAGTAGGTACCTACCTAATTTACCTAATTGTTTCAAATTTAAAACACTAAGTACATTTTTAATATCGTACATATAAGTTAATAAGATAAGAATTACATTGTCATTATGGTTATTCTTCCTAAAGTAGGACGTTTATTGTTTTTTCACGCAAAAACTACATAACGGATATTAATGTAAAGTGACAAAAATACAGTTCATCAGACCATTAAAAAAAGTCTTAGAAATTTAAAAATAGGTATCTTTACTGTTAGCATAACAACAATATTGTTACTTACCTATCTGAAATCTTGGTATATAATAATGAGTTATCTAAGATTACCCAGTAATTATGTGATAATGCGGTGAAATCTTATCAATAGAATTCCCAGACTAAGTAGATGGTTAGCTTGATGTATTTATAAATATACAAATTGGATGAAAGGATTAATATATAACCTGCCTCTAAGATGTTAAATATTATTGAGATTCGATCGAAATATTATCTTAAAACAATTACAACTGTGGAAATAAATATTTATTTACTTACCAAATTTCATCAACTTTGGATTGAGAGTTATGGAGATGGGATCACATACTTACCTACTAATGGGAAAGTGTGTCTGCGTATCTGTTTGTCCGTCTACACGGCAAAACGAATTACCGTGTTGTTTAGATGGAGATAGTTGGAAAAGATGGCGAGCGAGTGGTATATATGTAGGTATATAGCTATTTTTTACCGCGAACTTTTATATAGGTATTTGAAAAGTTCGCCACAAACTAAAAGAAGAAGAAGTGGATTAGATAATATACATCCTTTGCACTTGGAGCATCATACATGTGATCATACACTTTAAGAGTACCTACCTATCTACCTATATTTATTCTACTAGGGGTATACATACAATCCCAACACTCGGCACGTCTAAATTAATAACAATGTTCATAAACCAAAACTGATTTACATGAATGTTGATTGCAGCCGACCTTGAACTTAAGGTTAATTAATTTACTGATAACTTATCGCTGTCGGTAACATTCAAATCTACATTTCGGTAAATACCTACATCTTGTTGTTGCATGAGTACAAGTCTTGATTGATAAATGCAGTTTTTATTTTTAACTAGTTGACCCGCCCGCGGCTTCGCCCGCTTTCTATAGTTTTCTCACCTTTAAAACCTTCCCTGGACTACTACGAACATTTCAAGACCAAAACCAGCTAAATCGGCCCGGCCGTTCCCGAGTTTTAGCGAGACTAACGAACGGCGATTCATTTTTATTATATAGATAATAATTAATTTATGGACGGATTTTAGCCGTCTACGTCTGACGAAAAAGGCATTGCTTTTTATAAGTATAAGAGACTAGCCCTCGCTTCGCTCGGGTAACTAATTATTATATTATTAACTATATTATACTATTAACTCTCCTCTTTAATCACTCTACCTGTTTAAATCAAAAGCGTTGTTTTAAAGATTGAAGCATCCATACCTACAGCAATATATTTTGTTTTATAATAAGTTTAAGCAGTCAAGATGAGAATTTCAATATGCCTCAAAGCAACAATAAGTCAAAAAGCACAAAACAATTGAAACGCTTGTGGCAACACAGATACATACATTAATTATTATTATTGTACAAGTAACTACAGTCAATATTTGCAGTGCGCAAACGCAAAGTAAAGTAAATAGTTTGCTCATGACGCTACTTGTTTGTTCTGTAAATTAATTCTAAATGCCTAATAAACAATGTCTGTTGCGGTCGAATATGTTTCGACGTAGTTATTTCATAATCACCCCTGATTTACTTCTCTCGTTGACGAGAGAAATAAGGCCTTAATTCACCACGCTGGCCAAGTGCAGGTTTGTGAATGTCACAATGTCTTTCAAACATATGTGTTTTTAAAGCGCACATTTTTTTTGAGAAGAAATGCCAGAGTTGGCCGGCGATTTGTACCCACGACCTTCGGAATGAAAGGCGAGGGTGCTTCCAATTAGCCAAAACGGTTCTTTATTATACAACTGGTTAGATTTCCTGGCTGTCTCTACGTACAATTTTTGTTTTCGCCATAATTATAAAATACAATAATATCTAAACCGCTTTGTTTCCCAATAATTAATCCATCAAAAATCCAGTAGTGGGGTTTGAACCCACAACCTTCGGAATGAAAGTCAAGTTTGATCCCACTGGAAAATAAATAGTAAAATCATAATAGAAGTTAAAAGCCTGTCAAACTACACGTGCCTCAAACCAAATAATCACAACTACAAATATAGCTATGTGGCATCACCCGACACATCATGAGTACAAACAATCATGATTTATAGTGACTTTGACCTTACCGTCTGTCACTAATCATTTATCGTAATCTAAACTAAACCTTATCGCCACAGCAGAGAATTTACTTTTGTTTAAAACGGTTTTGGTAAATATTCACATTGTCAAAGACTCAATGTTAAGGTCACGCCCTTACATCATGTAGTTTACCGTTCGACCAGGTTTGGGTAAATATCAGGTTATCCATTTTTAAAATGGTAGAAATGGTAGAATTTATGTCCAAATGAAACTGGTAAAGACTATCGTAGTCATGTCACGAAGGTAATAACGAATTTACTCGAGCGGGGTGTTAAAATAATACGAATATATTATAAGCGACGTTTTCTCCGATGGTAATAAGGCGTTTCAGTTCATTGGTCAGCCAACTCTACCTGCCTAAGTTGCCTGTATTTCACGTTAAAATACAATTATTAAGGGTATTGCTTCTATGTTCATCATCTTTAACCATCTTCGAAAAAGGAGAAGGTTTCTCAATAACCTCATTACATCATTTAATACGGATAACTTCGTAGTTTATGAAAAATAAAAAAGTCATTTCAAAGGTGGCCGATAAGGAAACCAGGTTTTGATCTTTTGATGATAGCAAACCAGAGAAATTAAAGAAATTTAATTTCTATTAGACTCACTTCTTATTAAGAGGCCTTTTACCGGAAATCGCGAAATTGTTCGGTTTTCTCGTCCTAATTCTATGGTTTACGTTAGTTGTTTGATATTACAATTACATCTTTATAATAGTTCGTTTTCTCCTCTACAAAAGTAGTAAGAAACATTTTAGATAACTTTTTTATATATTGAGTAATAATCATTCTCCGGATACATGTTTCGTAAAAAACGCTCGAAGACCTGTTTTCTTAGCTCTAATTTGTAGATTCTAATGAATATGGGCGATCAAACTAATTTTTATTATGTTACGTATATCCTATTCTTCATTCAGAGTAGAGTACATTTTCGTTAAATGCTTTTATTCTAAAGATATACCGAATTTAATATCGACCGAAAATGCTTCGAAACAAACCTCAATAACTCCGAAGTTCTAAATCAATGGGACGTCATATTTATATCAAAATATTTATCAACATTTGCTTAAACTATGATATAATTTTAATTTGTAGAACGGTTTTGGTAATTTTTTATGAATAAAATAAAACTACCATAATTTAGTAGTTTTTTCATTCCGCCGGCTTTTTCCATTTAGTACCGCGCGAGCGCTTGTCGAGGTCGGACCTATGTCGGTTGTTCTTGAATAAAATATAGAAATATTTCGTAAAATGTCAGTGTGTGGGACTGTCAATTGCTGTAAAAACGCTGTTAGTGTGCGTGTATGTGTTATTGCGATACTACGACCGACATAAGTTGATCCGTTGATAACGATCAATTGTTATTTTTATTGATAACGATCAATTATTGTTGTTGCTGGCCTAAGAATTGTACCACTTGTTGCTGGCCTAAGAATTGTACCACATCATTGTCATCTTGTTTAACCTTATTTATTTGGAGGTTATGCTGTAGGATGTGGATTGCATATCTAAAGTTATCTATCCTAATTAAAAAACAACAAGGCAACTTTTTTTGGTGAAACCGTACAACGACTAAATGTAATTATGCCTATGATTTTTTTAGATTATGACTAACTTGCCGACCCGCCGACAGCTGCGCTTGCGTTTTTACGTTATTTACTAGTTTATGTTTTATAGCCTTTTTCGATCATTTTACTATCCAATACTGAAGTCAAAAGTCAAGTTAGAACTTTGTTTTTAAATTCTATAGCTTAATTAGTTTATGGTGACAATTATTTGTTTATTTTATTTATGTATTATTTTATTTATATATTTATTTACCTCCTATACCTATGTTGTGTTATACATGTATATATTATTATTATTTTTTAATTATTATACCATGTTATATTTATTTTTTTGCGTGTCTAAGTCTCTTTATTTTATTCTCTTTTGTATTAGTTGTAGGTTTATGTATTTAATATATTAATTCTAATTTTAACACCACCGTCCAGTTATATTTTGCAGTTTTTCTTTCCATCCTCAGGTTGTCTGGAAGAAATTGCTTTAAGCAATAAGACCGCCCATTACGCATACATTTGTGTAGTTTTAAGTTCTTTTGTAAATATTTCATAATGGTGTGTGTAATAAAGAATTATCTTATCTTATCTTATCTTATCTTAAATCATATTTTAAATCGGACCCGAGGTTCCTGAGTAGCACGTTCAAACAAATAAACAAGCAATCTCCTCAGCTTGATAATTGTAGTATAGATTTCCATAATATTTATTACCGAGTATCCAATATGTAAACAAAAAATAATGTACCTTTCTAATAAATATATTATTTATTGTAAACATTAAATATGTACCTTTCTAATAAATACAGGGCGTCCCAAAGTTATGGGCCATGGAGGGGAAGTACCTTAAATATCGTAGATAGTGAATTTTGCTCAAACAAGACTTCATTTTATTTTTAAAAGTTAGTAATTCTGCATTCATTGATTTTCTAAAAATTACTTGCTTTGTCTGGGAATCGAACCGACTTACATGTAAAAAAAAATACTCGATTTTTATGATACCAATCGAAAGAAAAGGTAAAAAATAATAACTCTGCTTAAGTAACATAGTATTTTAAAAGAAAGGAACAACGTGAAATTAATTATTTTAATCAAATAAAAAACATGAAACATTATTTTTTGTAAATTAATTAATTAAATTACTTACTTTTTAAAATAAAATGAAGTTTTCTTTGAGCAAAATTCACTATCAACGATATATATGGTACTTCCCCTTCATGGCCCATAATTTTGGGACGCCCTGTATATAAAATAACACCCCTATTCACGTTCCCACTGCTGGGATAGGGACTTCTCTCTTGACGAGATAGATTAGGCCTTAATTCACCACGCTGGCCAAGTGCGGGTTGGTTTTTTTTAATATATAAATGAAATATTTTCAATAAGTTCGTAATAAAATAAAAATAAATATAAAGTTCGAAACTACAAAGATAATACCTAAACATAATGATAATAACATGGTATATTTGTGTTTGAATAAATAAAAGTTTCGTTAACGAAACTTTTATTTATTCAAACACAAATATACCATCTAACAAAACAAGCAACTTAAATATAGGTAATATAATTTATTTGTTTTGTTATAATTAGAATTTGTATTTAGTCCGTTCAATTTAAGGTCGACTCACGCTACACCGTGTCGGGTCCGAGCCGAGTGTCGGCCGTAGCACGGTCAAATAATATTTCATACATTTTGTATGAACCCACTCACGCTATACCGAGCGGCAACCGAGTGACGCCCGAGAAACGGATATCGCTCGGAAACAACTCGGTCCCGCTTCGGCTCGGCCACGGCCCGTTGCATGAATACAGCGCCGCCGAGCTGCGCCCGAGCAGTCGGTAGTGATGCTATACAGTGCTCATGCAGTTTAGACACGGAAACGGCTCGGTGACCGTGCTACGGCCGACACTCGGCTCGGACCCGACACGTCGCGGGCCGTCTTTGTAATTTTAGACACGGAACCGCCTCCGTGACCGTGCTACGGCCGACACTCGGCTCGGACCCGACACGGTCTAGCGTGAGTCGACCTTTAGACTTTCGAACTTACATAAAGTCCCAACATTCGACAAAAAAAAACATTTTATTACAAACCTACACACCAAATTTCAGAAGAATCGGTTTAATAATGAGCCCATAAGATGAGATGAATGAGGACATTTAACTTCAATAAGACTATTTTCAGTTTTATTCTTATATAGATAATTATTAATCATGAATGTTTTAATTTAAAATTATGTACTTAATTGATTTCAAATAATCAATCAGATTTAAAATAAATATTGATATTATTAAGATAAAACATAATTGATTCAAATATTGAAATAAAAATATCCGCCATTTTGAATTTAGGAAAATATATTAAACACCTATCAATTAAATAAAAACATTAATATAATAATTATTTCAGAATGAAACTGAAAAAAATCCACTCAATAAAATGGAATTTATTCGATGCCATTTTCTACAGATCTAAAATAATTATTAGTATATTTGTATGTTTTAGATCGACGAAGTATCAAGATCATTTAGTATTTTTCATAGAATTCGCGTGACGCGCCGGTCACGTGGTGCATAAAATATCCAATTTCGCAAAACTCCAAAAAATTAACAGGGCTCTTAAGTCTTTATCATACCTTGGAATCACTATGACTAATGACAAGGGAAAGAAGTTACTGATATCCAAATTGTCATCGATAAAAACAAGTAGGGTAGAGCGGGGCTAGTTGAGCATAGGGGCAAGTTGGGCAATCGCAATATCTCGAAAACTATTCACCGCACGCGTGGGCATCCTATGGCGAAAAGAAGGGGTCGTGGGAGGGGTATTCATTGCGCAACCACTGGTGGTGGCTCGACGAGCGAGTGAAGCGTACGTGCACATTGTTTATTTTGATACCAAAAAGTAAAAAATTCGTTCACCGCAAGTTTTCGTCTGTATTAGTCAAATGATATCCGTTTTCAACCGGATAAGTGTTAATCTTTTATAAATTTACTGTACTTTTGATATACATAAGGTTTCTGTGTACAATTCTTACCGTTTTTTCAGAATCTCGCTTTTGATTTGAAATTTAGGGGTAGGGGTTAGTTGAGCTAAGTTGCTCAACTGCTGTATAGGCACATACAAAATGTATGCCAGGTGCTCGACTTACTTTCTTTTGTATGAATTTCAACAGTGATAACGATGATTAATAAGTGATAAGTTCTAAATTTAGTAAGATCTTATTAATATAACAGAAAAACTGTATCTAATCCTAAAATTAATTTTAAGATACGTTGATGTTATGTTAATTCTATTTCCAGTTGATTATTCAAAGAAAATTAGCTTAAGTTTTGTCGCTAAAAGACTTTTAGTAAAGGGTTTATTGTTAAACCGAAGTTGTATTTCATTTCTATTTAACAGTTAATCCATGGTTTGGCTAGACTTTCTAACTGCTCAACTTACCCCATACCCTTGCTCAACTTACCCCACCTATGGGGTAAGTTGAGCATGCATGACATTTTGCATTTAAACCGCTATAGCTCTTAAATCCTACTTATATAAAGTAAATTACTAAGACACTTTTGCAAAAGGATATATTACTTATCCATTAGGATGCGTAAGTACACATTGAGACTTATAGTTCAAGAGTTATATCGTCTCAAGTGAAAAATTGCTCAACTAGCCCCGCCCTACCCTATGACATACCTACTTGTCAATAACTCAATAATAGTCAATATTTTCCCATTTTCGTGCAATGTTTATTTAATGGGGGCATGTAGACTCAAAATATGAACGCTTGGCAGTTTTCTAGAAGTATTCCCTATACCATCTAACTGATCATAGACTATTTTCTGTTTCCAAGAAAATATCAGAAATGCTTAATTCGTGACTCTTATATTATTTTTCATCACGAAATATTTATTTTTGTAGGTATACATAACATGCTTGATGCAAAGTATTCTAACGCATCATATAATTTTAGATAAATAAAAACGATTTCTTTAAATACCTATATATACATACATATCAGAATAATTTTCTAGACATAATCAATAAGCCTCTATTCAAGCAAACAACCAGACTAGCACCTACTAGTTGTATCTAAATAATGGTCGCCAGTTAACCATTTGATCAATGTTAACGGGCCAGCGATTTCGTCAATAGAGATTTCAATGCCAGCCAGGTGATTTCATAATGCGAGTACATCCGTTAATTCATATATGGACTACAACTTCCTGTTTTATGATAAAGATACTCGACCACTGCTGCTCACGTGCTCGTACATGTTGACAATCACTTAATAGTGTTTTACTCAACTTTAATAGTGTTTTCGTCTAACAATTTTATAACTAACTATTAAAGAGCAGTGTTGGCAGAGCCGTGTCACTGCCAACACGGCTCTTTCAATGCAATGCAATAGCTAAGTGGGAGCACACTCGACTTTCATTTCGAAGGTAAGGTTCAAACACCGCCGCGCACCTCTTATTTTTGTTCTTGAAAAATTATGTGTTCTTTAAAACTTGTGCTCACGTTACAGATGTACGAGTACATAGTAACAAGAACATCAACCATCACCCATTACTATATTAGCATTCAAAATAATAAATTAATTAAATTAATATCTGAGTAATAAACATAGGCTAAAGCAAATAAACTTTCTCATTTCATATATCAAATCCATCTGAAGGTATATAAAGAACCATTAATTCCAACGCGACACAGTAACTCAACTTTTCAATAAATCACGTCAAACTTCCTAACATTCCGTAACGTGCGTGAGTGCCAGTGGGTCAGTTAGCTCGCTCGTAGGATGTACGGTGTATCAAGGGATTATTCTGATCTCTGCAATCACTTTAGGAAATTACCTAAGTACCGGAGTTATGGGACAAAGCTCCTGTCCCGATTAGAGAGATTATGCAATTCATCTTGTTATTGTGTCTTGTTGGGTACTTACGGTTTTGAATACTCGTTGTTTTTTAAGCAGGAAATTCATGGACGCTGTTAACAGGTTAATTTAGTCGACAAGAGTTTTACTTGCTTTTTATATTATTGGATTTACAAACTGTTAAGAGCGAAGAATTTAGATTGTCTGCACATTTTTACTAAGCTAATCATCATCATCTCAGCCGTCGGACGTCCGCTAGACATAGGTTCCAGGTTAGCTAGTAGATTTCCAGTTGATTCGGCCGGATGCCACTTGCATCCACCGTGAATTAGCTTATTATACCAATTCTTTGGCTGAAACAATGATGATGATTGGCCATGCGAAATACTAAGCCAATAAGGCTTTCCTATAAACCACTCCACCATAATACAAGTGTAATGAACTTTTCCTTCTATCCACAGCTTTTATTAGTAATTTTCCGCTTTTCCTTACATTTCTTCTCGTTTATTTTAACAAAAGCTTTTACTGATTCATTCTCTGGTGGAATCCTCCAAGGAGTTAAAGGTAGTTGTAAAATATTCAGTGGGTATCATCCGGCTGGAGAATTCCTCGTTAAATAAAATAGTCTTGGATGGAAACGTTGGGGAAACCGACATTTGTTGAAAATTGCGCATGGCAATACATAATTGATATATGTATACGATACATGTAGATATTTATTTCTATACTCAACTACAACAGTGAGGTTTGACGGCTGTGGTCTGTCTTCTTGTCTTGGAGACGAGCGAGCATTGTAAATCTAATGATACTTCGTGAATAAGTAAAACTCCTAGACATGCTTCAATGGTTCTGCATTTAAGGTGATTTGTGATAACGGTTAATCCGGTTAACGAATCGAGGCATGAACAATTTGTCAACAATATTATTTTGTGGATGTGTGGCATGTTCAGACAAATCAAACAGCCCAAGAGACTATAATAAGGCTTGTACGATAACGATACTATAACCGTTACGATAATTCTGATGCTAATCCATGAGATGCCAAAATCGAATAGAATTCAACTAGCTAAAAATCGTTCCTAATTGAATATCCATCTGTTTTAGTCCCTTAACAATCAGTATAACACATCGCACTAACCTTACTAAGGGATGGTACGAAATTGACTGAGCAACAAGCTATCTACAACTAATCCCAAACGGGCTGCCTCCGACGCCTACAAGACAATGCCATTTAATATGGACCACCTAATGCTACAGGGATTATGATGACAATATTCTGTTGGACGATACAAATTAACAGGAATTCATGATTTCTACAGTAAGATAGGTGCTAGAATACGGACAGAGTCGTTCTATGTACTTGTCATATTTCACTGCAATCTGTTAGGTAAGAAAAGTCTTGAGTACTTGGTAAAATTACAACGTTGGTTCCCCCTAGACTTTAGAACACTGTAGGGAACCCACACTAGTAAAGATTTTTTACGGTTTAGATAGTAATTTATAATCGTTACACAATTTCACAGAAATCCATCATTATGTCTTCGAACAGCCCTTTATTTCAAAAAAGTCTAATTTCTGATATTCATATTTTTTTTTAAACAAATATTTTAAGTAGGTACTTTATTAAGTAAACGGTGTTCCTAGCAATAAACGCGTCAAAAAGTCGCGTCCTTAATTCTATATCTGAAGCGGGCCTTACCCAGCCCAGAATTATAAATTTGTTTAATAACTTATGTTATCTAAAGCCGTTCTAATTATATCCAACCTTTATTTATCTATGAACCATCTTCATTAAGAGTTGGGTAAGTATGACCTGCGTAAGTTTATGAAATGATTATACCTTTGGGATAACTTAGCTAAATAAACCCTTGTAACTTGGGCCTAGCCACTAAAAATATGTTAAACATGTAGTTTTAGTCTAGATTATGAAAACTATACAAAATATACTTTTAAAATTTAGGTATTTACTGGTCGTGTTAGCTTAGTGGTTGCACACTCGACTATCATTCTGAAGGTCGTGGCTTTGAAAACAACCAAATATATCCAAAGGTTCACCCAGGTGAACAGCGGTGAACCGTTGTAAATAAACTTTCAACGGTTCAATAAACACGACGTACCTTAAATACTACCGTTTCATCCCAAGACAATATTTTCCTATCCAATTCTAATTAACCAATAACCATTTGTAATATGAATTACGGCTAAAAATAACCCTCTCAAAACGTAATAAAATACTTGAATGCGTGGGTTCACTATCGGCATTGTAGGCGTCTATTCACATTCGAACCGTTCACACCCCAATACCCTATTCATTGGATTAACCTGTTATCGTTGCCTACTCGTTCCGCGCTTATCTGACGTGGAACAAGTAGCACCCATTCATTAAAAAGATAACGTTTAAGATAATCACTTTTTTGTGGCTGCATACGAGTACATGAAGATATATGAATGTGAGACATAAAACCTGCTACGTACGAGTGTAGCCGAGGGGATGTTTCTAAAAATTTAACTCTAGAATCAACAATTTACTTTATACACCGTGACCGTTAATAACCCGAAAGATTTAAACCACGTATTTTTGACGACATTACAAGTAAATAATGTTATATCAACATGGGTCTAATTATGTGTCTTAATTAAATTACAATTTCGGTACAAATTAAATCTTATTAATTGCCCGCTTCTTTGTGAACAAGCCGTTAGGTAAGAAACTCAAGTTGAAGAGCGCACGAATCGCTCCGAAATCACACGACGAACCAGAAGTGTCAAGTTATGTCTAGCACGATGTTTGTATTGAAATTATTTTTATTTATTGGCACCACAAAATATGACATGCTCACGCCCTTAGGGTGTGTTAGACTGGAGATTTTTTAACTTTTGATTTGTTGTAAATAATTAATATCTCCTTAATTATGAGTTTTTGGACTATATGTTACATAACTTTTTATACTCTAATTAGGCTCTAGTATCGTTAGCTTAAATCTTTCGGGTTATTAGCGATCACGGTGTATTTATACAAATCTTTAAATTCTAATCCGTCATCAGATGCAGCAAAGTGCTCCGAATGCTGACATGTTGAATGGTAATGCGTTCGTTCGTTGATCAAAATATAAGCCAGCATTCTTATCACCTGTGAGAGTTCGATAATAGCGTAAAAGTGATAGTGATTACTTCGAACATAAACATGATTCAATTTAAACGACGATTTCTCTAAAAAATATTTGCTGCTACAGCTTATAATATTAACTTAATCTAGAAAAAAAGGTTGTTTTAAGAATCTTTATTCAGTATTCGAAGAAATATAAAATATTTTAAATCGTAATTTACTCATCTACAAAGCAAACAAAGACAACAATATAATAGGCATTAGTCGATAAGAAATTGATATGAAAAAACTATGCCTTGTTTTTCATATCGTTATCATTTCTGACAAGAGATAAAATAATCAAACTTCAGTAGGCATTTCCGATATCGCTATTTGCAATCGGCTATCAGAACTACGGGACAAAAAACCCCCGAGATGGCAAGAAAAGATATCCTATCAATTCAAGTGGCTCCTTAAGATTATTTATTAAAACAATTCGGAAACTGACAGGGTTATCACACTGGCGAGCAGCATGATTACTACAAGCGGTGCTAAGATGCGATCACACCACTTATTTGTCACGATAAACGTAATTTTGCGACCAAATGATAAGAACATCTTCATCATCATTTAAGGTAAATATTTAATAAAAAACACAATTCTCGAGATTTAATTTAACAAAGCATGTTAGACGTGCTGCAGGGATAGTAGGCTACGATGCTAAATAGGGATTTACTCGTGCGTCATTGAGACTTATGGGGTTGCAAAGCTAAGATGTTAAGAAGAAAAAACAATGTATCCGTCCGCGTCAAAATGATTGAAGTTTGAAGCATACAGACTTTTATTTTGTAAAGTCATATCACACAATTAGACCAGTGCAGTTAGCTTCAAAAATGGTCAAATAAGGAAAAAAATAGTAGTAGAATGAAACCCATTAGAAAAGGAGGGGAATATGATAAAAATGAAAGGAAAAATAAATTACGGTCGATCTGAGTTCGGGAAGTGGGAGGGGGTGGGCTTTTAAGGGGAGAAAATGGTTTATCTCGATTTGCGGTGAAACTACAAGTCCTATGAAAAAAAGATATATGGCAAAGTTGTAGGTAATATAAAGATCTACAACTTTTAATTCACAAGTTTTTTACATAACCTCAAAACTTATGTGAAAAATTCAAATAACCAAGTTTTTGGTTTTTTTTATTTATCTTTTTCAAAAATTGTTATTTTTCTACGAAATTTGGTGAAAACTTACCTATTTATGTCCCAAATACACTGTGATTTATTTGATTGAAAATATTATTGTTTTCACCTTATTTTGACTTAATTTTCAAAAATATAGACTAATTTTCAATCGAAAATTCACGTGTCAAAATATTAGCTTTTTTATAAAAATCGTTATGCTTTATGTTCATTGAAATCTCTATTTTCTGATAATTAAAAAAAATATATACATTACGATAGTAAATATTCTCAGAAAATGCACAAAACCGAAACAAAAATTTGTATCATTAGGTACAATTGCATCATAAAAATATGATTTTGTCTTTTCAGACTATATAATAACAATTATTATATAATAATCTGTTTGTATAATGTGCAATAAGTCGGATTATAAGCAATTATATGAAATAAAAATTGCAAAAATCACATTTTTATGATGCAATTGTACATAATGATACAAATTTTGTTTCGGTGTTTTGCATTTTCTGAGATAATTTACTATGGTAATGTATATATTTTTCTTAACCATCAGAAAATAGAGATTTTAATGAACAAACAGCATACCGATTTTTATAAAAAAGCTAATATTTTGACACGTGAATTTTCGATTGAAAATTGGTCTATTTTTTTAGTAATTAAGTCAAAATAAGGTGTAAAAATTAATATTTTTAATCAAATAAATTATTGTGGATTTAGAACATAAATAGGTAAGTTTTCACCAAATTTCGTAGAAAATAAAATGTTTTTGAAAAAGATAGAAATAAAATACCAAAAACTTAGTTATTTGAATTTTTCACATACATTTTGACGTTATGTAAAAAAGTTGTGAATTAAAAGTTGTAGATCGTTTTATTACCTACAACTTTGCCATATAACTTTTTTTCATAGGACTTTTAGTTTCACCGCAAATCGAGATAAACCATTTTCTCCCCTTAAAAGCCCACCCCCTCCCACTTCCCGAACTCAGATCGACCGTAATTTATTTTTCCTTTAATTTTTATCATATTCCCCTCCTTTTCTAATGGGTTTCATTCTACTACTATTTTTTTCCTTGTAAAATATTAAAAACCCTGGTCTAAATCAATTAATTGTTGTCATTTCGACTCACTGTCACTAACCTGCCTTATCTTTATAAATATCTATCCGTTTTTTACAAATATCTTTATCCAAGATTCAGTGTGATAAGACTGTTACAGATATTTAAGCAAGAAGTTTTACAATTATGGTGAGTGTAATTTGTAAAGTTGTAGTGAGGCTCTATTCAGCGGAATCGTTGGGGACTCATAGGTAACTAGAGGATTGTTGAAACTTAGTTCAAACCTTCTCATGGGGTTAGATAAAGTTTTAATAGTGCACGTTAGTTGTGGGGTAAGAAACTTGAAGATAATGGTTTAAACTGAAGAATATCTTAGGTTCTTAGGTTGGTAAGTTTATAGCTCTTAAAACTGAATAGTTGATTTTTTTTTATAAATATAACTAAATTAGTACTAACATGTCATACTATTTAAATTCAAATAAACTTAATAATAACAAAATTTATAACTAAATGTCTTTTATCAAATAACGCCTACCAATAAAGAAACAAAAAGATCAAACGAACATATTCTTTATTATCTATAGATTTCATCAAATAGCTCATAATCTGTCGATGTTTTATTAAGTCTAATTCTAATATTAGATAACGGGAACCCAATGTGAATTGTTTATGAATGGCATTCAGCAGGGAATATTTGGAATTCACGCTTGGCTCCGAATTTCGCTTTCGAATACCGATATAAATAGTTTGGATACCTCTTAATAAATACTCCTTTGTTGAGTACCTGCATGCAGTAAATAGCCTTTATATTCTTACTTATGTGACACAGAGACTTCTCTCTTGACGAGAGGATTAGATCTTAATTCACCAAGCTGGCCAAGTTCGGGTTGGTGAGTGTCACATGTCCTTGAACATGCCGGTTTCCTCAGGATGTTTGCCTTCACCGTTAGAGCTCGTGTTTTTAAAGCGCACAAAAATATTTCAATAAGAAAAATCTAGAGGGGGTTTGAACTCAAGGCCTTCGGAATGAAAGCCGAGCGAGGTCCCAAATAGCCAACAAAGCGGTAGTAAAGTTGCGTTTAATTAAACGACTTTAGTTCTAGCATATCGAGTTAGACATATCAAGGCAGTCAAGCAAGAACCTTCTAATGAAAATATGACGATAAAAATGGACCTTATTCAATAATCTCCTCAACCAAAACTCCGGGAGAAGCGTAAGGTAAATGACTTTTATTAGAAACGCGAGAGTAAAACAATGCGAACTTGTAAAACTTTATAATTTAAGGTAGAAAATAGAAAACATTACCGCGTCCTTTGTAAGTTTTAACAGCTAAACTTGGGAATTCTTTATTAAAAGCACAGAACGGGTTATATCCGAAGCAGTAAGTAAAGACGAAAATACTGAACGTTATATATTTTTATAATGTTTATTGATTCATTCGTAAACACAGAAAAAATATGAGTCATAGTAAACATTTGACAATTGACACAGACGAGTTATTATTAGTTTAGTTATAAGCTTGTCTCTCATGTCGTTGTAAACCGTTTTATTTTCTTTAGAAATAAATTTCTTTTTACTTCGACTTTGATGTACACAACACACGAGTGCAAAATTTTGGAATGGAGTGTGTCTACTGCAAATGCATGCAATATCTTTCAGTCAGCCAACTTTTAATGGCTGCGGTTGCCATGGAGTTGTCCAATTTATACTCGAAACTTATCGATAAAACGTAGAGTAGTGCTTAATCCATTCTATCGATTTTAATTACAGTAAATTACTGTAATGAGATACACTTTACTGTGAGTGCTTTCTGTTGAGATCATTTAAAAGTAATGACGATTTAAAGTGGTTCTTAAATTATTTTGAAAACAAAGATTTTTATGAATTTCTAGTTTGTAATTGTTTTTATTTGATAATAAAAGAGATCCCAATGTGGCTTTGCTTGTTTTTAAATTTCTTATAATGAATGCTCTTTTGAAAAAGTTAGATGTGTTTGTTTCTAATAACTAATAACCTACCTACTTTAAAACCGCAATTTCCATGTGGATGTATGTCGGAAACTAAAAGGGTGAAAGATTTATGAGAAGGAAATTTACAATGACAAAACAATAATTAAATATACATAGCTTTGAATAATAATAATACTAATGATATTATTTACCAAAATTGGCTACACTTACCCATTGACAACGTTATTTTTTATGGCGAAAATATTTGTACAGTTCTAAACTGAATTCCCGCACAAATGAAAAGCCACTAGGGTTGAAATAACAGGAGCATCGAAATGGATTAATAGCCCTTGCCCCGGTCGGATATTTGAAACGAAATAATAGTATTCAGGTCATAGAGTTCCAACAGTGTACATACCTATACTACAATATTATAAAGCTGAAGAATTTGTTTGTTTGACCGCGCTGAAAAAATATTTCCGTTTTGGAAATACTTTTACAGCTTCACTTACGTTTTTGTACCTTATCTACATACATTAGTTTATATAATAGCCTTTCTCGATAAATATACTATCCGACACTGAAATAATTTTTCAAATCTGTACAAGGCTGCAGACAAATTAACTCTTATAATATTAGTATAGATTGGTGCGTAACTTAAGTATTAGAACATATACATATAAGCAAATAGGGATACAGAAAAATAGTGTCTGTACTGTTTTAAATGATTTTCAACAAACACCTTCTGGTACACAATTTGACAATAAAGTTTTCTTTATATTTATCTTTAATAAAAAAGTATTGTTATAACCTGGGTGGTTTACTCCGGTAACCCTATATGGGTCAGTTTGACCACTTTCTCGCCGAGACCCGAGGGTCGCTGGGTTACTGTAACATTAGACAAGGCTCTCGTTATTTTTGATTTATTTGATAGGTACATTCCCTTTGAAGTCCTTGGCTTTTGGTTTGGGGAAGTTATTGAGTTTTTAAGTACCTATGGATTTACGAATCTGGAATTACGCTTGTTATTGACCTATTTAAATTATAATTAAACTTTGTGGTGTAAAAGGTAGGTTTAGTTTCGTTTTCACCCAGTCCCGTATTCACCCGAAATATAGATGTATAATGGTTTAGATATACGCATTTGTAATTAAACTTTCATGTGTTATTGCACATGTTTACCTCAAAACATTTGATCAAATATGATCTATATTAGACTAGCTGAACAGCACGTGGCTTCGCTCGATTTATTCATATGTTTTCTCAACTTTTAAACCTTACCGGGCTACGACGACTACTTAAACCAAAAGCACCTAAATCGGCCCAGCCGTTCTTGATTTATAATGGCATAACAAAAAGTGGCAATTTTGGAAATTTATTTAACAAAAAATAATGTACTCGTATCAATATGAGTTCTTTTAGAAGATGTATTGATCGAGACAGCATTACGTAATAACCATATTATTTTGTATGTAAATAGGGAAAGCAAGCAAATTTCCCGTGCCGTGATTATTCATAGCGTGTTTGTCTATAATATGGCCTTATTGTAAGAGCGTAGTCACATGCCTTTACATTATTCGAATTGGTCTATTTATGTAACTAGGCAGCTAAAATCTTAACAAAACAATATATTGCAATACAAAAACACTTTATAGAACATCATATAGAAAACACAATAGACACGTACGGTGGGCGGCCTTATCGTTAAAGATCGATCTCTTCCAGGCAACCTTTGGATGAAAAAATCTTTACGACCATCCAGTAAGGATTACTTTTAGCATACATAATGCACATCCATCAATATTTTGACTAACGAAGCTATTATACACTAATCTGGTCAATTGTGTTATTGCGCCTAATTTATTGAGTCTAAGTCAAAGATTGTGTGTGGCATATCCGTTTTTAAAATTAAATCAATGAAGAATAATGTTGGGGTGAATAAAGGCACGTCCTAATGTAAATCATGCGATGTGACTTCATAGTGTTTTGACATAACATACATACTCCTATTGTTGTCATACTAGTTGTTCTCAAGGTAAAACCATTCACACCGGAAAAAATATTCTCACATTGTAACAGTTCTAACTAGACACCATAATTACACAAATGATCTTATAAATAAGTTTCCGAAATTGTTTACATCCGGGTCGAGACCTCATGAATGTTTGATGTAAGGTTATTTGACAGTTATAGTTTGGTAGATCATAACAACCTATATTATCCACTAGCTGTCGGCTCGCGGCTTTACCAGCGTTAAAAAGAGATTTTCCCGCGGTAAAAAGTACCCTAGGTGTTATTCCAATGATTTAAAGATTTAGATTTTAAAGATTTATGTCATTTATTTCCATAAAATCCTAAAGATCAACAACAATAAAACAAGTCAATAAATACAATTCATTATTAAAACTTTAATACGTGATGGCTACATGGTTGTTTCAAATATTTAAGCTACATTGAAGTTTTAACAAAATATTTGCCGCTAAAGTACGTGTTTCTAAATCGCACATTATTTTATTTATGTAAAATCCATAAGTGGGTGTCGGGTTTGGACCCACGTACTTCGGAATAAAAGTCGAGAAAGCTCCCACATAGCCAACACGTCTTTTTTGCTTATAAAAACATAAAATTATTCGTTTATTTAAGTAATATTAAAAGGATAAAAAGCGGATTCCATATTTCCTAAGCTACATTAGTCCAGACACACCTACACAAAGTGGCATAACTCTCCGCGCCTTATTTTCCTGATAGCTTTCAAAAAGCCTAGCTCTTCGCAATTTCGGAGCAAAGAGAACAAAAGCCTTTGATGATTCATAGCTTTGACATCAGCAAGTTTATTCATATTGCAGACGGTAAGAACTCTATGAAATTGTTCTGCTGGATATTAGAAAAAGCAACTATGTTTTGTTTTATTTTAGGTATGGTCTTAAAATATTTGAAATTATCGCATATTAAATACAAATATTTTTTTAATAGCACCAGTTACAAGTCATGTAGGTATAATTATTTATACTTAATATTAATTTTATTGGTAAAACAAGTTAAATTTGTATTTTTTTTGAAGCTGATTGCATTAATTCTTTCAGTCGCGCAGTTTTGGGAGCCGTTGAAATTTATAATGAGAACTGAAATAAAAACGTGAAATTAAATTAACTTATCTACTATCATAACATAAACATTACGTGAAAATATTTGATAACAGTAAAGAAAACAAGCCAGAGAAAGCTCAGTTTTCCTCAAACTCACTCACATAATAGCCATCGAATAAAATACTATAAAATAATAGTTCGTTCATTCTCTTGACTCGGACCCCCATTATTCTAATTGTCTTGGAAATCGCTTTATGAAGGAGCACAATGGACCTTAATCCGAGGTACCTGCGAATCTCCGTTACTTACATAAAATAAGCCGAAAGTATAATAGCTGAGCCCGCATTCTGGGGCTCGAAGAAAGTTAAGCTATCGTTATATTTTTACAATAATTAAAGTAATAAAAATATATAAAGTTTCATTGGGTAAATTCGTGGCTAGTACTTCTAATTTCCTAGTGGGAATATTGAATTGGTTAACTGATTTGGATTTGATATAATTGTCCAGGGCAGGCTTATAAAGGTGAGAATTAACTAGTACCTACCTGATGTAAGTGTAACGTTATCAGAATTATTCAAAGTCTATAATAATAAGACGTTAAATATTGATATTGTAAGCTTGTTATAAATGAAGGGTTCTGTAGTCTACATTGTCGCCAATTTCGCCGAGCGTACCCAGTGACACGTTTACGATTTATTTGCTCGACATATTGTATAAGTTTATTATCGTGACGGCAAGTTGCGATTTTAGGAGATATGAGAAACATAGAAAGCTAGGTTGATAATTATTATTACATAGACATACTAGTCACCTATTAAAAATATTCGGCGGCCTGTAACGAAATGCACGTCAATCGATAGAGAATGATTATGGAAATAATAAAATTGGGCCAAATGTAACTTCGTGTGGACACAGCTTTAGCAGCGCATCACGTGCTACACATTATACTTTACGAGTGTATTGTTAGTGCCCTAATAAATTTCGAACTAATCCTTCATTACCTCCTGTCTAGGTCTTGTTATGGCTAGTTCAGGTTTAGATCGATAGAACCATTATTTTTATGGTGCTGTAACTGTTATTGGGGAAGAAAATATTTATAGGTCTGTTTGGCATGAGTTTAATGTGTATTAGTTTCACATAGATTTACGATGAAAAGTAAAATAGTTTGGATACGCTTATGTGCAGTTCGTTAAAGGATTCAGCAATATAGGTAGGTACACATATTTGTTTGGGTATTTCCAAACTGTTTTGAGAAGTTTAACACTATTACTGCCCGCAGAGGTGTCGCGGGCGTTACACCGGTGTTTAGATGCGAATTTGCAGTATGGGCATTGATAGTGTTAAAGACGATATTTAGTAGATTAACCCATTAATCATAGAATATTTTGTATCGTGTCTGACCTAAATATGCTTGAAAAATATTTTGGTTTTCTTAAACATTTATATTAAAATTGTGAATTGTGATTTAGTTTATAACTACTGATTAAGTAAAAACGCACAGAAAAGAGATAATAAAGTAGAATGAGCCTTTTCCGTCGTAACAATCGTATTTCACAACAAAGGTTCTCAGGAAGATTAAGAACTTTTTACATTCTTATAAATTAAACCATTGTAAAAAGTTACGTTACTCACAAAATAATATAAAGTTGTATAAAGTGTTTTCGTAAAATAACAGAACAAATTGATTTACGATATTTTTTCGCTCAAGCACCATCAAATTACAACAAACAAAATATTTGACATGATCTCGAAGATAAGTAGAAAGCTTATTTTCCGGCAGAACTACTTAAAGCCAAGTAGGGATCTTAGGATTTGGGAAAATAAGGCTCGGGGATTGATTTTTAGACTTGATATTTGCAAATCTATTTCAATAAGTATTTTGTTTGTTTCCTTTGTGTTGATATAGTTTATTTTTTAATAGATAATCAATTATTTAGATATACTGATAGTAAAATTGATGAAACTTCAAATTCAAGACCACCCAATTGAGATATACGTACTTGGCGACTTTGTCTTATCATAGACTCTTTAACCGAAGTGTTATCAACACAATAAGAATATTAAGCAGAAAATTGCTAAATTCAGTCAATACTTAACGTAAATTCTAAGCTAAACCTTTTCAAATCAAAAGGCAAAAACCCGAATAAGGTCCCCATAACTTTTTGATCCTAACCGTCATTGACTGACGGAAAGTGACTTTTTATTACAACCCGGTCCTCGAAACTTATGCAGGACTATTGTAGAAAATTATATTCATTTTGGGATCTTTGAAACTTTTTGTATTGGTATGCTAGTAGGGGTCTGTATATTTATGAGTCTGGCAGGAATCTGATATTCGGAAATCATTGATGATTAAAAGCTAAAGTGGGATTAAGGTTGCGATATTTTATAATCTGCAAATATTTGTTCCGAGTGTACCTATAATGTATAATAAACTATTTCTCAGGTTCAGGTTTAAGATCTTTATTCTCATTTAAGAATTACAATTCACTTATAAATGAGAACTTATAAACTAACATGCAATTAATTAAATTAATGTCGTAAAACAAACATACTTTTACAAGGTTCTAGTTTTGTTGTTAATTGTAGGTACCTATTACAATATTACACAAACAATCATAAAGCTAGAAAAATGAGGCATATGAAAACTAAAATCAACAACAATTTATTTACCTAGTATAGGTGCAAAAATCTGTCAATGAGTGTAAATAGTCATCGAGTTTCTTAGCGCTGTCCTAGTTAGGTTGTATTGGTATGAAGCGATAACATTTTTGGTTTAAAGCGATTAACTTATATAATTAAAAGACTATGACATATAAATACACCCAACTAAGAACATAAATAATATTACAGATATAGCTTATATTTATCTAAGACTTAATGTTTAAACTACAAGACTAAATAAAAATAATATAACATCGCTTTGTAGCATCGCGTCGCGTAACCGTATTCTTCAATCACGTAAGGCATCGACTGTTCGAAACGGGTTTGATAACTAGTTGTTAAATTACACAGATTTAAAGTTTTAACTTTACTAGATGTGTCATATAAAATATTAATAAGTATAAAATATGTATATTTTTATGTTAAATTTTACTAAGAATGTTTTAGGAAGTATCCAGGAAATGGTTTTTAATTAGTTTTTTTAATTTGTAGGTCGATTTTGTCTCTTTTATCTGATTAGGTAATTCATCATACAATTTAGCACTGTTAAAAGTTATGTTATTTTTACCATAGTTAGTCCTTGGTTGACGTAGCATAATTTTGTTAGAACACCGTAATCTCTTTTTATATTCAGAAAACTCGCCTTTAGTTTTAAACGTGATATTAGTGTGCATTGTTTTTTGTATACATGTATATTTAGTCCGATACTCAAGCTTCGAGTTTACCATGGGGCTAGATATTGCTGTGTAAATTGTCCAAGAATATTTATTTATATTTATTAATAAACTATAATATGCGAGGTTTTAATGATGATGATGATGACTTTTAAATTAATTTCTAAATGATCACGTTTTAATTTAGAATACAAGTCTAAAAAGCAATACGCAATTGTAATGTAAAACTCACAAACATCCGTATGAAAATTACGCGACATTGCCGTATTTAGTTACATTGTTCGTTGTTAATTATTTCAATGCAAGCCATTCAAAGTGCAATAAATGCTTGTTTGGATAGGTAACGACCGTAAATTAAACGTTAGGTCTATAAAGAAGACCTAGGCAGCATATTAATGATGTTTATTATGACTTAGTGTGACAGCTTAGCGCCTCACTTGAGTTGAAATATAAGATCTACAATCATCATTACAGAAGTGGTTATAAACTTTGATAATACTTTGGTGAAAAATTTAATGAAACTTTTAATATTTTAATCCATTTTTTAACCTTAATTTAATATCGAATCGGTCTACCAAGACAGCAATAATGAAACAATTTATAAAACTAGACAAACTGCTCATTTATATAACAGATTTATTCCAAAAATGAAGCAATTAATGTTGGTTAGCCCTTAATAATAAATAAAATAAATAAGTATTTTAAATGCTTTTATTTAATTTGATAAACACAGACAGAGCCTCGAGACACTAAACCCAGACTTAATAAAAGTCGTGAGTGGCACTAGCTACACTGCGCTAGTTCCTGTCAATTATCATTATTAATACTGAGTGTATCTAATCTTCACTGGGCAAACTAGGAACACACACACTTAATTTACACACTAATAGAAACATATGGATCTAAATGGTGGTGTATATTATAGTCAGTGAATTTAAAACGTATGCTCAATTTCGCTCAGTATCCGAATTCCTATCAGGTTTAAAATCTTAGATTCTATTTCTGCTTTGTTAATGACTTTTTGGTTTGGATCTCCTAGAATTTTGTGAATAAAATATTGAATATGTAATTATAAATATTTACAAAAACAAAATATACTTAAATTACTACACGAAATAATACTACGACAAGCATGTACAGTCATTAAAGCAATAAATAAAATTACAGAAGCGTATTTCCACGCTAAAAGCTAACCCTAGATTACAGGTGTGAAATTATATGCAAGTCCTATGAATATTTGCATGAAATATGCATGCTCCGCATATTAACAGGTTTTTAGAGAACCTTTTACGTTAAACATGATACATGCAGATTTTTGTAAAAACGTCCCATATTTTATCTTACCTTTGAATAATTCAGTTTTGCTCGATCTGAAACAAAAACATAAAATGAAAATGAGTACCTACTAAAATAATTTTAGATGTTTTCTTTGAGGACTAAGGGATTATCATGTAAAGAGACAAGAGCGTTCGGTGCTAGTAAGTATTTTATTACTTGGATTACTAAACCACATGGTATGTTTTTTTTATATTATTTTAATTGGCTTTAAATGATAATGGTCTTATTTCCTTTAAGAATATAAGAAAGTAAACATTTGAGTTAAAAATTCTATTATGGGTAAAGCCACGATACTAAACTAGTATTTCATAAAATCGTGCAGAAAACAATAGATTGCCGCGAGAAGCTTATAGGTCCTTTATTTAAATTTTGCTAACAAGAAAAATATGAAAGAGTTTTTAATAAGAAAACTTCAGACCTTATGGTAATTATTTTCACTTAATAAAGTAAAATGCTTACAGGCTCTGAAATTTACATTTTTAAGTTCGGCAAGAGGATTAAGACGTAATCTTATAAAAATAACGTTTATGAAAGGGTTTTCTGAGCTAGGAGTCTATTTTAGTTATTCATGAAAATTTACTAGGCTTTAGACATTAAATGTTTCGGAGTAATTTAAAATTTTGGAAAATAAAGAAACATCACTTTCTAAAAAACCTAATTTTCTAAAAACATTTAATTTACTGCAATTACGTTTAAAATTGTAAATGATATTAGAACAATAAGTAACTGACATATTTCAAGTACAAAAGTAACTTTTTGATTTCAGTAATTGAACTGTCAAACCAATAGTGCCTTAATTTTACTTTTTGTAAAGAATCTTAAAGTAATAATTTAATTGAAATGTTCTTTTATTAGAAGATTATTAGACTAGGGTAACCCCTATTAGACTAGGGTAACCATACTAAGATAGACTTAAAATTACTAATACGCGGTGCTGGCTTAAGATAAGTAATTTGCGTGTGACGTCAACTCAAATTCAGTTAGAGAACAGAGTCATCCCTTGTATAGTTGTAAGCGTGATACTTATTCCATTTCTATGCCACATGACCACATGATTGATTCATGTTTTGTCCAAAACATTACAAAGATACACTTGGAAACCTCATCACTTTCATCATTTAGACATAAATGACCATTACCAAAATCCGAAAAAATAATTTTTAAATAAATTAAAACAGTATTATCCAGTATTAGTATGTTAGAATGTTCTATATTCCGATATCGGTTAACATTTTCATATCCATCTAAACTTAGCGTAGTTTATAATTTAACAAGTCTAAATCTACTACGAAAATAGAGTCAAGTCCAATGCCACGATTAGATTACGAAACGAAAATAAACAATTTCCATTCAAGTTCACACAAAATCAAGTTGCTTTGGAATATTAATGCTATCTTCCTACATCGTAAATTAGTATATCGTTTGACCTTATTTTTTATGGTCAAAACTAGTTTGCGTTCCACTAACCTTATTTTGTATCTACGTGTTGGCTTTTTGTTGTGAGATTCCTTTTTAGTATAAAAACTATTGATTACAAATTTATTTAATAATCGATCATTGGTTTTTTACAAAATAATTCATCGTTTCGATCAAATAATCAAATAATTTTGCCTACTTTGGTAAAAAAAATGAAAAATGTAACTTACATCCCGAATCTGACACACATACAACATAAACTAAACCAAAATCGGCCACTTAAGAAACAGAGACGCTTCGCTCGCTCAGTAAAATTTTCTATTTTGATAAACAGTAGCCCTAAACAAAACTCTGATGGAAAACTTTAGAATTATGCCAATGAAAAGTTCCGCGATAGAACCGAAACTAAACCGAGTACGTATTGTTTTACGATCTATAAAACAAAGGAAGTCCTTCCAATTCCAAGTCTTATTCCATTGTAATAAAGCTGATTTCACTAAACGCCCGTCAGCGCGCGGCATCGTAAATCTAGTAGATTCTCATTACTTCGGAGTGGAGTTAGTTTATGCCATTAGTGTCAGTGAAATATAAACCTTTAGATATAATTTATTAGGAAGATTTTTACGTTATTAGTACAAAGCACTTGACGTGAGGCCATTACGAATTCTCTCATTGTATAGTAACGTTCGTTTTTTGTTAGTTTGTTTTCAATATGCGGCTCAGTGGTAAATGCAAAAGCATGATTAATTATTAAACAAAATACAAAAAAATACAATTTTTTTTTTGTATTTTTTTGTATTTTGACTTTCCCTCTTTATTGGTTGTACAGTCGTTAAGGCAAAGAAAAACCAGCTTATATTAGTAACCTTTACAAAACACCTTTTACATAATTCAACTTTATCTCATTCTGAAATTCATTGTTCATAACATGCCTGATCATTATTATGCTATTAAAAAGCTCATAAAGATTAAATTGCATTAAAAGGCTCGGTACTTAATGGCCGGAGCAAAGTGAGGTTGTAAAAGTGACCAGTTGTGAGTCGCCATTATAATTTAGAATTTAAGTTCTAAACCTAAAACTTTTATGCAGTTTTATTTCTATAAAACTACAACTGCTGAAGAATGTTTAAAATATATAATACGTTTGTAAGAATAATATTGCTTTAATAAATTTCTTTATGTTCTGAACTTGGTTTAACCCGGCTGTGTATAATCTGGATATTGATTATTATCCATGAGAAAAATGTCAGTTTGAAAAACATGCTCTAACGGTGAAGGGAAATATCGTGAGGAAACCGGCATGTTCTGAGAACTTTGAAAAGTTTGAAGGACATGAGTCATTCAACAACCTGCACTTGACTAGCGTGGTGAGTGAAGACAATCTCTCTCGTCAAAGGAAATGTTTCTGTATCCCAGCAGTGGGAACCTACCTAAATAGGGGTGATGATGATGATAACGTAAAACTTCTTTACGTTACACTACTCAAATATCACATGATGCAGAATATGCAAATAGACGTTAATAGAATCCATTTTAAATGCTAAACCGATCGTGATGTGGTCATAGTGAAATAGACAAGCGAATAAATTGAAGGATGTTGACATAATTCAATTGTCATAGATTGAAACTAGTATCTATAAAGGTAAGAAAATTGAATTGAAAATCATGTATTGTTTTCTTGGTAGAAAACCTGATCTGTTTCTCAACATCTGCGTAAGTATTGAATAACTTATTTTATCAGAAATAAAGAAATAAATTTATCAAAAATATATTCCTTTTAAAGAAAATTAATATTGAACGAACAAATTTAAATTTTAATAGATGACGAGAAAATCCCCTTTGTTAATGCAAGGTCATTGATCGATGAACCAGTTATCCGTTAATGAGTTAGTGAACCGACTGGAGGAACGTGAACGTGAAAAGTTTTTGTAATCATATTTAAATTAACGAACTCTGCTGAATTTCATAAAATGTACGTGATTTTACGTAACAACCTGCATGGAAGCTGAAGAGTTATCAAAATATTAGCTTTGTTGTCTGTTGGTCAGGATTTCATTTTGAATTTCGCTATACGTAACTTTTCAACAAGCTCTGTAAAACTTGTATATTTGTTTGAGCAATTTCATGGTATACGCACTTTTGTCAAGCATATACGAACTTGTACATACTCTCATCCTCGTAAGAAAGAAAGAAAGTAAAGTAAAAGAAACATAAATAATAAGTAGCTAGATACAAAATATGATAATGGGACAATTGGCGGCCTTATCGCTTAAATCTCTTCCAGGCAACCTTTGGATGGATAGGAACTATTAAATGTTGGAGTGGCGGTAGAGCCTCGTATTGACTAATCTCTTAAGAGACTAGTGCCTTTCGAGCGTAGATAATTATATTAATATCCTCAGCAGTGAGGGACTTAGTACCTAAAAAGTTTCCCACTAAGAGCTATGTTTTGATACATATACCTAAATGACCTATTGATGTATATATGAATTATAATTTCTTGTTACAAACTACGCTGAAAAAAACCTCCGGAAAGTGTGAAGTGTGGAAAGCTAGTAAGAACATATAGTTATTAGTTTGATTAGAAACAAATGGTATAAGATTACTATTGGATAAGGTTGACAGGGGATCAGCTTGTTTTCAGGCCCCACCCCAAAGGCCACCGGGCTAAGCCATCCGCCTGTCAACGCCATAGTAATCTCTATAATCTTGAAACGTGCTGGGTTCAAATACAGATGATTCTACTAATGAAAACTCACAAACAAAATCGTGTAAGTATAGATTAACAACTTCAAAAGAAAACTTTATAAACTATCATGGTTTTTAACTATATTTGAACATGAAACGGGTAACATACCATCGGAAAATTCAAAAACAATTAAATCATGGTATGTTACCCGTTTCATGTTCAAATATTCAAAAGAAAAGTTATATGGTTTTCCATGCAATTTCAATTTATTGGGAAAAACTTTTGGAACACTTAGGTACAACTACTTATTACTTCAGTAACAAGTGTTAAGTATACAAGTTAAGTATTTTAAAATAATTATTATATCAATAAAATAATTTTGAAATAAAAATTTTCACAATGACAAGCATACTTATATTACCATAAATTAAGGTCGTTCATACGAATGTTTGTCCTATAGCGTGAATCGAACCTTTACCACAATCACATAGCAAAATCTTAAAAATAAAAAGATAAGTAATAATTTTAAATTTGTTCTCTTGTTCTAGTTATACCAAGCAATATTGTATCATGTTCTTTAAACTTTTCAAGTATTTTCCTGACGAAGCGCTATTTCACTCGCGACGTTATTGCAAGTCGTAAAGTTTTGCAATCTGCTCCCATATAGTTTACGTGGCCAATCAGGAGTGGGTTTGTACCCAGGTCACGTGGCAATGGCGACCGATTCAAGAAATTAGGTGGACATAACTCACCTGCATACCCTTCAGGGTTTAACCCAGTTTTGTGTAAAAATCAGCATCATAGCAACACATTTATGACCTAACTGGGTACAAGGTTTTTGTATATATGGACTGAGATTCCACAATAGAATTTGGGGATTAGGATTTTAAACCAAAAGTTGCCTGGAAGAGATCGCTTTTTAGCGATAGCCTTATAGCCTATTTATCGTTGAAACGGAAAATCCACGAACCTTTCTTCCGTTGGATTTGGTCAACAGTGTTTTTTGTGACGTGGACAAATCAATGGTAAGTTATTACTTATACAAAAGCCTCCATCGAAGATAAAAAGATTTTGATAAACAAGTTAATTTTTTAGGTTTTCAATACGGTGTCTATAGAGTGAAGAGTATTTTTGAAGCAACCCTGTCTATTCCACAAATTCATTATTCTCTTGGATTTTGCTTGCCTTTGATTTCCGCTAACCTTTATTTAGGACTACCCACTTTAATGACATTGGATTATAATAACAGAGAGATTGCCCTCGTTATGAAAAACAGCTGGGTTTATAACAATGTTTTGATTTATGCCCGTCTATTCCTGACCCGTTTCCAAATAATTGTTTAGTTTGATCGAAATTTCATAATATCCGCATGAGTTTATATTTAATCTTGACAGGGCAGGTCATTATTAGCTTTTAAACTTTTTTCAGAGTCCGTTAGAGGTCGAGATAAATGAATTATTCCATGGTTAAGAAAATATTGTTGTCGTAAGGCGCCCAAGAGGGAATCCCATATACGAGTACATTTTAACCCCAACTTATAACACAACTTCTCGTATAACATGTTGGTATAATCAACTAAGTATTTAATAATATCACATAGTACAAAATTATGGTAAATAATTCTTACTACTTAATAAACCTAACCAATGATTTCAAAAACACAATTATGTGTTTATTAAAGCAGAAAATGATGGGACAGAAAAATACGCGGGGCGAATGATAGCACCATTATAATATTTTATCAAAAGAAGATCAAAACATTGCATTTGCGGTAAACAATGACTGAAAGAGAGCGATCAAAGTTATCCCCCGTCGTTTCAACGCTGACAACTCCGATACGATAATGCTTTGATGTTGAATCACACAAAGACTCGGCTGTGGCTGGTAGTTTTGGGAAGATTGTTATGAGTTTTATTAATTAAATGTTGCGGATTAAAAATTTCATTAGAAACGAAATGGCAAACGGAGTGTCAGACAGCCACAAAAGGGCTGGATGTAAGAATCATTATGTTTTCTGAATGTTGCTAATATAATAAATAAATATTGCTGGGCAATTCACACAGCAACATCGAGCCCCGTGGTAAACTGATTGATTGATTATATTATATAATTATATATATTATTATACATATTAACACCCATACACACTAGGAACAAATATCTGTAAAGTTTTGTTCCGAGGCGAGAATCGAACCCGCATAGCAGGATAGGCCTGATAGTACCTCTACTATTTACGTATGTACGTTAAGAGGAAACCAAATAAAACTGTTTCTTTTAAATTCTAAATCCAGAATACGCTTTGGATACTGTAGTTTTATTCTCCGAACGTACAAACTCTATAAAGGACTTAGTGATTGTCTACAAAGTTTTTATTAAATCCAGAGCTCAGATATCGGTGAAATCCCCTTTCTGCACTGCGAGCGAAATTACACTTTCAACATAAAAGAATTTTTATTATTATAAAAATTATTGTCTCTAATGAAAGGTTGAGAGGTTATTTGCAGAAAGTAAAACGAAATTTTACCTTCGCCTAAAATATTGAAATCTTCAATTTGGAAAATAAAATTAGGCAGTTTAATTTTAATCTCGTTTCAAATCACTTAGTCTGAATGGTGAATCCCATTGGATGTTGTTAAATTATCTTAGTTTGAAATTATTCAAGATTTTTAATAAATTGTTTTAGGTTGGTTTGTTTTTTCTAGTCTTAACAACTTTACTGCCGGCCTGATTAAGAAGGTGGCTTGAGGAATGCCGATATTTTTTTTTACATACAAACTGAGCGGTGCTACTCCGCTAATTTGCGGAGCTGGCACCCCGCGCTCGACCCGCACCCCGCGAATATGCGGAGTCGGCATTGAAGTTGTTAATTAAGATTCATCATCATGAAATCAACCCATGTTACGCCGCAATGTACCTATACAGAAAAAGCATACGGTATACGACGGGTCATCTGTTTAGATTTTTAATGCGAAAGCATTAAATCAACAAAAGGCAGATGGCGAAAGGCAAACACCGTCAATTACGTCTTGCTTATGCCATATAATTGTTTTTTTTTTTGTATATAATGCGCCTAGCTTCAACTGGGCACAGATAATATTTAAATAAACAAAAAAATATTTTAAATATTCATACTAATGATGAACTAAGATGATACACACTATCATTTATCTCTCATTTCTTTTCAAGCGTTCATGAATGAATTCTGATAAAAATGACATGACATTTATCAAAAAAAGTCTCGGGTTTCCCAATAAGAAATGATCGATTGATTCTTAGATACATATAAATGGCGAGGAGATTTGTCTGTCTCATTTGAAAACATTTGAGATGTCATTGAAGAATAGGTTTAACTTTAACGATCACTTCAGATAAATTATTAGAAAATGGTATGCGATAAGTTACAAGATCACAACGTAACCTTGGTCCTCTAGTGGGAGTCGAACCCACGCCACCCAGTTTAGCCCTGGTTGCAGTAAACCAACTATGCTATCGAGGGGAGAGTAAGAGATCGAATTTATCCCATACCTACCATTACAGATAATTTAAGTTTAAGCTATTGTGAAAGTGGATCATCATCATAACAACTTATAATATAACTAGTTGAACCGCCCGTGACTTTGCCCAGATGGTTGGAACTACTAAATATATTTGTAGGTCTGCACAACACGGCAATTTTGAATCAATTTAAATAGAAATATGATTCAATTTTATTACAGAAATATTGTAGAAATTTACATAATACTTAATTTGCAAGTTGGGTACAGCCATATTCTAACAATGGCTGCCTTGATAACGCTATTTATCTTTCTTTTACGATGGTAATGAACTTGATAGGTTATCATTTTCTATTTAACTGTCTGCTTTGGTGAATAATAACTTCATGGTGAAATACGGTTAGAACAGAACATTGCTATCTGTCTTCTGGTATATAAATATAATAATATATATAAAATAAAGTCGTGTTAGTTATTACAACTCAAGAACGGCTGAATCGATTGGGTTTGTTAAATTTTTAACTTTATATTGTACTTTAAATTTCAGATTTAGTGACTTTCAATAGTGAAAAGACAATCAAATGCAAATCCGTTTTTGGCTAAGTTTTAGTTTTAAGGAATGACCTTATTATCTGTACAATTATTATAAAGCTGACAAGTTTCTCAGGGGCCGATTTGAAAAATATTTCAGTGTTTTCCGATAAATTTACTATCAAGTACATTTATCGAAAAGGCTATACATATAGGTATAACATAAACTACATAGCTGTTATTATTTTATTGCACACCATTAATTGCTTCTTAAATCAAATAAACATACTCAGAAAATATCAACTAAAATATTGGGACGATTGATGTAGATATATTAAAAATCGCAAGCGAAGTTGTCGACGACGGCTAGTAAATTAATAAATCTCCGTTGTGAGTAAAACATTTCATTTAATTTCAGTTTTACAAGGAATATTCCGTCAGATCACATGGCAAAGTCACATCTAACCACCGGAAGGTTCAATTGATCTGATAAGACGGCAATTGGACTGGTACACGCGTTTCCATCCATCAAGCTATCTAGATTCTAGAACTATCTGCTTCAGATCTAGATATTTGTACGAGCTGAGTGTAATTTAGGTCGTTTACGTGATTGCTGTGCCGCTCCATTAGCTAAATATAAAATAACTAACCGACCCGCCGACAGCTTTGCTTGCGTTTTTTATGTTATGTACATAATTGTGATAAAATATGTATGTATATGTGGTGAATTAAGGCCTTATCTCTCTCGTGAAGAGAGAAGTCCCTATGTCCCAGCAGTCGGAACGTGAATAGGAGTGTTATAAATAAATATAAAATAATGTATGTATTGTATTATATTTATCAGATATCTAGCATTCGTCACACAAGCTTCAAGCTTACCATGGGGCTAGATGTTGCTGTTTTATTGTCCAACAATATTTATTATAATTATTATACTTTCGATAATATATCTTCGATAATAATATTTCAAATAGTACTAGCGGTTCCTGAGATTAGCGCGTTCAAAAAAACAAACTCTTCAGCTTTATAATTTTAGTATAGATATGGCTGTTGGGTTTCATCACCTCATATTTTCTCGAGGAGAGATTATGTCTCTGTGTCCCAGCAGTGGGAACGTGGGGTGCTAACTAACGTGTATTAACTTCTACTTTTTCAAATAAATCATTCTTGAGAACACAAATTGTTATTTTATATTCATGTAATTTTAACAAGAGCCGATTCGGAGACGTAATTATTGTTGGATAGAGTCAGAAAAAGGTGCTTCAAATACTTTCCTTGTTTCATCGAGTCATAACAAAGTTTTAACAAGCATAATTAGATTTGTTTCAACAACGATGCAGAATGTTTAAGGTAATTAAATTTATTTTGACATGATTTGATATAATATTCATAGGTCGTATTGATTAACTAGAGCCGTGTTGGCTAAGTGCAAAGGACACTCAACTTATATTCCGAAGGTCGCGGGTTTAAACAAACCTCTGATTTTTTCTGTTCAGAAAATTATTTGCGGTTGAAAAAAAACGTGCTTTAACGGTGAAGGCAAACATCGTGAGGAAACCGGCATGTGCTAAGCAACCAAGCGTTTGGGTTTGTTGACTTATATAAGTCTTGTTGTTGACAAGAGAGAAAGAAGTCCTTGTGTCCCAACAGTGGGAATGTAAGTGTACTTATGCTTAGCTCCGGTTAAAATTCAGTAAATTATAAGTAACAAACAAAATAGTTTTATTTTTCTACGTGTAGAATTAAAAAAACATTTAATAGATTCCTCATTCTTACGATAATGAAGTGTCGTATCGATAGATAACTGTTTGTTATCGATTATTGTATTGTTATTTCTGTGTAAAGAATGTTGTACAAGTGTAACAGAAATTAGTCATACAAATATTGACATGAAATATGTACTTAAAACCGTTGTTTATAACCTACTAGTTTCCACCTGCGGCTTTGCCCGCGTTGTTATTAACTTTCCCGTGTTATAGTGAATTTTACCGCGATAACCGCAGTGGCGGGCACCGCTAGTTAATAATTTATCTTGTAATTAAAAACAAAAAGGTAAAAAATCTATTTATACAATGTTCTGAAGAAAGTAAAAGTAAGCATTTTCTGAGAAAATTCTTTTAAAACATAATCCGTAACATTAGGTACAACGTGGAATAAATTACCAAGCTTAAGTAGAACATTTTAAATAAGCTGAACTCCGCAGAGGTTTCATGAAAAGAGAATTTAAGTTTCAGAAATGGTAAATTTACCTTTTGACTTCTCCACAATACCATAGGGAGTTGGTAAGTTATATTTAAACAAACATTTCTGCATAGGAATAATAATTTTTAAAAGATTAGGTACCCCAACTAATTACATTCCAAAGGATTCTTGTAAGACCTGTGCCCATAAATGGGACTTCATGAATAGAAGCAATCACGACCATTAAAAAAAAGATTCAAATATCAAACTAACCTATTGATGTTTTTAAATTATATTATAAAACTAATATCTATAACATTAAATGTATTATAACTATTGCGATATTATTGTAATACATGATTTTGAAGCATACAGACGTTTTTATATAAGATTTTATAAACATTTAGTTTATAAATAAAATCTAAAATTTGTAACTAAATTAGAATTGTTAAATGCTTACCGTTTTTAAATTATAAGCAAAAAACTGAAAGGTCAAGATAGTATTTAAACCAGTCTGTTGCTAGTTAGATACTGTTTGGGCGAGAAAGATTTTTTGTAAGCACATACAATAAGTAGACCCAAAACAAGTAACTTACTTAGTCTTGGTTTTTATTAATTTTAAATATTTTTTGTGTTCGTTTAAAATTGTTGTTTTTATAGCTAATTAAACGTCTAAGTACATCTACAGGATGTAAATAATGTTCTTTGGTACAATTTTATCTATTGGTATTCGATATTCGAATTGATTCGTTAACACTATTGATGACCAAGATGTACATCGTCTTGTGTCTCAAATAATATTCACCGGACGTGCGCCGGCAGTGAATGAGTTATGTAACAGCATTGCTTAAAAATGTTTTATAATCGTTTTTTTTTTTAATTCATTATCACTCCTATTTACATTCCTACTGCTGGAGCACAGTTACAATTCTCTTGACGAGAGAAGTGCGGGTTGGTGAATGTCACCATGTTCAAGAAGTAAAATCCAAGTTGCGCGGCGAGATTCAAACCTTTGGATGAAAATTCAAATGAATTCAACTATTACTTCTAAAAGTTAATCTACGTGGGTACACCGATCGCTTAGAACGTATCGATTAAAAGTTCTAAGGCCTTAGTAAATCTGATTCAGATACTATCATCAATGTAAACCTATGCAATACGGGACGTTGTGTTGTCTGAGATATTATTTCCAAGACCAGATCTATCCATAATCAACCGTACCCATAAGACAGTAAAGTATCTTTATTGCTAAGTAAACGAATAATGTGACAGATATCATATTAAAGAGATCTCTTCTTCAAATTATCACATTCCTCTCGTCTAAATCCAAATTAAAACATCATAAAAAATCTAGTGCCTACAGTTTACATGCTCATGTTAATGTACTTACAAAATAGAAATTATACAATGGAAAACGATAAAAATCCAGATAGGTATTACTATCATAGACAAGACAACCACGATTGAATCCTTGTTAGCACAGAAGCACGTCATCAAACGATTTACTTCTTAGCAAATATATGCTAAATGAATCTTTGAGTAGCACTCATTAGTTCACAAATACATGTCGTGAAAAACACTTACACTATGAATAGGCAAATCGTATATGGAAAGTAGCATAATATGCATAGTACTTTCGAAGCAAAAACGTGTGTTTTTGTTTGAAAAATGTGTACTTAGCTGTTTTTACGTCAGTTGTGCTCACATCTAAAGATGCTAGTTTTTTGACTTAAACAGTGATTTGCGAAAATAATCATGATGTACTTTTTAAGCCAGGTAATATGTATGCAACGAAGGTTAATGCCATTATGGCTGCAGTATTAAAAAACAATATTTAATTGAGTAAAATAACCAGTAAAATGTCTCTAGCTGATATTTCGTGTTTAGGTATAAATCTGGCATTTACAATAATTAAGATTTTGAATAGAATAGGATGATTTGATTATGTCATCAATTACAATCTAATTAACAACTATTTTAGAAAAAAAAAATTTTTAAAATTTTTTTAAAACATGTGAATGCGTCTTTAGTGTGTCAAAAATCGTGTCTTACTAAGAAATATAAATCAAATTAAACTATAACTATCAGGGCAGATACACACTAGTATTTTTATTTTTTTTTAATAAAATTAAGTACTTATATCTGAAATCTAGTTCCCGTAACACAAGCTTCCAGTAATATTTTTATTTTATTTTTTATATTTATTGGGAAGACGTGTGCCAGTAGTGGTCCTTAAGGGTGACTGATGATGATGATATCTATGTTCAAACTCTCAGAATTATTAAAAATAATATCCAACATAGTCAACAAAAAACTTGGGCGCCATTGTGGATTTATAATAAAACCCCACTTCTGAAAGGTAAAGAGCACCAGATTCAACGAGAAAATTCCTAAAAGGGCTGCATATTTCCCGAAAACGCGAACTCTTCAAATACTTGACTCAAGGTAAAGACAAAAATTTCCAGGTTAAAAATATACCTTTGTGCGCTTATTAAAAAGCGATGACTATGATTTAGCATAATTTATTCCAACAAATTGATATATTCAATGAATAAAATGTTTCATAGGTTTCCTAAGTCGGCAATCACAAAAAAAAGATAACTTCCTATCAAATTATCGATCATATCTATTTAATAAAAACAAAACTTACATTTTAATTCCATCCGTCCTTTTTTCCATGTATCGGCATCACCTTGAAATCTTCAGAAATCACTCACAAACATCCAAACACACCGGAACCGTTATTTCGATAATCGTAGAGTCACTTCACACAGTTTTCACTACACAGAGCTAGGACACGAGCATCGTGAAGCGCGGGCGTTAGTCGACTGCCGCGGCGGCTTGCGCACCTGTGGATCTACAATCTTATACTATCTATGAAAAAAATTGTTTATTTATGGATTACGGCATTTTACTTTTGCCTGGTCGATTACTTGGGAATTAATCTTGTGTTTTTATTTACAACTAGCTTTCCGATCATGGTTTCGCCCGCGTTATAATACATTATTACGCGGAATGTGTTTTTTCCGCTTTAAAAAAATATCCTATGTCCTTGTCTTGGTTTTAACTAACTCTCTATCAATTTTCAGACAAATCAATTCCGCAGTTCTTGAGTTATAAAAAGTGTAACTAACACGACTTATTTTTATATAGTAGAAAAGAAGAAGAAGATACACATAGATAAATAATTATTTGATGTAAGCCTGTAAGGCATATTTAGCTATTTGTTGGTAACTGTTGATAGGTAATAAATATTCTACACTAACAACCCACACTCGCTCCGCAAAGGCAAAGCCGAGGGCGGTCTAATTAAATAGTTTCAAAAATGTCTTTAAAAAAATGTCAATTAAATCAAAGACTTAAACGAAAAAAACTCTCAAAATACATACTCTTGAAATTAGAACGAAAAACTCCATTAACCAAACCGGAAAACACTTACAATGTTATAAAAGATTCAAAAAACATGCAACTCGGGTATTAACAGTAATTTGGTCACATTATCACGAGAAATCAAACGGTACTGTTGAAATGTCATGTATTTTTCATGAAAATACCATTGTATGCTCTGCTGGTCACGCAATCGGTCAATGAAAGTTGTAGAATCATCATCATTACCGCATCATAACATTAATAAAAAAATAAACAAATCATTTTTTTTCTCAACACCTTTACGTTCCCACTGCTGCGACACAGGGACTTCTCTCTGGACGAGAGAGATAAAGCCTTAATTTACCACGCTGGCCAAGTGTGTTGGTGAACGTCTTCATAACATGCGGGTTTCCTCACGATGTTTGTCTTCACCGTTTTTAAAACCCACATAATTTTTTCAAGAAAATTCCAGAGGTGCGTCGGGGTTTAAAACAACGACCTTTACAATAAAAGTCAAGTGTGCTACCACTTAGCCAACACGGCTCTTTCTGGCGAGTTCCAAGTCAGAAGAGGGACCAACTAAAACAATCAGTCATAGATTTTGTTCTTTTTCTTTTCTAAGATTTATCTTCTCAACTGTTTTAATATTCCAGAGAAACTTTGAAGCCTTACACGGCATACGAGTTACTTTAATATGCTGTCTTTAAAGTACCTACCCATTTTTTTCAATCTATTTAAATATTATAAAGCTAAAGAGTTTATTTTAACGCGCTAATCTCAGTATACATAGAAAACCAACGCAATAGCTACTACTGCTGTATCCATTGCATTTTATACTGAGTGATGTACTTTTTGATAATCTAGCTTATTATGTATACAAATATTGTGTAATTTTAAGAATTAAGTGGAATTACAAATAAATGTTTTGTTTTCATGAGAATAGCTGGTTCGATTTGAAAAACTATTTCAGTAGGTTAAGAAGGCTTTACTATATTTAAACTAGATAAATACATAACGTACATAACCGCAAGCGAAACTAACGAACGGGTTGGCTAGTGTAATATCAGTTTCACAATTTCATGATTTATGATACAGTAACTTCAATTATAACTGTTACATCGCCAACTAAAAGTATCTAGTCTGCAGAGGTTACGGACATTCAAAGGTGAATGCAGATTGAATAAATGGATCCTACTTTAGATAGTTTTTCACTTGTGAAATATTACCCCGGCGTTGTTGGGATATGATAGGATATTTTTCAGCGTCTTTCTGACAAATATGCTTGAATGCGGAATAACCAATACCTTTTATGAATAAATACTTGAAATTTTATTTTAATTTTACGAGCTGCGAGTAAACCGCTTTTGGTATTAGGTGAAATACTAGTTTTTTTCCCGTAGATATTGTATTTTTCTAAAGTAAAAAATAGCCTGCTACGTGTAACTCAGCATCTTTCTCAATACTTTTTTAAACTTAAAAAAAAAAAAACTTTTGTCTTTTAATCTCGGGTGGGTTTTGGGTGAATTTACCCAAATATTACTGATATGTTCACTCTATTATAATTTTTATTACTATGCATAAGCGTTACTAGCCACCATCGTGAGTCGACACCAACAGAATTTATACTTGTTACCCAAATCATCCTTTAGGGTTGTAAATCCCAATGATAATCATAAATACCTATAAATAACCTACAAGCACCTACTGTAAGCGATTACTTGAATTCAATAACAAGTTCGAAAACCACAAATTGCGAAATTCCACCAAACTATCAAACTAATAACCCACTAACACATCCGAAGCAACAGCCTTCGCACAGAATATCTGATTGACGAAAACAAGACGCTTCCTTGTTCAACCCCTATTATCTTATCGTGTTTCAGCAAATAGCAGGCGTATAGATCTGCTATTTACATAGACGTTGGAATTGGATCTCCGTTTAATTCAGCATCGTCATGCAATCATTCAATCGATCTCGCATGTCGGGATGAAGTTAAGCTTTATGTCAACTGCTGCTCACGGGTCTACCTGAGCCACTTATTTTAAGTTCCCATAAATATTATGAAATGTTCTTTACTAAAAACTAAGAACCATATTAAGTGCAGTTAAGGATTAGTCATTATTATGTATAATATAACTTTAATTTATGGTACTGTAATTTTTATAGAAAGAATGTGAATTAATTCACCGAAAGAATGCTCTTTTGGCTGAGGATTGAATCTAAAATTGTTTAGTTACTCGGCTTGACTCTAAGAGAGTTTTTATAATGGCATTTTTATTTTAAATTTAATTATTTGGTATTATTTTTTTAATTATATATTTTAAAAGGTATTGTAATTTACCCTGGTGTTAGTGGGTCCGCAGCTTAACTGATGTCTATCAGGAATCAATCAATGTACACGTGTTTCAGAGTTTTAGTTTATCTACGGATGTTTTGGTTGAACCTGGAAAGCTGAAAAATGTTGAGAGATTACGAAAATGTTGCATAAATAAACAGAAATATGGAGATGTTCAATCTATTTATATTTTAACTATCATGGTTTTTATCAATATCAACATAGTATGAAGTATAAGTAACAAATCAACTCTTTTTTGTATACGTCACGAGTCACTTCTGTAGTCATCATCATCACAAACGACCCATATTCTACAAGACAAATGTCTCCCCTAAATAATCGATTTTCATTTATTGATGCTTAAAAACCTACGTCTTATTTTCAATTTATTTTCGTAATTTTAGTTCATAATTTTATTTCCGTTTTGATGATGATAATAAACATAACATTAATCTGCGAAAAAGTTAAATGAAGGCACAAAGGTAATTAGTATCATAATAAAACGCCGTTACAAGCTAATCCAGCCACAATTGTTTTATTGAAAGTTTCTTGAACCTTCATCAGCTTTTATTATAGCCGATATGATATTTCAATTATTTGTTTCAAGTACCTAATCAAGGAAAAAAGCTAAAAACTTTTAACCACTTAAAAATAATTTTCATTAAGAGCCTTGTTACTTTTTTGAAGTTTTGCGAAATTGGATATTTTATGCACCACGTGACCGGCGCGTCACGCGAATTCTATGAAAAATACTAAATGATCTTGATACTTCGTCGATCTAAAACATACAAATATACTAATAATTATTTTAGATCTGTAGAAAATGGCATCGAATAAATTCCATTTTATTGAGTGGATTTTTTTTCAGTTTCATTCTGAAATAATTATTATATTAATGTTTTTATTCAAATTCAAAAACAACTTTAACTTTTTCAACGTTAATGAAGGTATTTAATTGATAGGTGTTTAATATATTTTCCTAAATTCAAAATGGTGGATATTTTTATTTCAATATTTGAATCAATTATGTTTTATCTTAATAATATCAATATTTATTTTAAATCTGATTGATTATTTGAAATCAATTAAGTACATAATTTTAAATTAAAACATTCATGACTAATAATTATCTATATAAGAATAAAACTGAAAAAAGTCTTATTGAAGTTAAATGTCCTCATTCATCTCATCTTATGGGCTCATTTTTAAACCGATTCATCTGAAATTTGGTGTGTAGGTTTGTAATTAAATGTTTTTTTTTGTCGAATGTTGGGACTTTATGTAAGTTCGAAAGTCTAAATTGAACAGACTAAATACAAATTCTAATTATAACAAAACAAATAAATTATATTATATATAAGTTGCTTGTTTTGTTAGATGGTATATTTGTGTTTGAATAAATAAAAGTTTCGTTAATGAAGGTTTTAAATATGTTTAGGTATTATTTTTGTAGTTTCGAACTTTATATTTATTTTTATATTTATTGGTATCCATTTATCTACATATGTCATACACAGATGTAGAATATCCATTTATCTACATATGTCATCTTGAATAATTCCCATTATATTTTTATTTTGATAAACTATTTATTTTTATTTTATTACGAACTTATTGAAATTATTTCATTTATATATTAAAAAAAAAACCAACCCGCACTTGGCCAGCGTGGTGAATTAAGGCCTAATCTATCTCGTCAAGAGAGAAGTCCCTATCCCAGCAGTGGGAACGTGAATAGGGGTGTTATTTTATATACAGGGCGTCCCAAAATTATGGGCCATGAAGGGGAAGTACCATATATATCGTTGATAGTGAATTTTGCTCAAAGAAGACTTCATTTTATTTTAAAAAGTAAATTTAATTAATTAATTTACAAAAAAAAATGTTTCATGTTTTTTATTTGATTAAAATAATTAATTTCACGTTGTTCCTTTCTTTTAAAATACTATGTTACTTAAGCAGAGTTATTATTTTTTAGCTATTCTTTCGATTGGTATCATAAAAATAGAGTTTTTTTTTCTACATGTAAGCCGGTTCGATTCCCAGACAAAGCAAGTAATTTTTAGAAAATCTATGAATCCAGAATTACTAACTTTTAAAAATAAAATGAAGTCTTCTTTGAGCAAAATTCACTATCTACGATATTTAAGGTACTTCCCCTCCATGGCCCATAACTTTGGGACGCCCTGTATTTATTAGAAAGGTACAATTATTTAATGTTTACAATAAATAATATATTTATTAGAAAGGTACATTATTTATTGTTTACATATTGGATACTCGGTAAAAATAAGAACAAAAAATTACGGAATATTTTCTTTGTAATAAATATTATGGAAATCTATACTACAATTATCAAGCTGAGGAGATTGCTTGTTTATTTGTTTGAACGTGCTACTCAGGAACCGCGGGTCCGATTTAAAATATGATTTCAGTATTGGATAGTAAAATGATCGAAAAAGGCTATAAAACATAAACTAGTAAATAACGTAAAAACGCAAGCGCAGCTGTCGGCGGGTCGGCAAGTTAGTCATAATCTAAAAAAATCATAGGCATAATTACATTTAGTCGTTGGACGGTTTCACCAAAAAAAGTTGCCTTGTTGTTTTTTAATTAGGATAGATAACTTTAGATATGCAATCCACATCCTACAGCATAACCTCCAAATAAATAAGGTAAAACAAGATGACAATGATGTGGTACAATTCTTAGGCCAGCAACAACAACAATTGACCGTTATCAATATAAATAACAATTGATCGTTATCAACGGATCAACTTATGTCGGTCGTAGTATCGCAATAACACATACACGCACACTAACAGCGTTTTTACAGCAATTGACAGTCCCACACACTGACATTTTACGAAATATTTCTATATTTTATTCAAGAACAACCGACATAGGTCCGACCTCGACAAGCGCTCGCGCGGTACTAAATGGAAAAAGCCGGCTGAATGAAAAAACTACTAAATTATGGTAGTTTTATTTTATTCATAAAAAATTACCAAAACCGTTCTACAAATTAAAATTAATATCATAGTTTAAGCAAATGTTGATAAATATTTTGATATAAATATGACGTCCCATTGATTTAGAACTTCAGAGTTATTGAGGTTTGTTTTGAAGCATTTTCGGTCGATATTAAATTCGGTATATCTTTAGAATAAAAGCATTTAACGAAAATGTACTCTACTCTAAATGAAGAATAGGATATACGTAACATAATAAAAAATAGTTTGATCGCCCATATTCATTAGAATCTACAAATTAGAGCTGAGAAAACAGGTCTTCGAGCGTTTTTTACGAAACATGTATCCGGAGAATGATTATTACTCAATATATAAACAAGTTATCTAAAATGTTTCTTACTACTTTTGTAGAGGAGAAAACGAACTATTATAAAGATGTAATTGTAATATCAAACAACTAACGCAAACCATAGAATTAGGACGAGAAAACCGAACAATTTCGCGATTTCACGTAATAGGCCTCTTATTTAGTGACGACTGATATATAAAAAAACTTTAAAAAAATTACTTTGTTATTTAAAATTAGATAAAATTGTATTTAGAACATGCAACGGGTATCATAGCGTAGAGAATTTAAATTTTTAATTGTTTGTAAAAGGCAATTACGAAATTATCAGGCAAATATTTGCAATATGTGTATTGAAATAGGCTTATAATCGTGTCGTACAGTAAAAAAGCACTCAATTATACTTCCACATTGTTCCATTGCTTACCCGCAGGCAACAACCAGCTTTGAACATTTCTACATGAAACAATATTTAAAATTAACTTTGAAACTTCGATTTAAATATTTTTCTTTGGAAACTGTATTTGCGTTTTCAATAGAAACTTAAGAAAAGAAACCGCATAGCAATAAGTTTGAGGGACAACTTTTTCTTTAAAAAATAGTGTAAGATTTGTTGAAGTATGAAGTATTATTGTGACTGATACTGAAAAGTGCAAAATGCCATTTTTTTAAAGATGCCATTTTAAGGCCCGGTTTCCACCAGGTCGAAAATGTTTTATCTTAGCTCTTATCAATTTGTTCTTCCATACAACGGCTAACCGCGTTTGGTTGTAATTTTTTAAGAAGGAACTGATTTCAAAATGCCTCTGAATTTAAATAAAATTAATTTTGACTTGGTTTTCACATGAATAAAATTATCAGAACTAAATAAAATAATTGACTAGCTTTCATATATCCCAATCGCCCCACCCGATCCAAACTAAAAAGTTAATAAAGATAAAAAAAATAAAATACAATCTACTTCAGCACCTTCTTTGAAGTCGGTTAAAAACTAGCTTTAACCCTAAAAAACATTTTCCGGTTGACCGACGATTATCTCTTTGGCGATTATGAGATGAGCTACAGAAGTCTACAAATCATATTATCCAGTGCTACAAATAGATTAGTCCTAGGCAATGACACTGCGTTCCGCTGGTTGGCTAATTTCCATATTTACCATTAACTTCAAACGATGCATCCCGACATTACTCGTCTTCATATTACCCTTGTATTTACCTTGGAGCAATGCAATATCCTATTTATAATCACGCTTGTAGATTTATAAATGTACGCATATAGACCTATAATGTGTACGATAAAAAGAAAATATAAAATATTGGAAATTCCACGACTTACAACCTAACCTAACCCCGTGGTAAGCTCGAAGCTTGTATTTCGGGTCCCCAGATTTCGGATATACTTCATCATCATCATTACCCCTCTTTTACGATCCCACTGCTGAAGTCGAGTTGGCTAAGTGGAAGCACATTCGTCTTTGAATCCGAAGGTCGTAAGTTCAAACCACGCCACTCATATCTAGATTTTTCTTTTTGAAAACAGTTTTTTCAGGTTTCCTCATGATGTTTGCCTTTACCGTTAGAGCACGTGTTTTTAATATGCACATACTTTTTCAAGAAGAAAAATCCATAGGTGCGCGTCGTGGTTTGAACCCACGACCTTCGGAATGAAAGTCAAGACTACGTGTCTTAGTTAATTATATTCTTCGTCAATATTGCGACAGAACGTCCTGTTATTCATTTTTCTATAATCTTTACAAAAATAATGAACGCTTATCATTATATCAAGGCAATAAAACTCAGAGACACCTATCTAATCTGATTCTTAGCTCTATGCCTACCTACATAAACAGAATCGCTAGTGTAGTTTCGTTCTGGAAAATTAAAGGATTTTATCTAACGCATGTCAAAACAATTTTCTTCTCGCGAACGTATGTCAAAACAAAAAGGAATTTAGAAAATAATTTTAAATGCTTGATGGTATTTTTAACTGATGATTAACTCATTAACTTTTGCCCAGGTTTGAGTGAAGTTATTAAGTAAATTTTTCAAGAAGAAAATCTAGAGGTCATGGGACGACACACGGCACGGAACTTAGTATTTTATATATGTTTTATTATATATAAGTATAAAAACTGTATAATTTACTTATAAAAAAGTATAAGTAACTACCAGCCACTATATCTTAGTCGATACAACTTTAAGTCCTGATTTTAAAAAAAATTTAAATTTAGTAAAATGTAGCAACTTCATAAATAATGCAGCAGTGAATTAACATTGCTAGCACTCTGCCTTCTGGTGACGAATTAGAATATAAGTTTTTATGAATTTAATGCAAATGTTACCACTTGATTCTCATTTTATGAATAAACTATTCGCTCCGTCACAGCTTTTCTTGACTTGACTTAACTTGAATAAATTCTCTTTTTACGTTGACTAAATTCATTATTATAATATCATTCGTTATAATAATAAGATTTCTGAGCTTGTCAAGATTCAATACAGTGTATACGTCCGATATAGCTTCGAGCTTACCATGGGGCTACCCATGGAAAGCTCGAAGCTATATCGAAACTAAATCGGCTAGATGTTGCTGTGTGAATTGTCCAGCAATATTATTTATTATTTATTCTCTCCAGTCTCCAGCTATTCTCCAGCTTTATAATTCTCAAATAGAATTAGCCAGAACTAACCTTATCTTCTGGCAACACAACCAAGAGTGTAACTAATTTATACCGAAACTTTTGTATGCCCTTCGCCTCATAGATAAGACAAACAAAATTTATATGCGCAACTTTGGCTATCGTTTTCAATTGTAGCGTTTTAGCATCTGAGTTATGATTTCTGAAGTGTCTTGAATTACTTAGTAAGTTTATAGTGTCTATTACTCAGGAATTTATTCTGTACCTAAGTCGTTTAGCAATTTAATAAATAAGGAAGTTTTATACAGTGCTGGATTGTATAAAGAAAATGTACGAAATTAAACTATCATGGTATGTTACTCGTTTCATGTTCTATATAATATGAAATTGTCTATTTATTAATATTGAATGCTTAAGAGAACTGTAACCGTAAGGAAATTCTGGTAGAAAATAGAGCTTAAGAACATCCTGCAATACTTTATCATTGTACGCTCATCTCAAAGTGAAACTGCCCAATTTAGCAAACTTCTTTCTCCTTTATATTTATTCAGGACAATGTAAAGGCACTTTAGCCCTGGAAATTATGTTTGTCGATCCATCATTTTGACGAGTTGAGTGCGGTTCAGTCGTAAAGTTGCTACGTAAGTGATGAAGCTGTATTAGCGAAATTGTGGCGAAAAAAAACTGCAGGTTTTTTGATGGCGTGAATCTGTGGGGAAATTTGGGGCACACGGTTGTAAAATTTCTTGTGAGTATCCTGTAGTGATTATTTTTTAAATTAAAATTGCAGTTTATATTAGCCGTGCTGGCTAAGTGGGAGCACACTCGACTATCATTTCGAAGGTCGTAGGTTCAAACCAGCCGCGCATCTCTGGATTTCTGTTTTTGAAAAAAATATGTGGGCTTGAAAAAACGTGCCCTAATAGTGAAGGCAATATCGTGAGTAAACTAGCATATTCTCAAGAAATTTGGTAAATTACAGAGTAATTTTCAAAATCGAAGACAACTTTATACCTGCAATTTACCTGTGTCGAGTTTAAATAACTCTTTTACAATAAAGATCAAATTTCGTTAGCAACAATCTAATTTAATCGTGTAAGATGACAGCTTTCCTGGCAATTAATCATGCGAATTCCGCCCTTACGTGTTATAGAACAGAGCTTTTAAACTCCTTACATCATCTCTCTTGTAATTAATGGCAGTATTCCAAAATGCTGGTATTGGTCCGAAGCCAAAGTAATTTTTCTCGCCTCATCTAATTATGCTTCCACATACTTTAATTAATAAACTTATTGGGTGATGAAAAGAGGATCTTTATTTAATATATTTTTCCGTAGGTAACGTTTGAATATAGACGGTGATAAGTGGTTTATTAAAGTTGTAATTAATGTTTCAAACTTCTCTATTTATATAATAATATTAATACATGGTAAATCCATTCGTCGAAATGTAACACCTTAAAGATACTCGTACAAGTACTTATGGACATGTATTAAATAAATAATAATTATATTTTAAAATGCTGCTGTATTATAAAAAGCTTATAGAAAGTCAAATTAAATTAATAAACATTATTTAATAAATACTTATATAGTACTTAATAATTTAATGTTTTATTACATTTAAAGTTTCTAAACCGGACTAGTTATACTTTTACGAAAATTCTTCTCTCTTAAATAGGAGTTAGTGATGATTTACAAATTATTTTTATGCTCAGATTAATGTATTGGGTAAACGTTTTATATTCGATCCGTTGAAAGATTAAACACCACTTATCTTGACTAACTACAGTGTATGACGTAAAATATTTTTCGAAAGTTATTTTTCGCAGGTTTTCACGAAAATAGTTTTGTATCGAAAAATAGTACTAAAGTAATAATGTATTAATGATCATAATATATTCCTTGGAGACTGGTCCTTCAATGGATTATTTGTTTTGATTTTGAAATTTATTTGGTTTGAATTAGGAAATTGGGCTATTGAATCATTTCTACATTTCGATTCAATATTACTAGAGTTCAAATTTGTAGGTCTCTATGGATCTATACCTAATTAATTTCCATTGATGTAAACCTTGGAATGGAATTTCATATGAAATAATTCAAAATGTTCTTAGTATTAGTAGGTCTATTTATGTCAATGAAATCTAATTATGAACACGTTATATCTATGATTACGAAATTTTAAGCATAAAAATTATATAAAACGCTGTAAACTAGAACTTTCTTGCATGTTGCTGTGTGTTCGTAATTTACCTATAATTTTATATTTTATTTAAAAAACAATATAAATTATATTCAAAATTTTAATATAATACATATTTTAAATATAGGTAATACCTGCCCTTTACAATAGTTCATGCATTAGGTAATTAACATTGTTCAAAACTGCGCAAAATCCTAATTATAAACACCATAGATTGTATATTTGTTGCCATTTTACGCAGAAACATTTCAAATAATTTTGATTAATCCTTTACAAACTAATATAAATAACTTATCCCAAATCAGATTAACACTTTATCGCGGAAAAGAATATTCCCTGCGAATATTAACGCGTCAAGTCTATAAAAGGCATATGAAAAGCTACATGTTAAGTACAAAATATTGTAGACAGTGACGTGAAAACTTTTAATTATAAACACAACCTTAAAGATTCTGAATCTGATACCACGAGGCGCGCTCAAGACTTATAATGTAAGGGACTGTAATTATCTCTGGGTTAATTGGAGGGTGATAGATGATTAAAGTAGCGTCAGTTTCGTTGACAGTCAGCTATTTGAAGTGCCTATTCTGTTGACAGCGTCGTCATCATCATAACAGACAGGTTATATCTCATCTGGGCATGTATCTCTCCAAGATATTATTAAAGTCTTTCGGCATTACATAAAAGTAATGATAATTCAATGATTCGGTTATCGGTCAAATGCAACTACAGCAATATAGCTAAGGTTTAAAAAATCACCTTATAACCATTTCAAATGCAAGATGCGTTTATAAATTCTATACAAAGCTTTCAAAGTAAACCTTAAGAAAATCTCTGAGTGGGAAAATTGCCTGCATCTACAGCGTCAGTGGAGTTCAATTCATATCTACGTATTTGATGGAGTTGGCGCTAATGCAAGGTTCGTGGGTCGGAAATAATGTTAGGAAAAGTTCGGTTTAATATCGCCACAATATTGAACCAGTATTGCCACGGAGTACTTTTTAATTATGGAATACATTTTTAGAATACACGTACTAAATAGGAATTATATCGGAATTCTAGCTCGTTAAGAATTAGGTCTGTATATAAATTTTCGTAATACAAAAACAGGCAAATAGGCAATTTTATCGACATTTTAAAGATTACATATTTTGATGTAGTCCGTATTCGTCCCGTATTATGAAAACTATGGCGCTTGAAATATTATGTTGCATTGAAAGATCTGTTGATTTAAACATTATGATGATGATGAAAGCAAATCTGCTAGGTCCCTTATCTGTTCCGATCTAAAGGAAATGCAGCAGCGCGTCAGTAATAGAGTTCAATTTGAATACTCGCCTCCGCCTACGTTGATAGAACCTCAATGGTTGGTTCTCATGCATCGGTGAAGTAAATTATATGTAAGTACGGATTTATCATTCGAACTCCCATTAGGGTAAAAGCCGGATAGTTGCCGCACTTTTTAAAAAGCTCCTATAAAAAATTTGTATCAATACATTTTTGATTCAAACTGTATTCTCAAACATAGTTCATTATTCTTCTAACATTCCCTATCAATAAAAAAATTATAAATATTACCTATAGAAGATATTATGCTAGATATTGATACTGTGGTTTTATTTACCTACGTTACGCATCGTAACGCGATAAAAAATGTTATAAAATAAAATAGAGACAAAATTATTTGATTTCTTGTTGATTTCGTCTGCAGTGGAATTTTGCAGCACCTTCAAAAGTGAGCTTGAAAATTAACGGTGCAAGGTAACATAGGAAACTTTTAAAAGCTTCCTTGACCCTATTGAGTACTGAAATTATACGGCAGTTTTGCAATTTCTTACTTAAAAGTCTGGTAAGGTAAAATAAGGAATGAATTTGAAAATAAGTGGTTTTTTACTTACTTTTAGTGATAAATTATGGCATTAAGTCTAAAAATCATTGAACGCTAAAAACTTTTTTTATCACCTTTACTCTGGCTGCATTTAAATTGAATCTAAAAGAGAGGCGATGATCCAGTTTAACAGTAAATAATGCGAATATCAGAAAGCTGAATTGAAAGTGATAATGTTTTTAAGTCAGAAATCAAAAGAGAAATATTCAAGGATACTCTCTAATTTTAATACAAACATACGGAACAAGGTGAGTACGCCCTTTTCTTCCTTAAATGTTGTTAAAAAGTTCGAGTATGTAAGGAAACTTGGTTCCATAACGTGACCTACTTAATATAACAATATTATCCATTCCTGGAGAAATGACGAGTGGAGTACCTAAAGGCACTCACGCACTCACTGAATGTCGTCTAAGAAACGGGCTCAGAGGCGTTGGTCGCAAAGGTTGTCCCTCAAACAATGATCCACGATCTTATACGAAAGGACCAATGTAAAAAGTTACAAAGAATATTCTACTGCTTTAGTTGATAAGAGTAAATAAGTAAAAGAGGACTTAATCAAAATTTTGTGTATTAAAACTCTTGATGTTTACTTCTAAGAACTTAATTATAATGTTGAGTGGTCTGCCAACCAACAAATATAAATCCAATCATTCTTACGTGTGTATTTGTACCCATCGATCCAAACCGACATCAAAACAAACATCTGCCATCATTCCCACTTCGTATTTCCTTAAAAACTTCCTTTAATTTCAAACAAAAATAACCTAAAACCTTAAAGTAGCAGTAAGATAACCTTCTCATTCCACATTTCCCGCTCATTCCATATTTTTCAAAGGTTTTAAGGGCGTTCTGAGTGCTGCCATCTAGAGCAATACAAGCGTCTAAGATTATAGCGTTCTCTGAAAGGACTTGATGTCTGAATGGCACAAAATCGCGCACATTTTCACTGAAAACGGCTAGAATGGCCCATGAGAGGTGTTTACATTGCCTTGTCACGACCTATTGGCGAAGCGATTTCGATCAAACAATTCGAGTGAACCGTTGCAGGCACCTTTTTGTATAAGAACACGTTTTATTTCCGTTTATATAGGTCTGTCTACGGTTCCTTATTGTTGAAATAATTGGATCTCACAAGGTTATTTTAGCTATTGGTTAAAATAGACGTGCAAAAAGCTTTTTAATACAAACAAATGAACACTGGATTTTTATATTAATGTGAATAATTCAAGAGTCTTTGCAATACATAAAGAATATTGAAAACTTATTATTAGAAAATATACATACTAATTTTGGGTCATAATAAACGCAAAAGCAAAAGAAATAGGATTGAAAGATTAATGCCATTTGTTTCATTTATCTGTAAGATTACTTGAACAAGCAGGAAAATAGACGAAATGTAACAGGAAAGACTCAAAAATACACAGAGAATGTCTGTTAATTTCAGGCCAAGCCGTGTGACCTTTGTGTATTCAGAGGAATTGAAACTGAGCCAGTTATCTGCGCACTTCCTGGGCCCGCAATTGAAACCGGTATGGGAGTGCTACTGCGCTACAGTTGTTGCTATAAACAATAAAATATACCTGAAAATATTGACAGAACTATTTACAATATATGATTTCATGGTAGGTTTTGTATCTGTTACCATGTCGTTCTGTCTCCGTTTCGATCGATAGATGTGTGAACTATCATTCTAATACAAATCCAAAGGCGCTTTTAATAAAACAAAAAATATCGTTATTAAATTTAACACAAAAGACAAATTTATGTTTTTTGTTTAAAAGTATGACTATTTTTCATGGGAAATCTTATTTGTCAGTGACTTCAAATAGTTATTTGACATATAATATGAAGTTATAAATAAAACAGACACATTCATACCTACAGACATTAAAATAGGAATTTCATGAAAGAGAATGAATCTTTTACAGAGTAGCACCCTCATCTCGAAACAGTGAAACGCGGTTAGCAGAGTGCCTATTGAAACCGAGGTGCTTAGACTGCACAAATATTGTTTAACTACCCTCCATTCATTATGAAAAGCTTTGGAATTCTAGCAAGAAGGATGTCGACAGTTTCTGTCATGTTTCTTTAACTTTTTTAATAAAAACGCATAGTATTTTTAGAGATCCGCAGTTTTTATATAAGCAAGAGATCTGTTCTAGTCTAGATATAATAAATATAAAGTAACGGAGACAAAGCATAAATATACATATAATAAAAGTTTAAAGAACATGGGATTAGTTTAATAACACTAATACCTGTAAGGTATAGCTTCAAGGTGTATTTCTTACTAATGAGCTAACGATATACATTTAAATTATATAAAAACCCAAATGATGTTTTGACACTAAATATTGATAAATAAATAATAGAATAGAACCCAAGCTAAAGGGGCGTATTTCGCCATTGATGCAAATGCAATTCAGGCTATGAATAGACGAATTATGTGAATGACGTTATTGATGCGAATAAATGAATGCTTTGGAAATTGTTGAGCTTTGAGAGTAGCATGGAACTCAATCCCTACTAGTCACGTAAGTACATATTTGCATGATTTGTAATTTTCCAAAATTAAATATTAAAACGGCATCAATTTCATCATTATAGGCATATTATCATAAATGCGAAAGTTTTTATGTGTATAGATGTGATACTCTTTGGCGTTCATACTTGTTATTTATATAAATCAAACTTAACAAAAATACAGCTTATTATAATATTTATAAACTCATAAGGTACTATTAACAAAAGAAAAAACAATGAAATCGCCGCCACGAGCGTAAAATAATATAAATAACGGAATACAAAAAAAGCTAGTTTAAATTACTGCATACAAAATAATTATTTTTCTAACCATTATTACCACCATCTTAATTCTTTTGTACACCTCTACCGCAACTAAACTTCCTAAATGACGAATGATACCAAGTCCACAAAAACCTTTCCATCATACAACTTCACATCGTAAATCAAAAAATCGTTTCAGCAATATAGGGTCACATTCAAATGGCAATCTTTTACGATAACCGTCATCCCATAAGGATTTTACTCGCAATAAAAGTAAGGGGATAACATTTTGGTTGGGTACATAAAGGATGGAGATTCTTTTATTGGACTGAAGTTAAATCCATTTAGAAGTCTAGTGCTTTGAATAATCATTTTTCTAAAATATCATGCTCTTTGCTAGTATATTTGAATGAAGAATTATTGTTACCTATTATAGTTTCATTTGTCAAGTACCTTTTACTATACTTACTCGTATATCATACATACTGTATTGTTTATTTGTAACCTTTTTTTAACCGATCGCACATATTTTAAAATTTCAATGTAGTTCATAGTAGTGTGAGATAGTAATTTTTTGTTTAATGTGCATTGTTATGTGTGAGTAATTAATAAATAAATACCTATAAGGGTTCTATAAAAACACCTACACCTATTTGGTCGTATGGATATTAACTATCCATAAGTCATAATGTGATAAGTCAAAGGAATTTTATTTCCATAGAAAAACGATTTACAGAAAATACTACGTATAACTTCTAATATCACTCAAGAACGGCTGGGCCAATTTAGATGCTTTTGGGTTAAAAAAATAGTCATATTAGACCAGGGAAGGTTAAAAAGGTGAGAAACCATGGCAATCAGCCAGTAACTTATAATTTGTTGGGTAAATTTATACTTTAACTAATTTGTCTACTCTAGTAAATATAGTGAGATATAAGTCAAAATACAAAAACTCATTAAACCTCTTAATAAATGACAAGATAAAATGCAAGGATATTGAATAAGCCGTTACTCGTGTAATTTTCAGGAAATGAAAGTAATTTCCGCAAGACCAGATAAAATCTAGGTGTTGCCACAATATGTCTGCTAATCAGTATCAGGTAAAATGTTTTAATACTTTTGGATAATTGTTTAATATATTTTAAAAAGTTACTATCAACAACACTATGATGCGGTACGTATTAGGGTTACGTATCATCCAAAATTATAGTAAGTACCCATAATATGCCCCGGTAATCATCACAATTTATATAACATTATTGGGAATAATTCAGAGGTGTGCGTCGGAGTTCGAACCCATAACATTCTTCGAACCCATAACATTCTGAATGAAAGTCAAGTGTGCTCTGAGCCAACGGATCGTGTAATTGGTTGAACATAGCTACTGCATTATTATATTGTGCTCCGGCCACCCACTGCGGTGTTGCCTTCGCTACCAGATGGCTCGTTATACCGGCTTCAAATTTGCAATTTTGTTGCATTGGACTTTATTGCTGTTCTCAAGTATCTGAGAGCTATCTAAGTTATGCATCATAATGACGCTAGCAGACGTTATTGTTCTACAGTGGAGACTGTAGATAGGTATATACAGCGTAGGATGACCAACAAAATGGAAATATGATTTTTATTAAAATTCTAAGATGCGAGTCAACAGTCTTACCTGGTCTCTTCATCCATTTGAAAACTTTTATGTCCTGCATGATTTTGTTTTGATTACAGGCTGGTAAGTGATCGTAGAAAGCTGGTACAGAATCGACCAACGCTGCTACACTTTTGGTATATCAATTCTTTGGATTATATTTTTTTAATTTTATATTTAAAGGGTTTGTTCAAGGACTGAACATGCCACCTTGTAGGTACACCTTAAGACGGTTTGATGACACCCACAGTAGTATCTCAACTATTCAATGTTTATCTATTATATTCTCCGCACGGCAAACTTTATGATCCGACTTATAAAGAAACCCCGAGAATAGCTCTGATATTTAATTCATAAACAACAAGAGTCTCTGAGAGTGTGAAACTATCGCCTGGATTATTGGCTTCACGTGACAACGGATTACCGATTAATATTGCGTGCTCATTGTGACGAATATCTTCTCTAGCTATTTATATTTGGAAGGTGCTATCTGATTTTGTGGAGCTTCACCATCGGCCTCATGAAGCATTCCCCTCTTCATGCTCAAAGAGGGGAACGCTAGAGGTTTATCTACGGGATGGAATAATTTAAAGAAAAAAATGTATTGCTTTTGAAAACACGTGCTCTAACGGCGAATGCAAACATCGTGAGGAAACCGGCATGTCCTGAGAACTTTGAAAAGTTTGAAGGACAAGTTTGTGTCCTTCACCTAATCTCTATCGTCAAAAGAGAAGTTCCTATGTGCCGTGGGAACGTTAATAGGGGTGATGATGATGATGATATTATAAAAGATTAGCGTAACCAAGTGTAAGTGATTAACTAATTCCCGTAGATTAATTTCATAGGAAAATTTATCAGTATAAACTGATCATACAAAAAATGGTAGTATTATATTATTTGACTTCTCCAAGTTATCTTTAGGATTTTATGGAAATAAATGTCATAAATATTTAATTTGTGATGAGATTATTATCATATTATGTAAAGGGTTTATAGGAGACATTAAATGCACATCAACATTTTTGAAAGAAAATAAAAATAATTCTGTTATTTTTCTGTTTACCAAGTCTCGCTCATTTGGCTTCGATACCGAATTGATTCCATATTCCAATAGAAGAGCATCCCTTAGGTCTAGCACGAATAATATATTTTATGGAATATTTAGATAAGAAAAGTACCTACAATAAGTATAATTATAATTTAATGTTAGATATTGACTTGTCCAAGTGATCTTTAGGATTTTATGGAAATGAATGACATAAATCTTTAATAGTATAATTAAGAAAAACATAAAAAAATTGTACCTATTTTTAATTAGTGCAATTATTGAAAAACGAATCTCTTATATAAAAACGAATGCCACTTTTCAATGTAATTTTATAACTCAAAAACGGCTGAAGCGATTTAGTTTGTCTTTTTTTCTTTTTTCTATGTAGTATCCCAGAGAAGATTTAAGAGGTGAGAAAAAATTAGAATAAAGCGGACGAAGCCACGGGCGGGTCACCATGTTCTTAATATTTTCAAGTTGTATAAAACATTCTGCTACGTCGTAGCACGCCATGCAAATAAGCCATAGCTGCGTAGAGGGCTACGGCGTAGCAAAGTATGCAGTTACTGAGAAAATTAAATTAAATGCGAGATATATCTCGCAAAACTCTATGTATTTTCGCTGTCTTTGAATCTAGAAGATTTGTAACTCCTGCTCAAGGCACTAATATTGGGAACCCACCTAGCGTTCAAGCGACGAAGGAACCTTGTGAATATTTGATACGAAACTCATATATTCGTGCTTCGTCGATATGAATGGATAAAAAGCTATTTATTTTTATTTTCGTGAGAATCCGGTCCCTTTTGTTCAGCTAACGAACGGATGGAATGAGTGGAATGAATTGTATTGTCATGACTTTTCGAATTTTTGTCTGTTCATTAGTTACGTTTGTAAAGTTTGGGTATTAAAATCATTTATTGCAAAAAGGTATTGTAGAAAATATTTGTAAAAAGTACTATAAAATAAAATCAATGATGCAATTAAGCTTTTAGAAACGCAGTGGAAAAAATTTAAAGCAATGAAAGACCACGGATTGGCAAGGGCAGCGTTGGACGTTCACCAAAGAAGGGGAGACAAACATCATAACTTTTGCATTTTGAATATTAATTTAAACATCTTTAAACTTTATATGGGCTGTGGATTTTGTTCAATAGTAAAATAAAATAAATAAATAAAGTTCGGTCACCTAGGAACTAGGTACAAATAAATGAGGAATGAAAGATTCCGATAATAATTCTACTACGCTCTGAATTTTACTTTAAAACCAATAAAATGGTGTCATGTTGATAAATGTGGTTCGCTGCGGCGTTTCACAGGACTGAATGCTGTGTACGAACAGCAACACAGAGCTAACTATAATTAGACCCGTTGGATACAAAAAACGAAGAAAGACGCTTTTTATTCCACAGGCTTTGGAATCAAACTTCACCCCAAACATATGGATCTTGTCAAAAATGCATTATTTAATGTTGAAGGATTAGCCAATTTCCACTGCTGAACATTATAAAGATTATTTGAACATGAAACGGGTTACATATAATGACGATCTGTTTGTTACCCTTTTCATGTTCAAATATACCATGATAGTTGAAAAAAATAAAAGTTTCTATGATGAAGTTATTGCGATCGGATATAATTAACCCTAAAACAATATCTTAAGGTGCAGATCATCTGTCCCGGTGTCCGGCAATTTTTTATACATTTATTATAAATTCTACGAGGCTTTAATTGACATTTATTACTACAGTATTATATTTTAGGTAATTGAAGCATCAAAAGCGTACTACACCGCACTAACCTTAACCGACTCGCTCCTTCGTACATATAATTTTTGTATATGTAAATTTTCAAATTTAGAACCATGCCTATTATTTAACCGTCACTTCTATACATTGTAAAGTTGTATAAAAGTTGCCAGAGGTGTATCATCAATCTTGTCCTGTGATTAGAGAGACGGATGGACGCGGATACACGTTGTGCATCGAGACCAACAATTCTTGCTGGAAACGTGTTATGTAAACAGGAAAACATAATTAGGCATTATCATCATCATTACTCCTATTTACGTTCCCACTGCTGGTACACAGGGATTTCTCGCTTGACGAGACCATGTACAGATTTATGCCGGTTTTCTCACAATGTTTGTCTTTACTGTAAGAGCACGTGTTTTTGAAAGCGAACAAGAATGTTTCTAGAAGAAAAATATTTGATGCAATACATTTATATGAGTTTATCTCAGTTTCGCCTCAATATAAGGTTCTGGCTTAGTTTTTCGCCAATAGAAAATCTATAGAAAAAGTAGATGATCACCTGGAGAGCTAACTATGTATTCATTCTCATCAAATAAAAAATATATTTCATTGTAACTTTTTGTATATTCTCATGTCAAAAACCAAAAGTAATCGCACGAAAACAGTAACTCGTAAAAGAAAAAGGAATCCAAAGTAATCCTTTACCGTTTCATTTACTCGGGCCGCGGGCGCTTAAAAACAAATAGGATCGTGTTGTATTTTATTTTCAGATGAAAGCTTGACAAGCCTTCCGGCGAGTGGCTGAACGTGGCAGAGCTTAACAACCTGCATGTGTGGTAGGTAAGCGAACTTCTAATATTAAGGGTACCCGCAAACTTGCAATTCAGACCGATCTCTTAAACTGTAATTGAAAAATACTCCTCGATAGCGTAATGGTTAGTGCAACCAGGGTTAAACTGGGTGGCGTGAGTTCGATTCCCACTCGTGGACCAAGGTTACGTTGTGATCTTGTAGTTTTTCCTATACCATTTTCGCATGATTTAGGAAACGTATACTTAGCCAACACGGCTCCTAAATTTATGGGATGATAGTATACGTTTTTTGTTTGCCTTATTCAATTAAACAACGCATACCTTTTTTACTATAACAAAACATTCGGCAGTTTTAAAGTCGCTGGTATGTGGAAGCTGCAAACGACTAACATACCTACATGTAATCGATAGGTGTGGCGTAAAATTGCATTGAAAATTGTGCGCAGATTTTTCAACGTAGCTTGGAGCTCGATTGATACACCTTTTTTGTCCAGGTTAAAATCAAGTACACCTCGATTTTAATTATAGAACAAAACATTCAATCTTTTTGGTTTTGAGAATGTCGAGTTTAAAAGTCGACTTAACATTTCGATTATAATCAACTTTACTCATTTTGAGTTGCAATGCGCATTCAGTTATTACGCGTTTGGTCCATTAACCCATAATTAAAAAGGTTATAATTTATTAATTATAAAATCAGATGATAAATCAACTTTGAAACTCTTTATGCACATGTCTGATCAGTGTAGATTCACAAATCAATCTAACGCTAGAAACCGTAGTGACCAGACAACTTAATTACTGCAATAATCATCGTCATCATTTTTCAAATCTTATCGGCCCACTGCTGGGCCTTCTAAGTAATTAAGCAAATCACAAATTGGCGATTAATTTACTTAATTACTGCAATACCAGATACAAACTTGGACCGATGTTTGGGCTTAATCACTGAATTGCCACGTCAGTTAGCGAGTTCCAATTGGGGTAGTTTTAACTACGTTACATTTCCATTTTGCCCCAGGGATTAACAGTATAGCAAGGGAGCAGGAAAAGCTAAATCACTCAGAAATCTCTGGTCAGTTTAAAAAAATAAGATAGTTTGAATATAGATATAGGATGCCTTTCCAACAGAGCAACAGCAGAGAGCTTTGCTATGTTACTTTGACGCGTTTGACAAATCATGGAATAGCATGATTGTTGAATGATGGAAGAGCAGTGTTGGTTGATATCTAGCTTATAAAGCAGCAGTACTGATAGATTTCTAGTTATTTTGATGAGTTTTTTATAACTTATAAATGTCATTGTTACTTACCACTACTGGGCAAATGATATGATAGAACCTATTAGAATCCATTTGTTAACCACAATTCAGACTCACTCATAAATGTTTTAAATAAATCAGTAAAACAAGTTTTATTACCGTTTTAAATATGCGTCTTCAGATAGAGATATTTAAATAAAAAAAAAAAAATTATTTGTGGTTAGTAAAAAGTATCTTAATCGTATGTTAGTAGGGTACAAAATATACAAAATACAAACTAAATTACTACCTTCATAAACTTATGCCAAATTGGCGAATTCAGTCTTCCCGCTATAGTCTGAAGGATATGGTCAACGTAAGTATTGTTTATTAACATACGTGCTTGATGATACCCATGATTCACGTTCCAGCTCTCTATCTATTAAATAGACGACGTAGCTATTAAAATTACACTTGGTAATATAAATTGGGGTTTGCATGAAACTTCGAGGCTAAACTGGGATGCTGTTTAGGTCGGTGGAAAGGCCTGACGAGCTAAACCTAGTTTTAATCAGCTACGCGCAATAACGCCCTTCTGTTCTGAGTGCTATGTTATAGTATTTGACGACCTCTGTGGCGCTGCGGGTTGCTTAAGCTCGAGTTACGGGTGCTAGATTTCTAATAATAATATAATTGACATACATATATAGATATTTTTTATAAATAGACAACAACCAGAACACCCGTATCAAATATCTGAAATACGTACAAATTTTCATTCCGAGGAGGGAATCGAACCCGCAACCTCCTGCTTCGCAACTTGCCTTCGCTGTGCCACAGATGTCGTCATTTAATAATGATATAGATCGCCACAAACCACAACTTAAAATACTAGGTCACATGAACGAGAGACAACAAGACCACGTGTCACACAAGTACCACGTACACAATAATGGCCGACAAGCTATTACGGACATAAAGGGATACCCGCAAGCTATACGGATCACCGACTAATGCACTCTATTGACAATAATTCAGCTTGTTCATTCGGTAATGGCTTGTTCGAAGCGTGAATTACGTACTTCGGTTTGGGGCAGATGTGTCTTGATAGTGTTGTTATGCTTACGAAATTACCTATCCCTTGGGTGATAAACATTTAATGGCTCGACCCACATTAAAATTATTTTGGCTGCAACATAATACATATTTTACTGGTCAAAATTTTCATGACTTACTATTCATTTTGTAACAGGGAATAACTCACGTTTTTACACAGGATTTAAACCCCCCGTTTTTTATTGATGCAAAATTAATGTTTTTATCTACATCTTTTATATCTAAAATAAGTCAATGTTCTGTTTCTTTATTCGCCAAGTCAGTCTGATACAGTCAGATCCAAATCATTTATTCATGAGCCCTATTAATTTCCAAATTATGAGCGCAGATCAAAGTTAGGAGAGAAATAATTAATGTGTCTTGTTCTGTACTGGTCTTTATTATTACTCATCAAAATTGTAAGGAGTTGCTCAAATATAAATTGAAAAAGGGATTATTTCCAGTCTGAGTTCTGACTTCCCTTCGTGATTGTGATTGCCAATTCTAAAGAATACTCGTAAAATATAGGTAAACTTACTTTAATTCTATTTACTTTCCCACTGCTGGGACACAGGGGCTTCTCTCTGCACGTGAGAGATTAGGCCTTAACTCAACACCCTGGCCTAGTACGGGTTCGTGAATACACACACACATTTCCTAATATTTTTTTAATGTTTTCCGAACATGTCGGTTTTCTCACGATGTTTGCCTTTAAAGTTCTAACGTTAAAGGCATTGCACATAATTTATTCAAGAAGAAATATCCATAGGTGCGCGACGGTGTTTGAACCCACTACTTACATAAGAAGGTAAATCATGAAAATTAAAGACTTCTTAACGGCTATGTGCTCATTGAACAATAAAACTCAGAAAATCTCAAATAAAGTGAACCTAAACCATAATGCGCCGACTAATGTTGTAAAATGTTGTAAATGGGCAACATCAATAACATGTAAGTGTTGCCAACTCTCTCGTTAGTCGAACCATAGAGCCTGAGAAATGACTTCAAATAAAATAGTTAGTGTTGAGTGCATACTTATATGCTATTAAAGTCTTGAACTCTTGCAGTTAATTATAACTGACCTCTAAACTTTCAATATCAGTTGTTATTTTAACAAGTAAAGACGAGAGTTTGTATGTTTGAGGTTTGTTTCTCTTTCACGGCAAAACATATGAAGTGTAAATTCTTAAAATTCTAATCCGTTTCCAGATGGTAAAGTGCCAATAATGGTGACACGTTGAATGGCAATGCTAAAATAGGCCAAAATAGAAGCCATGTATTCTAATTAATGTTGTCTGAAAGAAAACGTGAGCAATAAATTCAATCTCCAGAAACACTTTGAGGGATTTAGTAGCGAGATGCCTACTATCGCACTTAGCCGACTTTTACAAATTTTCACACAATAGGTTGCATAACGACAACTTAATGAAACCTCAGTATAAGTAATCGCACCACGCCTACTTTTTTATTTTTTTACTGAAAAATAGCAGCTTGCCATATTTTTTTCTCATCGTTTCAAAAATATCATGATGCCTATTTTTGTACAGTCTATTTCGTAAGTGCAAGGAGGTAAACAAAATATTTAAAATAAAATAATAATGTCATCATGTCATGTCATATTATGACTTATGTCATTTAATTCCAGCGTTCGAGTAAATGGAACGAACAAAATGAATAATAATTTTATAAAATATATTCAGTATCAAATATAAAATTTTTGATAGTAACTATATAGGTACATCGCCACTCCATGATTCAATAGTTCCTATCCATCCAAAGGTTGCCTGGAAGAGATCGCTGTTAGCGATAAGGCCGCCTATTGTACATTTAGTTTAGTTTGTGTTCTTATGTATGTATTGTTTTAAAGTGTGCAATAAAGTTATTATCTATCTATCTATCTATATTCATAACTGTGACGTTGTTTTAATTAAAAATACTTAGGTAAATACGTACATACAATATAATGTACAGCTTTCGTACTTGGTGTAAATTTAAGATAAGCCACACACCTAGTTAGTTATTTTTCTTATATGAATCGATGGGCGTTGCGATCTGCGACAAGTTTTATACTTCTGCAGGTCGCATCACTGCCTATTTCGTTATTTGCCTCAATTAAATTCCTTAATAAAGACTTTTTATGTTTATGTAATCATTATTAATAATTATGTTTGTAACAGGGTTCTTGGTCATTGTGGCGTGGCGGACATAGTCAGTTTCTGTTAGATAGAATTCAAATAAAAACGACATACCTTCGGTACAATTACAGTTTTGTGTTTGATTGTACATTCAGTAGGCAACACAAGTAAACAATATAACGATAGAAATGAAAGTAGGCATTATGCGACCATATGGTCTATTTAGAATAATGTTTGACGAAATGCAATTTTCGGCATAGTGCGATCACTTGTATGGAAATTTCAGAATGTTGTCCTTGCGCTACATACTGCAAGTAAAAATTAAAAAATGAACTAAGTGCGATAGTAGGCATCTCGCTACTAAATCCTTTGAGGACACCACTGCTACCTATTTTTGATATTTACCTTAGAAGACTTGCGGCAATTTTCTCTTATGCCTTAAACAAGTACTTAATAATAATTTGTAATTTTGTTTCAAGCGTAGTAAGTATATAATAATTTGTAAGACGAAAGGATAAAGCAATGTTTCCGAAACGGTGAATAACTTTGATACAATTATTTTGGAGCATTAAGTAGCGGGCAACGGTCCTTGTTTCGCTCTCTGATGACTCCGTCCTCCGGCGATACAACAAGGCTTTGAGGGGTTTACCTGAGAGCTGTGATCTTGGCTGTAGGAACTGTGAAACTTGACATAAAAGTTCTTAATAATGACATACAAAGTTACTATAGCTAAACACAATTCTAAACACAGATCAGAATAATACACAACATAATATATCAATAACTATAGCAGGCTTATTTGCGCTTTTATAAGATGTCCAATAAAACTATTCTACTTATAAGAGTCACACTTTTTAAAACATGGTTAAATTAGGGTAGTTTTAAATTACGCACTTTGTATAGGACGCATTTTTAAGAAGTATACAGGGCTAAACTGGAAAATCGTGGGTTTGACCCCACGCGAGGACTTAACGTCACAACATATTTTTTCCACACCTTTATAATATTTGTATGCCGGTCAAGTGTGTAATAAATACTATTTCTAAGATAGCCTTGTAAATCATACTTTACCATTCTTGTTGAAAATATTTATTTTTTATTGTAAATTCGTCTATAAATAATAAAATTAAGTTGTATTACAAAGGCTCACTTGAATATTCCTACTCTTACATTGAAGGATACTCCACTGACCTGTTCGCCATGAACTGCTCCTGTTGACGTGTAATAATGAGGTTGTTTGAACCAGAATTCACGAAGGAAATATTTTACATTTTTGTATTTTTTCCAGGAATATGAGAAAATAATAAGCAGCGGGACGTTTGAAACAAGATAGGATTTGTGGATCTTACAAACCGCCACCCTTAGTAACTAGTGACTAGGGTTCGATTCCTGCCCCGGGGCAAATATTTGAACTATTTGGAGATATTTATATTCAACTGGGTCAGTATTTTCAGATACTCGGTAAGCGTAACAAAAACTGTATCATATTTTTTTATTTACATTTACTTATTTGATTGTTTTTAAATAACAATGATTTATCACCATTGATCGGTGATTTGTTCCAAGCTTAAAGAATCATACTCTAAAAATAACATGTAGCAAGAGAGAAGAGTCTAGTAAATAATAGTCAGGGATCCGTAGTACATGGAAATCAAGTGATTACTAACAAGCTAATTTTTGGTGTGTAGCTTCGTTTCGATGAGACGTCCAAAGATATCCTATACCCAACTCTCGATTGTGGTAGCTAACAGAGATATCAAGGATTAAAAAAATCAAGGATGTAAAACTGGGATAACGGACCACGAAATTTGTAGGACAATATGTTATATCTCAAGATAATTATCTAAATTATATAAAAACATGTTTGTCCTACAAAACCTATGGTTTGATCAAAGAGTCCGCCATTTCCAAAATGTGTCGAAAATGAGGTCAATTTAAATGATTACTATGATTACTAACCAGCTGATTTTTTGTTGTATACTTAATTAATATTTATAAAATCTAACGGACATATTGTCCGACAAATTTCGTGGTCCGTTATCCCGGTTTTACATCCTTGAATTTTTTAATCCTTGATATCTCTGATAGCTACCACAATCGAGAGTTGGGTATAGGATATCTTTGGACGTCTCATCGAAACGAAGCTACTCACCAAAAATTAGCTTGTTAGTAATCACTTGATTTTCATGTACTACGGATCCCGGCCTATAATGTGATGGTTGTCACGCGCCCGCCTGTATGCGCGTAAAAAGGCTTTGTTTACGGTTCTTGCTTCCATAACACTCGCTATGAGTATAGTGCTAAGTATTAAGCGCTCGCTGTGATAAATTTTACCGCAGACTAATAAGTTTTAACGTTGAACAAGAAACGTTATAAAAATAAATCCTACTTAATTATTATTCAAAACTCTGTTGGTTTTTATAGGTCCGTATCAAAAGTGTAAAAAGAAATCCTTAGAATTACCCTGCATTCTTTTTGAGTGCGAATTGTAATCTTGCTCATCACGTGTTATTTTTAACTAGCATTCCACCCCGCAACTTATAAAAGCAAAAGATAACGGGAAGTTAAAATATCTTCCCTTTGCATTAAAATTGGTGAATGGCCAAACAATAAAACCTTTCACTCACTCGCCAGGTATAAGATCGTAACGGCCTCATAAACCGAAGTCGATACAATGTACCAAACGGATGGCCGTAAAATGTTATCGTGTACTACGAATGTTGAATTCTAAAACGTTGAATGGTTTAATCTGTAGCCGTGAATAAGGTATGAAAGCAATCCGTGAAAATGTTTATGGCCCTTGATTAAGTACCAAGATATTGGTGTTGTTATCACAACGTAACTTTATGGACTTACAATGTCATTCGGAGTTATCAAACAGATACTCTGCGATAGGTGTAAATGCCAGACGCCATTTTAGTAATTACGTATTACCAAAATGTCGTCTGTCACAAGTTACATATTAACAGTTTTATTATTTATCACTTTTGAAACTGGGTTGGTAAAATAAGAGCGAGGTGTAAAAATATAAATAGCTCGTAACACAAGCTTCGTGATTACCACGGGGCTAGACACTGCTATGAGAATTGTCCAGCATTATTTATTTATTACCGTACTTTTAAAGGGTGGTCCGGTGTCCGTAGAAATAAACCTTCCTTAAGAATTGTTCAGTGAAACTGCATAAACGACGCTGTTTAGGTCCATTACGGCGAGATTTTCTGTAATTAATGAATAATTCAACCTCGCTGCTGCAGAGAAGCAATTTATTTGAAAAATAACTCGCGCAGGTGAGAGCTATGTATCTCTGGAGCTGAGTGTACGTGTACTGGAGCGCTGAAAAGTGTTAATATAATTTATCTTGTTTATTTTGGGAAACGGGCATCACTCACGTTAATGTAACGGAACTTGTTTTTTGAGCAGAAATCATCATGCTCTCAGTTTATAGTCCAAAAGTAAATACTTCGCGAGAACGAGTTAATGATCATGAACAAGTATGTTTCCCCACATTATGTTTAATGAAAATTTACTATGTTCGTGTCTCAAGTGAATTTCAATTTGAAACAAAAAAGTATCAAATGTTCCATGGTACAAATTGGGAAAATATTTTCTCAAATTGTTCCGTGACGTCATGTTCCATGGAACAAAATGGGACCTACTCGAATTTAAACCTTAATCTAGAATACCTGTTGAAACAGAGAAAGCTTCTAGCAAACTTTGCAGATTACCCAACGAGGTTCTAAGCGCTCGCTTAAAATCAAAGTTTTTTTCATTAAAATTTTCTTCTCGGAAGTACGTGACCTCAGAAGCTTATGCTTTTAACACTGGTATTTTCTTTGTCACTGTACGTGAGCTCTCGTAGCGCCTCTGAATATTTAACTGAAATAACTACGGGAATTTTTGATTGTAGATTATTGCAGCTACTTAGGAAAGTAAAATTGTCAAGAATTTCTATAGGGTAAAATCTCCTTTATTGTAATTTTGAAATAAAAAATGGACAAAATTGAAAAAATTAAACACTCCACGATATATGTTTGTCGATATAAGAGCATTAATACCTACGAATTTAAAAATACTGATTAATTTTAAACAAGTGACCACAACATTTTGAGCGTTTAGATCATTACCTTTTAGAGTCTGCAGACTACTTTTATTACAAGAAATTAAGACTTATATATTATTCCCGTGGGAAAATCTACGAAGCGAACAGCTGGCTATAATAAACTAAGAAAAACCTTGCATTTTATAACAACGGAAACGGGAATAACTCACGTATTTAAAAAGGAGTTAAAACATAGTGTATAAAATACTCACGAAATTTTAAAAATGAAATAAAAAACCTTGTTTTTATTCGAGCAAAGCCTACAACGAACACTAGTTTTCTAGAATCCTAATCTTACAAGCCAAAACACAAACATTCTTTGAATGCCAGTTAAGTAGCAAAGCTGGCAAGTTTGTCGTTTGAACAGGCCTCTAATAATTCAGGCCGAAATTAAAACAAAGTTCGGACACTTTTGAAGATGCTCGGAAACTCTTTAAGCTGCTGAAACTTTAAATAGTACTTTAAACTTAGGTGTGGTATAACAGGAAGTTTTATAGACTGGGTTGGGTCACTGGAAAAAAGATATTTTCTACTTTAGACAAGTTACTAGCAGACTACACAATTGGGGTTATTGTACATTTGCCACAAAGTCAATTCGTCATGAAAAAAAGGATAAATTCGTCATACATGTCATTCCGTAGAGACAGCAGGAAAATCATTTAATAAGTAGGATATAACAAAATTGATGTTTTCACACTCATAGATAGTTTTTAATAAAATTTCATATAATATGATATTCATTTTTAATGATCAGGATTATGAAAATTTTACCTTTTTGACAAACATCTTCAATAAGTAAAATTCCATAAATAATAAATGCCACGGAATCAATGCAATTAATAAATAATAATTAATTATTAATTATTATGAGCCGTGTTGGCTAAGTGGGAGCACACTCGACTTTCATTCAGAAGGTCGTGGGTTCAAACCCCGCCGCGCACCTCTGATTTTTCTTCTTGGAAAATTATGTGTGCTTTAAAAACACGTGCTCTAACGGTGAAGGCAAACATCGTGAGGAAACCGGCATGTTCTGAGAACTTTGAAAAGTTTGAAGGACATGTGTCATTCACCAACCCGCACTTGGCCAGCGTGGTGAATTAAGGCCTAATCTCTCTCGCCAAGAGAGAAGTCCCTGTGTCCCAGCAGTGGGAACGTGAATAGGGGTGTTATGGTATGGTAATTATTAATCTATTGCGCTACATTGCATTGGTTTAAAATTAAATGTAAAATTTCTAAAGTTTGAAACCTAAAACCGATGCCACACGAAAAATGCTTATGTACTTCGTAAACCCATCAGCAAGTACGAATAAAATAGCGATTAAATAAATAAATAATCATTGCGAGCGCTAAACACCATTCACCTTCTTACATGCAAACCCTACTTTATGATGTACTTTACCTATCTATGACGAATTTACTTTCAATGTATGGAGTTTTTAAAAACGTGACGAACTAACTTTGTGGCAAATGTACAATAACCCCACAATAATTGGCATTATTGTTTTGTTTTTAAGTCTTAGAATGTGAAAGCTATATCGAACGAAATAATAGGAAATATTTTATATTTTTTTTATTTTTCTATCTGAGAGAATTAATGATCATAATGATTCAACTAAGCTCCTAATATAATTTGTAGCGCTTGAGAGTTCAGTCACAGGTCAATTACTATGATTAAAATCAAATGAACAAGAAATGATTTCCAACGGCATCCCATGGGCATCAGAGGTTTAATCATAAAATATTGAATACAGATATTTTAATAAAATTTCTATCCATACTAATAATATTATTGCGAAAGTGTATGTGTGTGTCAGTTTGTTTGTCCGTCACATGACGAAATAGAGCGAAATTTTTAATAGAGATAGTTGATGGTATAGATATAGAGAGTCAAATAGGCTACAATACCGAATCAGTAGATGTCATCGAAAGTTTAAATTATAAACCAAAAGTTGTAGTGTAGCTCTCACTTGACATGCGAGAAATGCAGGTTCAAGTATTAGCTTCATCAAAACATTGCATCCGATATATCTAAATATTCATGATTTAGCTGTAACAAAATCAAATGCACACAAGTTCAATCTAGTGTGTATAAAGCATAATAACTTAGACAAGATTTAATAAGCTCTGATATTCTGTCCTAATAGGCACCGTGTAAAGAGAATTTCTTAAGTATTCATGCTGAGGCAAACAAAGTAATGTCTGAACGAGGCTTAGCCAAACATTACACAGAGATTACAGGTTTTGTTCAAATATAGAAACGAAATTAAGTCTAGTTAAACTTTTCGACACACAATCTATAAAAAATCTACATCTAAACAGTGTGTATTGTATATTTATAAAACAAAATCGTAGTTTAACAATATTTTTAAACACTTAGACCTAATTTCACCACTCTCTGTTTGTGAATTTAACATCCCGTCATGTTTAATGACTTACAGTTTACGTATATTCATGGACTGTTAATTACTTAATGGGATGTTAAACTAACAAACAAAGACTGATGAAATTAGGTCTTAGAATTAAAAAAAAACATTGGTTAATTAGATGAAGACTTAAATCGCAACCACTTCGCAAAATGCATATTTCTGTCACGTCTAGCTGCTCTTTGATAGAATTGAATGTTTGCCTGAAGAATAGACAATTACGCTTCGTTTCGTCTCTAGTCGCACCGTTCTCACTCTGCGATCGGACCCTGGCGAAATTATTAATTAGCTCTGCCCGTGTGGGGTATCTTTTGCTTTGAGCATTAGTTGCCAAGTCCTTTATTATTTAGGCTGGCTGGACCATCCCGCTCGTCATGACAACACTGTGAAGAATTGCTGGTAAAATCCGAGTAGAAATCACGTGCATTTAGTGTTTTGTATTTGTTATTGTAACAAATACTTATGTAATTTAATAGATTAATATATAAATTTAATGTAACTATGTAGGTGCACCGCCACTCCAGCATTTCATGGTTCCTATCCATCCAAAGGTTGCCTGGAAGAGATCGCTTTTAGCGATAAGGCCGCCAATTGTCCCATTATCATATTTTGTATCTAGCTAGTTATTATTTATGTTATTTTATTATGTAATGGTTTTACAATAAAGTAATTATTTCTTTTCTTTCTTTCTTTTTCTTATGTACCTACACCACGAAAACGCGCTGTAGTTTCTCATGTGAGTGAAGATCGATTTGTGTTCGACTCTAGTAGTTTTAAGCACTTACTTTGCTGTTTATATTAGTTTAGAGGCATAATCAATTTATTTTATTAATTGATTCTTATTATTTCATTTTGTTGTTGTAGTCCACACAACAGTGCACGTCTATCAGTGTCTACAATACACCTGGTTCCACAAAGCCGGTAATGGAAGCTCCCGGATATGACGTCACGCTCGCAGCTACGTATCCAGGCTGCCTATTGAAGAGTAATATTTAGACGCGCAAACTAAACAGTGTTATTTTATATTGTATTTAAACAAAGCATTAACATTCGTCAACGGAATAAAAATATTCTTAGGTGGTAGGCATATTCTGTGAATTTGTAGTGTTTGAAGGACATGTTACATTTACCAACCCGCCCTTTTTGATGTGTATTTGTAAAAGGTAGATTATTTTATACTTGATGCTAGAGGAAGGTATAAAGGTATATCTAAAAGCACCTAGGCGAAGCAAGGGTCGGTCTCTAGTTGTTAATAAACCATTATTATTAATGATGCGTCGTGAAAAAGGTTTTCTCGAAAAACAAAACGGTTTTATGTAAAATAGTCTTACAATAACCAGAGTGGTCTATGCTGCCAGACAAACACTTAGCGGTTTCTCCACTAGTTCAAGTAAACACGTCAAATTTTAACATAATTCACTAATTAGGAAGGCAAATACGAACACTCGCACCAAGTTGCGGTGGCATAAACTAACAAACTGTTTGTTAGTTCTAATTGGATTGTTTGAATTGATATGTTAACGTATGCCTAGGGGTTTACTTGCTTTATTTTGTTACTTTACTTTACAACAAACAAAATATCTTTATTCAAAAAAGTTTGGCTTACCTACATTTTTATCATCAGCACTTAGTAATAGTTTTAAGTACTGAGACGCGCAATAGACTAGGCTAGATCTTAAATCTAGACGCGGTAATTCCTGTATCTAAGAAATTACTGCGTCGTCGCCATTTATCTACGTCCAAACCACAGCACTCTCCGAGGTAAGCTGAGGCTAAGCAAAGTTTATATCCCTCTTCGAAACTTACCTCCAATATTTCTGATTTTCTGTTCCCTAAATAACGAAGTTATTCGCTAGATCCAAGCTTATAGACTTTAGTAGATAATTTACAACTTGAAATTGTTTATTAAAAATTCGTTCCCGTTGTCTGTCTGTGTATGTTTGAAACTGAAGCAACGTGATAAAACGGATATACTGAAAACTTTATTAGTTTGAAGGCGGTTGGGAGTTTGTTGTCCTTTTTCCCAAGTTCTTAGGAGTTTGGTATCTTCAGGTGATTAAGAATATAATAGTTTTTATTGTTAACTTCTAGTTTTCGTTTTTGTAATGTCACGATGTCAGCAAAGTTAAGGTTTTAGCTTTGCTGACATTGCGACACATTTTTTCATTTTTGTTTTAAAAGGCATTCACCAACCCACACTAGGCCATGGTGAATTAAGGCCTTATCTCTCTCGTCAAGAAGAGAAGTCTGTGTCTCAGCAGTGAAAACATAAATAGGAGTGATTATAAAGTCGTATAACAGAATATAATAAAACTGTAATTCGCAAACATATTCAAAATGGACCATGATCGAAGTGCCACTCAAGTTGTAAAATAAAGTCAGCACTCGTTGAGAGTGGCGTCATCAAACCAAAGCGTTACCGACTGTTAACTCACTCTTGACATAACGGTCACCGTTTTAATGTGAACGTAAGAATTATCATAATCAAATGTCAAACAAACATGGCGAAAAAACAACACCTCTTTTACAAATTCGAATGGCAAGGCGAATAGCAAACATTTATAATATTTTTCCAAAAAAACGATCTTCAAACTGCCGATTAATTTAAGACTTATATGGTTTTCACGTTGACCCAATTGTAAAAACTGGACCAAATAAGTGAGGCAACACGGAAAACATAACATCAGCTTCAAATATAAAAGAATCATCCAAATCGGTTCACCCTGATACCTGGCCCGCAGTGAGAACCGCACGCACGAGCAGAGAGGAGACAGAGCACGGCGGGATGCTCACTCCTCCTAAAAATCACTACTCTTGTTGTAGTCGAAACGTAGAGAATATCTCACGAAAACGTTTCGAAATTATATTTCTGAGAACCCCGCCCTTACCACGACTGGCATCCTCGTAAACTCTGGAACTTCAATTTTAATGTGCGCTCCATAATTGGAAAGTCAGATTTTTATGGAAATCAATCGGTGTCGCGGCCACACACAGCAGAAACATGCAACGGAACGCAATCTCGCGATTTTTTCAAAATGGCGTATATACGCAGACACACACACCTCTGTAACCGTTCAGCGCCAAGTCACGATTATCATTTTTATTAATACAAGTAATTCAAATTATCAAGTTTTTCATTTTGAAACCCAAGCAAGACATCAGCGTCGCCATTTGGACCTTCAGAGCCGAACACAATCGGACCTACGCACGCACAACCGCCGATGTCAACGGTCGTTTCACCAAGACAAAGGAACAAAGAAAGTCTGGATAACCATCACCGCATCTTCAAGATAACACATAATATCGAAGACGGTACGGCCAGCCCTCTATCCTATCCAGAAACGCCTGTCCCTACTTGTTTTAATTGCCTGGAAAACTGTTTCAGTGTTAGAGCCGCAGCGAGTTTCCGTGTTTGCAAGTGTCTAGCAGTGTGTGCCGTTGCCAGCATCAGCTGCCGCTTAGACAAACGTGAGTACTCCACCTTTCACTAAACCTCCAGAATGTCAGTAACAAATAGGGCCCTTTCTCCTACTTGTAAAATATCCGTTACAAGTGATGATGCTACCAACGTACTTATTAGCAATCTTGTCAAAAAGCGCTCTATTATTAAATGTAGATTAACTCGTTTTGCCAATTACTTAAACTCAATAAATACCAACGAAATTCTTAACGAAAAAACGCGCGCAGAGTTGACAATACGTATCAAAGGCATCGAGTCTTTGTTCACCGAATTTAGCAATGTACAATCACAGTTAGAAGACTCAGTTATAGTTGACGATCTCGAAGAACAATTAAATCAACGCGAGTTCTTCGAGAATACATATTATGAAATTTTAGCTAGGACAGAATGTATGCTTTGCAGTGGAAATATTAACGCAAGTTCCAAATCGATACCAAACGAATTTTGTAATGTAAAATTGCCAACAATTACAATACCTTCATTTGATGGTTCATATGACCGTTGGTTAGAGTTCCGGGACACCTTTCAGTCACTTATACACAATTCTTCTCATATCACTGCAATCCAGAAATTTCACTACCTAAAGTCGTCACTAAAAGGCAGCGCAGCCTTAGTAATCGAGTCAATTGAGTTTTCGGCACTTAATTACGATGTAGCTTGGGAGTTACTGCTAGCTAGGTACGACAATAGCAGGTTGCTAGTTCATAACCACGTCAAATCATTATTCAACGTTCAATCATTGACAAAAGAGACACCAGATTCATTACGAACACTCATCGACACAGTTTTAAAAAATCTACGCGCATTAAAACTGTTAGGCGAGCCTGTGGATCATTGGGACACTTTAATTATCTACATTATTGTCACAAAGTTGGACAAAACCACTGAACGCGAGTGGGAACAGCATAGATCACTATTTCTAAAACAATCTGGTGACTCCAAGTCTATTATGAAAGTTGAAGTATTGTTAGACTTCTTGAGAGACAGAGCGGATATGTTAGAAACGTTACTAGTATCACACACAAACACTAGTCACTATAAACAGAACGCGCACAACAGTAGTAAAGTAAGCTGTAACGTTTCAACTTCAATTAGCGAACCGCCCGGTAAATCAAAGAAGTCACAATCACAATGTTCACTTTGCACGAAAACTCATCAACTTTACGCATGTCAAACATTTCTTAATTTAGGTATTATAGATAGGCTAAAACACATAAATAATAAGCATCTTTGCAAGAACTGTCTGCGCGCAGGGCACGCGTTATCAGACTGTCGATTCGGCTCATGCAGGAAGTGCACCAATAAACACAACTCACTAATTTGCGACAGTGAAGTTAGTGCAATTGGCATTCCTGCGGCGGCGATCGGAACTGATAACGTGAAGTTGGGATCTATGCGTACCCCTCACCCCGCGCAGCCGGTATCTCCCTCCGCAGAGCCTGCGCTTACGCACATCGACGCGCTCTGTGCTAATTATCAATGTGTGCAGCCGATACTCTTATCTACTGCTATAATAGGTGTTAAAGATTATTGCGGAAATTATCATAAGGCGCGCGCGCTTCTAGATTCAGGTTCAGAGCGTTGTATCATTTCACAATCATTTTGCGATAAATTAGGCATTCAATTAATACAGTCCACTCAAGAAATAAGGGGTGTAGGTAACTCGATTTCTCAATCAACCAAAATATGCGAAGTTGATATTAGATCGTGTACTAGCACTTATAACACACAAATACATTGTTTTGTACTAAACAATATTGCTTCTTTGTTGCCAGCGGTGCCCGAACAATATGCGAAGTTCGGTATTCCTGGTAATATTCAATTAGCAGATCCCGATTTTCATAAATCTCGAACAATCGATATCCTAATAGGCGCGGATATATTTTGGGATTTATTATGCGAAGGGAATATACGTTTACCTAACGGCCCGTACCTACATAACACACAATTAGGTTGGGTCGTATCAGGTCCTTTAAATATTAAACAAAAAAAAGATTATACAATATGTAATTTTACACAATCAATCAATGAAGATTTCTATGTAGATGAGTTAATTACGTGTTCGGATGACAGAACCGAACTTCTTAATTTATGCGAACAAACTTATAATGTCTGTTTGTTTATTTGTTTTGTCACTCGCGCGGTGTATTTGGAACTTGTCAGCGATTTATCCAGTGAAGCGTATATTCTGGCGCTTAAGAGATTCATTCCACGACGCGGTAAACCACACACAATTCATTCAGATAACGGTAAAAATTTCGTTGGTACTGATAATGAATTAAAACATTTTTTACAAGTATGCTCACCTGACTTAACTGAGTACGCAGTGAGTCAATCTATTAATTTAAAATTTATACCACTTTATTCAACACATTTTGGAGGTTTATGGGAAAGTGGAGTTAAGTCATGCAAACTTCACCTTAATAACCTAGGAAATGCACATTTGACTTTTGAACAGTTTTCCACGGTCTTAGCTCAAGTCGAAGCCGTCCTCAACTCCCGTCCTTTATCCCCTCTCTCGTCTGATCCTGTCGACTTCCTTCCTCTCACTCCAGGACATTTCCTAGTTGGCCGACCACTCACACCGGTGTACCAGGACATGCAAGGCGATCCTGGGAGACTTCTCAACCGGTTCCAGCGGGTGGAGCACATCCAACACAACTTCTGGACGAGATGGGCCAAGGAGCACATATCAGAAATGCAAACACGATGCAAATGGAGAGAAAACGTCGACAGCCTTGAACCTAACACTCTCGTGATAATAAAGGACGACAATCTTCCTCCGCTGAAGTGGTCTCTCGGCAGAATCATCAACACCATCACAGGAAAGGACGGGATATCGCGCGTGGCAGACATCCAGACGGCGTCGGGTGTCGTGAGACGCAGCTACCCAAAGATTTGCCCACATTTCAATGAAGGCGAGGATTCATCGATGCTGCGACGAGCTACATGAACCTACCTATCTATCTTCTTGGAACAGGAGCTTCCAAGGCCGGGGGCATGTCGCGGCCACACACAGCAGAAACATGCAACGGAACGCAATCTCGCGATTTTTTCAAAATGGCGTATATACGCAGACACACACACCTCTGTAACCGTTCAGCGCCAAGTCACGATTATCATTTTTATTAATACAAGTAATTCAAATTATCAAGTTTTTCATTTTGAAACCCAAGCAAGACATCAGCGTCGCCAATCGGGCTTCTCTCCAGTGACCTATTTATGTATACGGTTTAATTCAGGGGAAATGGACAAGCTGTACGTACTTTTTTACTTTTATGTTGTCAAGTGCTTTGCCGTATATAATTTACATGATGTATTTTTTCCTTAATTGACTTCTCTATTGTATTATTTGTGATCTGACATTATGGATAGATGTAGGTAAGTTTTTGTGAAACAAATATCCAATAATCACCCCTATTTACGTTCCCACTGCTGGGACACTAGGAATTCTCTCTTGACGAGAGATATAAGGCCCTAATTCACCACGCTGCGCTGGCCATGTGCGAGTTGGTAAATGAGATTATGTCCTTGAAACTCTTCAAAGTTTTCAGAACATTTTGGTTGCCTCACAATGTTTGGCTTCACCGTAATATCACATGTTTTAAAAGTGCATTAACATTTGTGTGTGTGAAGAAAAACATCACCTTAGCATACTAGTTAGTTAGTTTAGAAATTATAGTGTGCTCCCATCTAGCCAACATGGCTCAGAACAGAATGAGAAGTAATTTATTCCATTAAAATAAATATAGAACAGATGGTTAAGTCTGTTCTACGTGCTATTTTCTTATGCTTGCTTCGAAATTCAGTGAGAAGTCAAAATATATTTTATCGAATAAAATTATACCTACATTTTCTAAGGAAAATTTGTCAATTGCTCTGAAATTGTCGACAAACCGAAACATGATCGAGTACATTGATCAATCACTATTGAGATTACTTACACGTTATACCAATATACGCTTTATTTTCGGGATATTTTTTCATAACTTAACTGATTTATTTCAATTGGCAATTTCTTTATTTTTCGATAGAAGGTAAGCTGTGTCAGTTTTTTACTTACTGAATATTTATTTATTACAACTTATATTAGACTAAGAGCCCGGTCTGGCCAGACCTTCCTTTAATTCTGAAGCGTGAAAATTGTATGTCTAACACAGGTAAGAATAACCCCCAAACATGAAACCTGGATCGTGGTTCCTTTGGGAGATAACAGGTAAAAGGTTGTTATCTCCCAAAGGAACCGCGATCCAGGTTTCATGTTTGGGGGTTATTCTTACCTATGTTAGACATACACATGAAAGAATTTTCACGCTTGTGAATTAAAGGAATGTCTGGCCATCACGGGCTCTTAGGTTATATGGTATTAAAACAACGTGTGTTGCACTCTTAATTTTATAACTACCTAAGTGAATTACATAGGAGGAGTGAGCGTTCCGCCATGCTCCGTCTCCTCTCTGCTTGCACTTTCGCAAGTAAAATCGCGCGCGTAATTACATAATATTGAAAATACGTGAGTAATTCTCGTTAATATAAAATGAATTGCCCCTTGTATCAATGAAATGAATTAAATTTTTCGTTACAAATTAAGGTTAACAACTTTTATAAACGGTTAAAAAACTGACATTTTATCACACAGTTTGCTTGATATGACAATTTGCAAAGCATAGGTCACAATTGTTATGCCTCCATGTATATTATCTACCTCAACACTTTCGCCAAGAATGTTCATCTACAAAGCTCTGCTCATCTAATAAACAATCCGCACATCCCGGTACATTAAAATAAGTTGTTGACACAACACTGTCAACCGTTGGCAAATTTGTTTAACAGCCACACTCTACCTTTAATGCCCGGTTCACATTATTCCAGTCCAGTCATGGAACCCGTGCTGAAATTCCAGTAGTGAAATAATGTGAACCGACACTGGAATGGGCTGGAATATAACCATTCCAGTGATCATTCTAGTCCTGCGATAGGACCGTAAATTTTTCATTCCAGCTCACCCAATCCAGTGCCACTGAAATAGTATAGACAACCATATCCGTTGCAATGCAGTCAAATGCAGTTGAATGTTAACAGTGAATACAATGATTCGCTTTTCTTAAAAGACTACAATAATGTTAACGAAATGCTCCAGCCCAGCACTGGACTGGATTAGCCCGCTGGATCACTGTACTGGAATAATGTGAACCGGGGATACGAGAAGTCTAACCTCGTAACTCTATCTCAGAGTGTACCGGCTCCACATGCTTGAGTGACGTACTCAGGACGAGTATTGCTTTTATAGCCCGCCTTTATGGGCAATAACTTCACTGTCTTCTGACAAATTGCGCAATTTTTAAAGTAAACCCTTTTTGAACAACAAAGTTGCGTTATTAACTGGCGGGTTGCGTTTTATGCGTAGAGTTTTATGTATGTTTTTTTATGATAGTAAGTTTTTTATTGTTGTTTTAAGCCTGAGACGTAATTGCTTTTAATATTAAAGATGTTTTCACATAAAACATTTATGAATTTATTTATGTTTTTATTTATTTTAATATTAAAGCTCCTAAATTGCATCAAAAACACTAAATGTGCCTAGTAAAATATACAAACAGATTTGTATGAAACCATAAAGTTTCACCATCTGTTTACTCAATTACTCACTCTTTCCATGAATTTTTTCCTGCACGGAAAAATATTGTGGATGATATTAAACAACATTTTGATAACAAAATATTTTTGTGTGTTTAGGGTTCCGAAGACGAATGGTTAAAACTAAACCTTAATAATACGCCTTCGTCTTTCCGTCTGTCAGAGAGAGAGAGAGATCTTCAACCTTCATAGATAAATAGCAGAAATTTTCAGAGTATAGTATTGTATGTTTCTAACGAAGTTATGAATGAAACAGATCCTTTAATTTCCGTGAAACATATAGAAAAAAACATTTCTACTTTATAATAATACACAACAAGTTCAACCTTATTCCATCTCTGTGTTTGAAGGCAAATGTTACCTTCAGATACAGGTATTAAATTAAAGGACCGCCTCAAGAATTAGACAATACCCAAGGTACAACCCAGATCCAAGCCTTAAATGAAGACTATCTTAGACTATCTTGTACATGGATGTCTGTGGTTTGATGTATTGAAGAAAATACGAGCTGAAGAAAATACACAATTGTCAGGGTATCATTATAATTATTATATATAGTGCATATTTTTATATTATTTAAATAGTTATTTTAAGTACATTTTAAAAGATAAGAATGTGATTAGAATTCTGGATTCTATTTTGGCCAACGAATTAGCATTGCCATTCTACGTGGCAATGCCGCCAGCATTCTTGGCACTTTACTATCTGGAGACGGATTAGAATTTTAAGATTTTTATAACCAGTATGTAAATACTTTTGTAAATATGTACTTGTAGTTTTATGAATAAAGTAATTCTATTAAAATATCATTTGTGACAATCGGTATTTTACTGAGTCGAGGCATTGGTAAAGTTAAGAGATATTTGTCTTTTTATATTCTATTCTAAATCGAAACTTGGTAGGTTTTGTTTTATGGTGTTCGATATTACCATTAAAACCCATTATATACCAAATGTTTCCTCAATCTGTATTTTTCCTCCCAAACTATCGTGATCAATATTCAGTGTAGTGTGCAATAATAGCCTTCCGTAGCAAACATCCGAACAAGCAAACTTCCGCCTTTGTTACGTAGTTTATCAGCAAACGCTACGTAGTACGCTACGTATTCGCATTACTATTCTTAGAGCTCTTTGTATCTCACCTTAGACGTGTTTCAATGACTTTAGTTCGTGTTTGAAATTGGATTCTATTTATGTACTTTTCTTTATCTTCTCTTCTACATAATATCTACACTTTTATAATAAAGGTAACATTTGATTCTTTCTCCCTGTAAAAATTTATCGAAGACGGAGAGGTAAACAATAAAGTTTAATACGTTAACTAATGAAATAAATGTCTTGAAGCCAAAAACAAAGTTTTTGAACTGATAAATAAATTTACAAGATAAGTACATTATAATAAAAAAGTTGTTGCTATTGATTAACTGACATCTTAGTATTCCAAAACGTGGGACTTCTTCAGGACCAACACTGCAAGGACACGGATCAAACCGTTCGCCGGTCCCTTCTTTAAATCACAAATCACAAGGTACCTACAAAAGTGCCACAATATACAATAGTAGTTAGCTCTGTTTGTTATGCACTCAAATTGGTTTCGTCTAACGCTATTCGGTTGGACACTGTAGGTACACTTAATTAAAGATGTGCTGGGTAACTGAATTGCAAGCTTTGATTTCAGCTACTAGTTTTATAGCAATTATGTACAGCTGGTCCAACATAATATTTATTTCACAATGGAATATTGAGAAGAAATCTAATTTGGGGCAAAAAGTTTAGTCTTGAGCGATGCGTGTTAAACGTTCCATGAGATTAAAAACAACGTCGTATTAGATATTATAACTTCATAACAAATCGAGACATTCATCACCATCCGCAGTCCGACTTCACCCACTGCTGGGTTTATGCTTCTACAACTTGGTGTTTAGAGAGATTCCGACGACCTGTGTGGCGCAGCGGGCGAAGGTCTGCCTGCGACGCAGGAGGTTGCGGGTTCGATTCATATGCAATTATTTTTTAAATATTTATATCAGAAATCTAGTTCACCGGCCTAGATGTTTCTGTGTGAATTGTCTGGCAATAATAATTTATTTTTTAACATGTTTATGTTAAGAAGTCTTTCGACGTATCCAGCTTCCCTGCAATACCTATGCCTTGATCCCTGTTTCCAATTACTAACTCCTCAAAGCTGGTGCAAATTGCTCAAATAGAGGTCTCTTCAACTAATTGTTCAGCCTTAAATTCGGGATATTACTCCAGCGAAGAACGTGCCTGAACGCTACTCCGAGGTATTATGGAGTGGACTTTTATTTTTTAAAGTTTAACGGGGCCTGTTTCTGTTTGTTTATTATTAATTGGGCTTAAAGGCTGATTTTTTGTTTGTCTATCTGTCTGGTAATTGTATTGACAAAAAGTCAAAAAGGGACTAACAAATCAAACAAGACGAATATTACTGAGTCGCAATGTTGGGAGATAGGATGATAAATAATAAGTATAGTAAAACCATTCTAAAAATGAACTTCTTTCCACAAAACCGTGATGATTTCAACGTGTGAGAAGAAATACAAAAAAACAGAATACACAGAAAAAAAAATACAGAATTCGGTAGAGGGGCGTTCATTTTAGAAATGGTTTTACTATACCTCAGTATATCTGTATTATTGGATTGGGATCTGCTTATTGACTTAAAGCTACATATTTATAATTATAATTTCAATTTGTAAATATGGATCGTTCATAGTTATTTACCTATATATTACTTTACATTACAATATGGAAATAACAAATATAAGTAATACTTTTTACCGTTGAAAATCTATTTTAAACTAAACAAAAACCACAGATACAGATACATTTCCATATATTTTCTAACTTTACTAAAACTCTAACAGTTCTAGAACGCAAATCGTAATATCCATGCAAATTTAAAGCAGCTCGGAGTATCAAAGTATCAGCTGAACAAAATAGTTTCCCATTACTCCAAGCGAAACGCGAACTCCTAGCTTAGAGAATCTAACCAAATGGAGTAACCACCGTTACTTTTAGGTGCAGCATTTGGTTAAGTGTTCATTCCAAAGGAGGGTTCAATCTAGTCGCAATAATAAATAGCTTATACATTAACCTTTCTAACTAAATAAAAAATAATGAAATCATAGTAAATAATAAAACGTTTATGTTTTAATTAATGTGCAACTAAATTGTTAATTTATATTTGTCAGTTAGTCTACATAAGAACTAGTATTGTGCGAGAATGTATTAAAATAAATAAGCGTCATCTCGTCATGTAGAAACTGTCATATATAAAATAGGCCTCTTTTCGGCCTAGTACTCAATGGGTGTGAACAATGAAGGCACAAAACAGAGTTGGCTGTACGCCAACTTTCCCTCTATGGTGTGTAGTCTTGAACACTCGGGAGTTCCTTAATCCTTCCGTAGGCTTCACGACACATGTTGTGTTTTACACACTCTACTTAATACCAGTAGGCGTTTGCTATATTATACTTATAAATGGATTTTTACCCGAGGCTGTGCGTATAATGGCTTTCCTGAGAAAGTAGCCTATGGGTATGTTATTCTGATATTTATGATATATGTTCAGCAGTTCAGTTTTCCGTGAGTGTGTAACTCTTTCACCCACGAAATAAGCCGTGGTCAGCTCGAAGCTTGTCTTCTGGGTGCTGGATTATAAATCAATCAACCAAAAACAGTTTATTATACCTCATAGTAATTAACAGTACCTACAAACATTAAACTAGAAAAAACATTACAATGGTTATGATTACTGATATACTTTATAATAAACTTATACAGATATATATTTTTTATTCAACATAATAAAGAAACTAGTCAACATTCTTAATTAAAAAGTTGTAAAGTAACCAAAATTATAGTGCCTGCCTGTTTCAGCGGGAAAATGCTTTATTACGCAGAGCGGGAATGACTCAGGCAAAGACGTAGTTTAAACAATTTATTTTACACTATGTACTTATCATTTTTTATATTTAATTACCATTGCGCTTTACAAATTGAAGCGAAGTTTTTAACTTTAACGCAAAGTCACTATGTTTAATTTGATACATTACCGTGATTTTTATTAATGGTATTTTATATGCAATATTGGTATTAAATTTAATTTTAAAAAGTCCTTTATCTATTTTTATAGCGAAGGAAAAACCAAAACAAGCAGCTAGTTAAATAATACTTATAATCTAGATTGTACAGTTAAACTACATTGACACAACACTAAAAGTGTGGCTAAATATAGGGCTGAGTTACCACGGGGCACGAGATTTATCTAATCTGTTTAATATTCAAAGCATCAATTTGGAGATAAAGGGAGAACCACTTAATCCAATTCCTCTTAAGGGTTGGAACGGAATTATACAACCCTTATCATGATTTCTACAGGTATAACTTTTTGTATCGATACAATAAGTGGGATTGTCAATGATACTGATTATAGTTTAACCCATTATAAACAAACCATATTAACGTTCCCGCTGCTGGGACACAGGAATTTATCTTTTGACGAGAGAGATAAGGCTTTAATTCACCACTGTGGCCTAGTGCGGGTTGGGGCACGTGTTTTTAGAGTGCACATACATTTTTTAGGAAGAAAAATCCATTTACATCTTTGAAATGAATTATTTTACCAATGATAACTCTTATACGTATTATATGAATATTCGTAGAGGACTCCACTGTAACTTAAAACAATATTCAAAATCGTCGCAATGATTCACAAGCCGAATTGACTAGACAAGTTGAACAAGAGATAACTTTATTAATATTATAACTTTATAGTTACCCGTAAGTTGATATGATTTATGGTTAAACTAAGAGTAGCTTCTGCTCTTGATTTTGTCTTGGATATGTTAAATTAATCATTCTTTACCGAGTATTATAAGAATAGTACCACCTTATTTATTTCGTGTATCAGTGTTACGGGATCGTTCTGTTACTCTTTCGGAACAAAACTTGAAAATGAATGTGAAGATTAACTTGAACTTAATTTAAATATGAATGTAGACTGTGAGATGAAAATCTAGTCTACTTTTGACCAAATCCCTACATGAATATCTGTTAAAATCGCGGAAACAGCTATCAAATATGTATAGATAAGGCCTTATTTATTTTACAAACTTGATCTAGTTTCCATAGCAGTCTTACAAGTGCTGAAGCGTAATTTCATTACCGTCTCAGCCTAAGACGGTTTAGTAATATCGTAACTCGTGGCATATCAACATAAAATAATATTATATTGAGTCGATTTACGTTTGGAATAAATTCCTTGCAGGTTTCGGTGTATTGATCTTTCATACGAAATCATTTATGACTGTGTTTATTAAAAATATGTGCTAAAATTGCTAAACAATGAGATCAGTGGTATATGTCTAAGTACAGTGATTACAGAAATCAAAATAAATGTCGGTGGTGCTACGGAAAGATGAAATAAATCATTTACGAAAAGATATAATTTAAGGAATAGGAGTAATTCATATAGATTTATCTAGTAAATCATCCTGTGTGACGCTAGACGACTTTAAGTTGGAAGACACATGTCTTTATTCTGAGCTATAAAATTTATATTTTATTTATTTGAAATTATAAACACCGTATACTGAGTTACCCCCTATACTACTGATAGGCCGGGATCCGTAGTACACGGAAATCAAGTGATTACTAACAAGCTAATTTTTGGTGAGTAGCTTCGTTTCGATGAGACGACTAAAAATATCCTATACCCAAATCTCGATTGTGGTAGCTAACAGAGATATCAAGGATTAAAAAAATCAAGGATGTAAAACCGGGATAACGGACCACGAAATTTGTCGGACAATATGTCCGTTAGATTTTATATATATTAATTAAGTATACAACAAAAAATCAGCTGGTTAGTAATCATAGTAATCATTTAAATTGACCTCGTTTTCGATACATTTTCGAAATGGCGGACTCTTCGATCAAACCATAGGTTTTGTAGGACAAACATGTTTTTATATAATTTAGATGATTATCTTGAGACATAACATATTGTCCTACAAATTTCGTGGTCCGTTATCCCAGTTTTACATCCTTGATTTTTTTAATCCTTCATATCTCTGTTAGCTACCACAATCGAGAGTTGGGTATAGGATATCTTTGGACGTCTCATCGAAACGATGCTACTCACCAAAAATTAGCTTGTTAGTAATCACTTGATTTCCATGTATTATACTACGGATCCCTGACTATGAGCCTAATAACTGAATTATTTACAAACTTCACAGAGTATCGCGCATAGACAAATTATTTGGTCTGTGTTTATGTGTAAATATAAGCGAAAAGAAAAAATGTTTACCATAGCTTTTAGAGCACATGAATCACCATAAATATTTTGTCAGATATTTAATAATAATTTTCTAAAAACAACTTTAATTGTATATTTCCAGATGCTTTGCCTATCTCCTAAAATGAGACATATGAAGGTGCATTTCCTCATAGGCTTATTTATCCTTATATCGATATACATGGTCCTGTTCTACTTAATGATTGAAATATGGTATGAGAGGAAATATGTTATTTCCACCAAATCTCTAGTTTTGCCTCACGTTGTGGTGCACATTGATCTGAAAGGGACACCACCTAAACTGGGATATTTGGAGTCTCTTCTACCTACGTTTCATGAACGTGGGGTCACTGGGCTACTGATGGAGTATGAAGACATGTTTCCGTACCACGGTGCGCTTAGGAATATCAGTGCGAGGAACTGTTATGGAGCTGTTGAGGTTAGTTTTCGGTTTTAAAGCAAATAGGTTTAATATAAATAAATAAATAAATAAATATTGCTGGACAATTTTTACACAGCGACATCTAGCCCCGTGGTAAGCTCGAAGCTTGTGTTACGGGTGCTAGATTTCTGATATACTTAATATAATATACATACATAGATAGATATTTTTTATTATACATATATAACACCCAGACACCCGGAACAAATATTTGCAGATCATACAAATCGTATATATATCGTATATAATATTATAGTTTAGTCAAAAGGAAACTTATTTTATATCTACCTATACTTCATAAATGTTACATCTATGCCATACTTAATATTATAATCGGGGAAGTATTATGAGTGTCTGTTATTTGTACATCTTTCACGGCAAACGGAGGGACGAAATGTCGTGATTTTCTAAGTGGAGATAAAACATGCCTAGACTCGGGGAAAAAAACTAGATCTGAATAAAGCAGATACTTGTTGTTTTAATAAAACAAATATTTTTGATAAATTATTTAAGAGGCCTCTTACCGGAAATCGCGAAATTGCTCGGTTTCCTCGTCCTAATTCTATGGTTTGCGTTAGTTGTTTGATATTACAATTACATCTTTATAATAGTTCGTTTTCTCCTCTACAATAATAGTAGAACACATTTTAGAGAACTTGTTTATATATTGAGTAATAATCATTCTCCGGATACATGTTTCGTAAAAAACGCTCGAAGACCTGTTTTTAGAGCTCTAATTTGTAGATTCTAATGAATATAGGCGATCAAACTATTTTTTATTATATTACGTATATCCTATTCTTCAATAATGATAGAGTACATTTTCGTTAAATGCTTTTATTCTAAAGATTTACCGAATTTAATAGCGACCGAAAATGCTTCGAAACAAACCTCAATAACTCCGAAGTTCTAAATCAATGGGACGTCATATTTATATCAAAATATTTATCAACATTTGCTTAAACTGTAATATTAATTTTAATTTGTAGATCGGTTTTGGTAATTTTTTATAAATAAAATAAAACTACCATTATTTAGTTTTTTCATTCCGCCGGCGATTTCTCTTTAGTACCGCGCGAGCGCTTGTCGAGATCAGACCTATGTCGGTTGAAAATTCGGATTCTTGAAAAAAATATCGAAATATTTCGTAAAATGTCTAATAATAAATAATTTCGCGATTTCCGGTAAGAGGTTTCTTAAAATCTCCGTTTTTCATTCACAAGAAAATTAGCATAAATCTTTTGTATGATTTATTTTGTAACAACCGGAATAACTCACGTATTAACAAAGGAGTTAAAACACTATATTTTGTATGATGGTTAAATCTTGACTATTTGTATGGTTTTAGCTCAAACATTTCCTTCAAAAAGCAGCCGACTACAAAATAGAGATCATTCCGTTGGTGCAAACCTTTGGGCACATGGAACATGTCTTAAAAATAGAGGAGTTTATGCATTTGAGAGAGGAACCGGCATTTCCGGATTCAATCTGCCCCAGTAGAGATGAAAGTAGGGATACTATCAAACTTATGTTAGAACAGGTAACACTATTTACTATATTTTAAACTACCATATTTTTTAGTTAAATTGGAACATTATATTTTTAACATTACTATTTTAAGATCCCTGTTTTGTTAGGTATCATTTTCTGACTCTGTTTTTGCCTTAGACAATACGCATGTTATTAGAATGTATTTAAAAATTACTATAGTAAGTAATAAGTGTTCTTATTCATTCTGTAGATGTTCCTTAATAAATAATAAAACATGATTTAAATGTTTCTGAATTTCCCGATATTTGAGCTTTTCAAGCACTTTCTTCACGGGGAAAATTATATTGGAGAAAATATCGGGAAAATACCAGTCCGAAGCCCCATCCTGGAATATTTCACCTTCTGAAACATACCGATAAGAAATTAATTTTCCGCCCTTAACTGTGTCTGATTTTTTGATCATTGAATTTCCCACGGTAAAAGTAATAAGAATAACACGAGTAGGTTATTCATACTCACTTTTCACGTTTTTTTTCACTATTATTAATTTCCCTGCATAAAACACTCTTACAGCATATTTTCGTACCAACAATGATAAATGATTTTCTACATTTCGTGGATTGATTTGGTTGTGCATTGTTGTTTTGTTACATAGTTTTAAGTATTTAAATAGATTTTGGCTGAAGATAGTCTAATGCTGGGCATAATTTAATACGAACAGATTTCTTGAAATGACAAAATGGAGTACACGCGACAACTAATAGCTTTGTTTTATTTTCTTTTCAGGTAATAGATTTTCACAAAAGTGTTGCATCACTCAATCATATCCATATTGGTTGTGATGAAGTTTTCCACTTGAAAAAATGCGACCTTTGTAATAAAAACACAATGAACAATATGTAAGTACCTTTATTTAAGACAAAACTACTACGAGTAAGCTTATTAATGGCCACGTATATATGCTCTAATGAGTTGGTTGTTGATAGGATAGTAGTAAGTTAGTGCTTCAAAGTAACAGGTCAGATTAACTTTATGGCGCTATGGCAGTAGCCCCGCTTACAATACTATAGGTTACGTTCTCGTTACACTATAACATACTCAGGGTTTTAAAGAATGTTTTATTCTTATTTCAGGAGCATTTTCGCCGAACATGTCCTACTATTATCGAACTATTTGAAAACAAAGATCCCAGAAACATCTGTTCTAATCTGGGACGACATGCTTCGGAAATTCACTTCACCAGTCTGGTCTAAAATATCCCTCGCTGAGAATATACAGCCTGTGTATTGGGATTACGTGCCTAAGCCTCAAGTCTCTCACGTGAACCTTCTACAATACCACAGAGTATTCCGACAAACTTGGATAGCATCGGCATACAAAGGTGCTGATGGCAAGGAAGCAACACTACCCAATTTATTCCAGCGATACCAAAACAATTACAATTGGCTGAGATTTATAAACGGCTATAAGTTTGGAGGGGAAAATCAAATTCATCATTTCAGAGGTATCATTCTGACAGGGTGGTCTAGATATAGTCATTTAGATGCTCCGTGTGAGTTGCTCCCCGCTGCGATGCCAAGTTTAATGCTAAATCTCATTTTGATACAAACTTTCAAGAATTCTAAAGTGGTTTGTGATGCTGCAAACAAAGGACCTGAAGATTTCTTGGAAAATATAGACGAAGCCTTTTTTTCGGCTTTGGAGTGCAGTAGACCTGGAAATATAAAGACAGGAGTTTTGACCGATTGCCAATTTGCAAGTAGCGACCTCTATAATGTTCTAAGACAGTATGATGTTTTAAAGAACCATATTTCCGATAAATTCCGTGATTCTCTTTACTCAGTAGAGTATCAGTTGTCTGAGAGATTCATGAATCCGAATTTAGTCAGTGAATATGTAATATGGTGTGAGCAAACTCTTAATGCACTTGATAATTTTGAACTAGTGATGGGTCATTATATGAAGAAATACTATGAGAAGAATTTTATTGTCGAATATTTAAGTTTTAAGACAAGTGGAATTAGGAGAAGTTTGAAGAACATGTTGAAAAGTCTGAAGACTTATTCTCATAAACGGGTTTGGGAACGTAACCCTTTGAAATAAGCCTAACTTTATTGTTGGTTTTTCCGAATACAACCTATTATTTGAGAAACTAGTATATCACATAATTATATTATAATCGATAATAAACAGGCAACTTAGTGCAGTTAGTTGATACAGTCCACAGACGACAGACAGAATAATCCTTAATTACATGGTTATCAACACACTCGTACATTTGAAATAACGCGCTCAAACGAATTACCCTGATTTATAATTTTAGCCATTTGTATTACGTAAATTGTCGTTATTATTAATTAACAATGTTAAAATCGAATTATAACTGATTTTAAATAGCTAATTTTGTTTTCTTACTTTTGAAATAAAAATTATAGATGTGTTATTGCTAAATTATTATTAAACAATAAATAATTTACGATCTTAGAGTTTCAATGTTCCTAACGTATATATGATATCTATGTTAACTTACGAGAAATTCATGACTTTGGTATTTTGCAATGCATGTGTGTTTATCGCAAAATATCTGCGGATCGTTCAAACATTTGACCCTATAAAGTTATAAAGGGAATCGAACCCGCAACCTTCTGAGGTCGCCAATAAGGGAATTGTGGGCCGAATATTTGGGCCCTCCAAGTGAATTTGCGAACCGACGAGAATGTACTGACTAAACAAATATTGACTAGCTAGACGAATATTTTGTTAGATTAGGGACGTATGAATACGTTAGGTATATTTAGAATTTGCAATGTTCAAAAAATTTGTTTATTAACTGATAACGCCAACAGCAAGTATTTATTGTAGTAACAGTGTCGAGTTACAAAAAGAGAAAATTACAAAAGTGATACTCGTGTAGACACACGCCATTTTGGGAAATCGCAAGCAAAGAGAATTATAATCACATCGCAAGTGTAGATTCGTCATCTGACGTCCACAAGAAGTTGAAGATTCTTCTTAGATGTCACGATTTTTTTATTCACGAAACGCTTAGAAAGGCCGAAAGCCATTAAATCAAGAAGTAAAGTGATATTTTACTTATAATAAAGAAAGATATTTTAGAACGTTTTGTTTTCTATTATGGAGCTATTAGAGATCAATAAAATACTAGAGACGATAACTTAACCTATGATATTATTTGAAACTCTATCAATTGCATTAGTGGAGTCATGGCGCAGCCCGTATCTAAAATCACTTGGAGAAATAAATTATTTCTTCTATTTACTAGCAAGACTTTTTTCTTCATACTTATTGTGATTATGCTTATGGCTCAGATCTGGCGAATAAGAGATGTTCCATTAGAAGAAGTTCATTATTCGGCTGTAGATTTACCTAATGTCGTGGTTCATATAGACTTGAAGGAAGCGCCAAAGCTAGTTTACTTAGAATCCCTACTGCCAATGTTCAAGAAATATGGAGTAACTGGTCTTTTGATGGAGTATGAAGATATGTTTCCGTATGAAGGCTCGCTGGTGAACATAAGCGCTAAAAACTGCTACGGCAAAATAGAGGTAAGTATGTTAGTATTAGTAGAATAATCAACTAATCCGATAAATTGACTATACTGCTATTGAGTTTGTTTAAACGTTGAAAATTGAAATTTGGTTAAAATAACATTATACCCGATGGCATCAAAAAGGCAATTACTTATACAAAACTAGATTTCCGCCCGCATTATTTTCAATGAAATAGATAATTTTAATCATAAACTGCCTATTTATACCCTGATGCATATTACCAGTAATATTTTATTGAAATCGTTTTCTTGTAAGTGAGTAACAAACATCCATCCATTGTTTCAAACTTTTGCGTTTATAGTAGTACCATAACCATAACACCCCTATTCACGTTCCCACTGCTGGGACACAGGGACTTCTTTCTTGGCGAGAGAGATTAGGCCTTAATTCACCACGCTGGCCAAGTGCGGGTTGGTGAATGACACATGTTCTTCAAACTTTGAGAAGTTCTCAGAACATGCCGGTTTCCTCACGATGTTTGCCTTCACCGTTAGAGCACGTGTTTTTATAGCACACATAATTTTCCAAGAAGAAAAATCAGAGGTGCGCGGCGGGGTTTGAACCCACGACCATCGGAATGAAAGTCGGGTGTGGTCCCACTTAGCCAACACGGCTCATATAGTAGGGTTGGGTTTATAGTAGTAATTTCGTATAATTGCCTTGTTTTTCTTAATCTTAATTTCAGCTGTATAATTTCCTTGCACAAGCTCTGCAGTATCAGATAGAGATCATCCCTATGGTGCAAACCCTCGGAAATATGGAGCACGTGTTGAAACTCCAAGAGTTCATGCATTTGAGAAAGACTCCTAAGTTACCAGACAAGATTAGTCCTTATAAATCTAAGAGCAAGGATTTGGTTAAGAATATTCTAAAACAGGTCAGCGTCATTGTCATACCTATAAACATAAAACTTTAAACTTATCTTTAGTAGGTAATAGAACTTTGAGTATTCCTGAACTTTATAATATGATCTAGGCCCTAGATTCTAGGGAGTAAGACGAAACTATATTATAAGTTTGCATTATATTACCAAAAAGCTGAATATGTATCGTGGTCTAGAGAGGGTGTACTTACACCATCAAAATTTATCACCATCAAGACAATAATACTTGCGCAAAATAAAAATTACAAGAATTTTTCTCATAATTTTGGTCAGTCAAAAGTTGGTGATTATAAGTATTTTCATAACATAACTTTTTATATAAAAAAAAACTCTTATTTTTTCAAGGTGATTAACTTTCACAACGCTCTCTCGCCCTTGAGGCACATCCATATCGGCTGCAAACATAAGTTCTACGGCAACAAGCGTGCGAACTATTCTTCAAGGGGGACTGACATGTTAGCGACTTTATAATGAATTCATTTTATATAACGTACCTATAATTAAGGCTGTTGGGACCGAAAAATAAAAACAAGATCAGCAAGCACAGCATAAAAGAACCACCAGCAAAAAAGTTCTTAATCTGTCGTATTGTATAGGTACTTAGATTCGTAATTTTGAAGTTCATGCATTTTCATAACTTAAATGAAAGTTTACTATCAAGTCATTTTGGTACTAACGTGATCATTCAACTATCTAAAACTACACTAGTAATATAATTGCATTTGCTCCAAGTTATAATATAAATAATAAATCGTTTTTGATTCTATTTCTATTGAAGTTTGGCTATGTTTCTTTTATATTATTATTTATCTCCCTATTCAATTGAAAACTAATAAATAACTTTTTTAATAGATTTTCTGTGATAGCTCATTTGAAATAACTTAAGCCAAAAGATAAATTATTGTATTACATTAAAAGCTCTTTACTCACAGCTTTGCCCGCGTTTTATTTAACTACCCGCGTTTAAGTGTATTTTTTGCGGTAAAAAGTAGTATTAGAGTGTTATTTTGATAAAATTAAATACCTAATCCTTATATTTCAGGAAAACCTTCATAGACCACCTGAAGTATATAACGTCGTTTTTAGAGACCAAAAACTTGAATCTTACCGTCTTAGTGTTCGAAGATATATTCCGAAGAGTTAAACCGCTGGAATGGGGCACATTAGACCTCCCCAAAACAATTGAGATCGTTTCATGGGATAACAAACCTAACATTACCATTAAAAATACTCAACTCAGTCAATACCACGAAGAATGTGATGGTCTATGGGTAGCTTCAGCGTTCAAGGGTAATAAAATAATAATAATAATAGGATGATAATAAGTTAATTATGTGGTGTGCCAAGGGTATTTTGTTCATTTCATTGTTGTCTAATAGTGGGTACACACGTACGTACTTGCTCGATAAACTTGCTCGATCTCGAGCAAGTACGAACGTGTGTACCATGCAAGTCTCAAGACAAATGCTCGAAGCCAACCAAAATGCATGGTACACACGTTCGTACTTGCTCGAGATCGAGCAAGTTTATCGAGCAAGTACGTACGTGTGTACCCACTATAAGATTTGTGTATGGGCTTTGTTTTCTGAATAAAATGATTTTTATTTATTTATTTTAAAGGTGATCCGAGTAACACCCTGCCAAAGCTTCAAGAACGTTACCTAAACCATTACAATTGGATGAATTTCCTCCTAGACTTTAGATTTGGAGGTTCTAGAAACGTCTACAGCTTCAGAGGTATAATCCTTACGGGATGGTATAAATCTAGCCATATTGGGGCACCAAGCGAACTGTTGTTACCATCCATACCAAGCTTGGTATTAAATTTGCTAATTATAAGGCAGTTTAAGCTCGGAGTTCCTTTTCTAAATACTGAAGACGGGATCTATAGATTGATTCGCGACGATTTTTATGATTTCTTGAAATGTAATGACACGGTTGTGCCAAAAAATTTCAGCAAAATAAATTTATCGCTGTGTAATTTTCAAGGAAAAGATCTATATAATGTCTTGAAACGTTATGAAGACAAAAAATGTGAAGAATATGATAAGCTAGATAGCATACTTCATACACTCGAGTTTCAAGCGTCGATAAATATGATTAATCCGAATAATATAATAACAAGTTCTCACAGGTTTAACAACACTTTGAGTAACCTTCAAGGTTTTGAAGATAACCTGAAATATTTAATGACAGAGTTTTATTCAGAAAATGTTATTGATGAGTATTCACGGTACAAAACTTATGTATATAAGAAAAAGTTACAGGCTATTTTGAATGTTCTACAAAATTATAGTGAAGTTCGTGTTTGGGAACGTAATCCTCTTAATATCAGTTTATTTTAAATAAAATATACATAAGTACATTTTTTGAATTAAATTTAAATCATCATCAAACTACTTTCATACTATTCATTACTTTTTGCCGCGAAATAATTTATATATCCATTAAAAAATAACGCGGGCGAAGCTAAAGACAGAAAGAAGGATAGTTGATGTGTAAGTAGAACGTATAATTTGTCTATGGTAGTACCTACTAGCCGACCTGCCGACAGCTTCGCTTTACGTTTTAAACGTTATCTACATAATTAAAGTTTAAATAATATAAGTAGCTTTCCTGTTAATAATATTAGTATAGATTTAACAACTTAATAAGTAAGATAGATAATGGCTCTAGGGCATAGCGTGCTCATTTCACTTGACGGTTAGAACTTGCGTCCATGTTCCGAAAGAATTTAATTACGTCGTAATCCGAAGACTGAACAATAGGTGTTTGCTCAAAGCGCTGGGACCGTTGAGAACCAACTCATTATAATCCAAGTGCTGGCACCTATTTTGGTTAAGTATTTGAGCCTTGTTGGCTAAGTGGGAGCACATTATACTTTTTTTTATTATATAACACACACACATAGGCTCACATTATACTTTCATTCCAAAGGTCGTGTGTCCAAAACCCGCTTCGCACCTGCCTAATAGTCTAACTAAGAGCTCTCAACTCATTAGGACTGCCTTCTTTACAAACATTACGTTATTTGTTAAATAACAATAAAATACAAAATATTGCTAGACAATTCACACAGCAACATCTTCCGTTATAAGCTCTAAGCTTGTGTTACGGGTGCTACATTTCTGATATACTTAATATAATATACATACCGAACCCACAACCTCCTGCGTCGCAGGCAGACCTTCACCCGCTGCGCCACAGAGGTATAAATGCTATCATGTTAACAAAATACCCATTAAAATATTGTAAAATGACGAGCCTCGAGCACCGTTAGAGTAATTCGCTGGGAAAGCTCCAATATTGAATAGTGGTGTAATCAATCACGGCTTAATACTATGATGGGTGCGGGTATGGCTTAGGATGAGATGACGGTTTAACGGCTTCGCCACGCATTATTGACAAAAGGTGCTAAATAATTGATAAGTCATTGTTTTATTCATACACAATAAAGACATAAATGTGTAAGAACCTGTGTGAGAAAAACAAGTTTTTTTATATAAATTAATTCTTCCGTCAGTATAACGACTACAGAAACAGATAGGGTGGGACTTTGTGAAGCCTTTACGTACGTAATAATTGATATCATAATATTGAATTCGCTATTAATAATTTAAACCATAATCGAATAATAATTTGCTTGTATAATAAGTTCGGTACAATTAATGCGTTGTTCTGCTTGTAAATATACTACAGCACTTTAAAAAGAAAACAAACCGCGCTTGGGGTTTATGACAGGCTTGCCACGCGGTGATAGCTAAGTTATACATTATACGACCTATTTTATAGCTCCATGCAACAGCCATTCGAAGGTATAAGAGCTATCGATTTCTTCGTTTATTCCATCCAGTCCTACCGTCGTAGTAGTTAGTCGTAGTTAGCGTCGTCACCAGGCTGTTATTATTTCCGCAAATTAACGCCTGAATCAATATCTTTATTTGGTTTAAAAATATGGGATATATTGATTGATCTACTTCGTAAAAAACAGTTTATTTACACACATACAAACACAACGTAAAAATAGTTTACCATTAGTAACAATATCACTTTGGTTATTTTAGCATGAAACTAATAAAATAGCACCACCGTCTACTTATAAGTTTAATATACATCTAGATACTCGTTCAACGTAACGAAATAAATCAAAATTAATTAATTTTTTTAGCCTTCTTCATATACAAGATATTACTTTTAGTTTTGATTTTGCTAATTGTTTTTGTATACCAAAATTACATTAACGGCCACACAATGTCGTTACATAGTGAAAGTATGTAAGTACCTAACATTTGTCTCTTCTAAAAATTTGAGAATTCATAGATGAAATCATGATTTTATTATTGAAAGACTTTATTTCGGTCTGAGTATGGCTGTTAAACTAGCTTATATATAGAGACTAGAAAATTGACTAGAAAATTATTTGACACTTTCAACTAGTTAAAATTCCAAGATGCTTAGTTTGCTATACAACTATACTAGAGTTAGCTAAGATTATCAGTTTTAGTATCATTTTCTTCTTTACTTTTCTCATCATTCTTTCCTTTATGCACCGGCGCCATCTCTGTTAGTGCTGGTGTGATTGGAACTAAGCTACCATCTTCTTCGGCTACCTTCAGACCTATCGTAGCTCCTATCTTAGCACTGGCCTGAGCAAATGTATCCGACAATTTCTCTTGAACGACATTAATACACATGGAAGTCAACGCTAAGCCAAAGACTAGATAGAGAATTGAAGCCATCATGAACATTGGATGGTCTGGTACTAAATCTCCTAGACCTATCGTGGACATCGATATGAAGACAAAATAGAAAGATTCGAAGAAGTTCCAACTTTCCCATAGGTTATACGCGACTGCTCCTACTATAATGTAAAGTATTAGAATTATGATAGCCACGGAGATTGGTAAGTTGAACTCGTCATCGATTTCGAAGACTGATGGAGCTGGTGTCTCGGGCGGTTCTGTGTCGTTTTCTGGGTCTCTCTTCTGACCGGGTTTTGGTGGTAGGGGTGGGGCGAGGAGACTTGGCTTTCTGTTCAGGGGTGGTGGCTGATCCTGTATCTCGTCTTCGTTGAAGATCTGAGACGGTCGACGAACTACGTCGTAGAAATTGTTAAGACCTTTCATCACCTCCTGGAATAGATTATAAGATCTGTTATAGTAAATATTATCAATCCATTTATTTATAGTTGATGTACGAAATAAAGAATATTCTTTTTATTGTATCTCTGCGGTATTATTAGTAACTGTGGTCTCCAAAATAGTGCCAAAGGATAATTGTATAATCACTTTACCAGGCGGGTTGGCTTGATTGCATTGTTGCGATCGGACACTTTGGCATACACAGAACACACATGGCTGCCGCCTTTTGGTATAAATCCCTTAGTCAGCTTGTCGAAATCATCATCCATCATCACATGGCATAAAACGCTATTACATACTAATGATAATGATTAAAACGATCAATACTCATAATCACACTATGTCAACATCTTTAGAGGTTGTTATATTTCTCACGTAACACGTTATGGGATGAAATGATGTCGTGTATCATAAATAATAGGTTTCGTGGATAGCATAATAAAATAAAGGACTTCTTCCTAAATATAAATGATATGGATGAGTTCCGGAGATTTGCTTGTCTATGAATGAAGTCTACTTTATATATGGTGTACTTTATATGAACCAAGTTTACTTTATATGGCTGATGGGGCCAAAAAGTTTTAAGAAGGTTTCGTGTGATGTTTACGGGCAAACTAAGGAATAAATAAGAACTTTGACATCTGTAGTAAGTATTTCCTGTTTTTTCTCGTAATTATCTAGTAAAGCTTTAAATGTATGGGTGTCGGTATGGGTATTTTTTACGTCCTAATACTAGTTCGAAATTAACTTAAATTCATATGAACTCCCGTTCATTTGGTTCAAAAATAAGGGGATTTTAGGTAAGTATACGAATGAAATTGAAATTATTTCATTAATTTTAATTGTAGGTCTGATTAACAAAATGTAATCCCTTGCCTAATTATAAGGTTGCGCGAACACATCAGAAGCCACACAAAATGCTAATGAACAAGCTACCAACAACTACACGATGTAGATAGACAATTAACCGGATAAATAATTAATTATAATTTGATGCAAATTGGAAATCCGGCTTTCTGTAAACGTAGGTTTAACCTAACCTAATTCACAAATTCGTACGTGGATTCAAACCAAATTAATTGCATATGCAATACTATATGCGCGTGTCATCGACATAGCCCAGTGGATTAGCTCTTTGAAGTGGCAATAGTGGCAATGGCAGGCCATAAAGTTCGGAGAACAGATATGGTGCTCCTTATACTAATTCCCTTAAAGACCCAACCATGGGTCCTGCTGGGGAGACCCGTGTCCAGTATTAGGACGTAATATAAATAAATAAAATAAATATTGCCGGACAATTCACACAGCAACATCTAGCCCCTTGCCGTGGTAAGCTCGAAACTTGTGTTACGGATGCTAGATCTCTGATATACCTACTTAATATAATATGGATGTACTTTTATTATAGTTTAAAAGATTAAGATTATTTAAGAAGATTAGAGACTTGCAAATGTTTGGAGCAAAAAAAATCTTATTTTTAGGTACCTACACCAATAGAAAGTTCATGATAGAACGGAATGAAACGTACAAATTAGACCTACAGACATAATTACACAACGCAGATAGTAAAACATTAATTGATATTAAATCTAAATTTCATGTCTGCTTTTGCAAAGCGTAGATACATGCAGAAATTCAAACGCTATTCTAAACTAAGCTGATTTTGTGTTAAATAGACAGCTCAAAGCTAAAATTGTCGGAACTCGAAAGCGTAACCGCATGTACGAACCTATGGATGTGTATAATTACGATATATACACGATAAATATTATGCTACGATTACGGGGTTCCTAAGTTAAATTTCTATTTTATTTTACTTCTTTTAAATGCGTCCTTTAAAATAATTGTGCAATATTACTATGTAAGAGTAAGATTAGAATTTGATTTTTTAAATACTAGCTTTCCGCCCGCGTTTTATATTCTCCCGCTATAAAAAGTATCCTATGTTCTTTTCCTGGTTCTAAGCTGCCTCCACCAAGTTTCAGCCAAATCGATTCGTCGAACTAACACGGCTTTCTTTTATAAATATAGATTATGAGGCCGAGGTCTAAATTACTATGTAAACCGCATCTTTAAATAAGTCCTATTAACGCCAAAACGTCTTACCTGAACAGTCTCATTCTTCGTTCGTCTCACTTTCCTACAGCTTCTGGTGTAGTAGAAGCGCCGAATAAATGCCCAGAAGAACTTGATGATCCTGGTGAAGAGTTTTCCGAAGTCAGCCAGCACGATCAAGAACAGGGGAATGCCAACTATCGCGTACACAATAGTAGCAACTCGGCCTGACGTGGTTTTCGGAGCGATATGTCCATAACCTGCGAAATATAAGATGCTTTAAGACAACGAAACTTAACACGTTATTGGATAGTAAAGAAAACTAGGTTTAGGAATCATATTTTATTTTATTTGTTATGGGGTTGATAAATGGATAAAATCTTGCAAGGATAAATCTCGAACCAAAGGGATAACAACTCATAAAAACAATTGAAAAACTTGCCCTATACAAGACAGTTTTCGACAATAAAAAACCGAAATTACTCCCGATGCTAAACCTTACCAATAGTTGTAACCAACGTCATGCAATAGACGAAAGAGTTCATGAAATTCCAAGATCTTTGACCGCTGTAAGACGTCACGCCCGCCTCGTGCGCAGTGTGTAATTGATTCTCGAACTCATACAATTTCTTCCTCGCCATTGACTTCCAATCTTCTTCGCGCAAATAATGGCTACCTCTCCACAAGCTTTCAATAAAATCTCGCTTCACATTTCTAGATCCGCATTTAAACGTATTTTCGAATGACCCTTCTAGTGTCTTAAACATCATCCCGCCAAGTCCACATATTATGACCAATAATAATAAATCACAAATGCATCTGTTACGGAGCAGTTTTATACGTGTGTATTCTAAATTTTGTTCTTCTTTGAATTGTTGCCAATTAGCTATAAATCGTATGCGTGATCTTGTGACCTGTTTGTTGTTTTTAACATCTGATTCAGTTTTTTCCTCAATTTCCATTGCGGTGTCCTTTATTTTGCTTTCTTTTTTTGGTTTAAGTGCCAATGATCTTTTTCTTAGTACTGACTTTTCAACGAACTCAGGTTTGGCCACATCACTTTTTTCTGATGAAATATGCATGCTTTTAGCTTCTCGCTTATCAACTTCTTGGCTTAAAATATTAAGTTTCCTTGTAAGCTCCGCTGTTCGTTCGAATAAATCAAATTCGTATTCATTTTCACTCGGTGAGGATGAATAACAACTGGATGTAATTTCGGATTGACTAGCATCCACATATCCTGAACTTTGTCTACTATGCTGTTCCCTATCCTTTGCAATGATTTCGGTGGCTGCAGTAATTCTCTTATTTGTTAATCCAGACAGTATTTCTTTATTAGGAATAATTTGAATTGTTTTTGGACAAGATATGCCTCTGGATTGTCTTAAGTTGATAGGGGTCTTGTTAGGGGTTTTCAGTTCCTTGCCATATTTTTTATATTCTATGGGGAGTCGTGGATCATCTTTCGGTATAGATAGACTTCTGGCTCTAGCTTTTGCCATAAGTTCTATGATTTCTTTGCTTGTTTGGCTCATACCCGTTCCGGTTTTATCTATCACTTTAACAACTTCACTTGGCGGTCGGTTCACAGATTGAGATCGATTAGCTCTAGGCGACCTGCTTTTTTGAAATCTTCGTGGTGTAGGAGCTACTTTACGCTTAGCCGCTGCATTTGTAGCCTGTTGGTAGGCTTGGTCCTCACTCATCTCACTCTCACTAGTCTTATTCTGTAAATTTTATTATTACATTAGTTCTCTTCTAATATTATCATATCTAATAAAATTATTCTTTTATAATTAAGTGAGAAGAAAAAATAACGCTATTAACAAAGCCACTACAAGTAACAAAATTATTTTAATGTAAAAACTGACCCCAATTCTCGTCGCGGATTTACTTCTAGCTGGTTTTACTGGTGGCACTCTCTGTTGTTCTTCTTTCGGTTTCACTTGTTTCGGAACGTTTACAGGAGCCACTGACAATTTTCGGCTAGGAGTCCGAACAATCCGTTCTCGTACTTCAACAGTTGGTTTAGTCTCCGATGGAAGCAGTTTTTTGCTGGGAGTTCTCTCAACCTGAATTACCCTGGTGATGATTTCTCCCGGTGTCCCTGGAATAGAGTCAGGAAGCTGTGATTTCTGTGGTACTTTAGATGCTTTGGTGTCTTTTTCATCAAAAGTAAAAACTTGTTCATCATTTTTCGATGGAGTCTTGACTTTTCGTGTTTTTTCATCTTCTGGCCTTTTCTCATCAGGGTAAACTATAGGTTCCTGTTTTTTCGGAGTCGATGGTGCTAAGTATGAAAACTCGCCGTCTTTTGGCGATGCTGTACCAGAAGACGATGGAGAAAGAGTATTTTTATTATCTCTGATAATAGGAGGTGTTTCGAGAACTAATGAACCTCTACGATTTGTATCAACGTCTTTAGGGCTCAAAGTGTAGTTTGTACTGAGAAGTTTATTTGTCGGGTCAATGAAACTTCCTTTTCTTTCCAGTTTTTGTAACTCTTCTCTGTCTGGTACAGCAAAAGGTGAAATACTTCTACGTCTCCTTTCGACTGAAGCGGTTACCCTAGCTTCCAGTATCTCGTCCGTGTCTATATCATACACAGGATCTTTTACACCTGATTTTTCTTGAATTAATCTTCTCATTTCCTTATAGGTGTTATCAGCTTCGATTTCTCTTGAATTGCGTGGAGGGCTATCTTCATCTTCAGATGTTGGAGTGTCTTCATGTGGTATTGGGGTTCGACTCGGCTCTGGAGTCTTTTCTCTCTGCCTCGCAGCCTGTGCTCTGTTTTTAGATAAATTTCGTCTCTTCCTTAGAGACATGTTTTGATCCGTTTCCATTGTATTTACGCTTGTATCATCAGGTGCTTTTGTCACTAGTTGACCCAAAGTTTGTGTTTCAGATTCTGTTCTGATAGAAGGAATTTTGAGGGTCAACACTTTCTCGTCTTTTTCTTGCTCACTCATTCCCACAAACACGGTCCGTACAAGCTGAAAGAGAAACACGTCGTTTTAGTACAAAAATATCGTGATTACTAAGGGAATTGAACTCTAGAATAGAGTCACTTTGGCATCGATTAATGAATCTAATGCCAATCAAGACGTAAATAAATTGAGCTAACATTGATAGGCATGGAATGTTAACTTACCTTCCGCTGCGCCGAATCTCTGAAATCGGGTCAGAGCAAAACTTCTAATAAAAGAATCTATTTTCGTTTTGCCCATCACTGCGTTTTTGTAAACAAAGGATCACCTCGCGATCCATATTGACTGTTTTGAAAGCACTTTTATGGAGACTGTCCTTGTTATAACAGCACTGTTTCACAAAATTCTCCAAAATAAAAATCAGAATGTTTGAATTGGAACTAGTCAGGTGGCCAAACGCGCCGGGCGCTGTGCCAAAATTAAATAGCCTACGGCTATATTCATACCGGTCTATGTTTGCTGTGTACACCGCCAGTTAATGAACGTAACCACTTTACTTTGACACTTACAGTATCCGGATAATTTTAGCGGCAGTACTTCAGAACGAATGAATTGGAAAAGAGCAACTTCAAGTCATTGCGAGCTCGGATTTATTGCGTTTATCAATAAATTGGCGAAATATAATAATATGTTTTCTAATAATTTAATAATTTCCAATAATATTTGTAAAACTAGACACTACCAGACACTACAGTAAAAGTTGTCAATTTGATTACTTAGGTAGGTACTTTATGAAAGTTGAAACTGACTTTTTTCTGCGCGACTCAAATAGGTATCTTATAAGTGTTAATCCTGAATTTATTCCCAAGTGATTTACCTATGTTGTTGTTTACTCAAGAATAAAAACCTTTCAAACGTTAAACTCAAATCGCATAACGAAGTTTCTTTGTAACACGAACAAACAAACTCCAAAATTATTTTCCACATTTCACAAGCTAACAAAGGTAAATAATACATTTTGTAAGCGTGTTAGCGTGCTCGTAGAAACAAAGCAAAAGATTTAACACTCGTAATAAAGTTATACAGACTAGTGATGTTGAATTGTCACTCCTGGCGTTAAAATTGCTGCAATGTGGATTGCTGCACAAGCCATTTTGCTTTGTTGTAATCCGCAGGCGTGGTTTGGTTTGCTTTGTATTTTTAAGACATAATGAGATAAACTGCTAAAGACTGACTTATCGTTTTGTTTGCTGGTCAGTTTATGGGGTTCTGATCCATAGGAAGGTAAAAACATTTACAGATACTAGTTACATGTAATAAGGATATACATTTTATGAGTTTTATTTTATGTGAGTTTTATTAAAATTGCATGTATCTTAAATTTATATACCAGGAAACGGGCAACAGCATCGTTCTTTGCATTTAAAGTTAAAAAAAAAACTGTCCTACCACCAGCGTGTCTATCTTGTCAATTAAAATATTACAATATAGCTACTAAGTTATATATAAGCAAATTAAAAGTTTTCAACTTTCATCTACAAGAACTAAACTGACCAAACTCACACTTGGCATTTCCCACTGGTTAACTGACTGCACTCACAATTCAGACAGTCCGTCAATCAATTTCATTCGGTCAATAGATATAGACTAGCGTGATTGGCACACGCCATTTTGTATCATAACTGGCTTTGTTAGTTTTTGTTTACCATTTGTAGTTTTTGGAATTTAGTAACTTCAAATATGAAGCTTTTATTTTCTATTAGCTCGGTCAATTTAAACATTCGGTGTTACATAAAGTCCCAACAAGCTGAATTTCTGTGAAATTGTTCAAAACATAATTATAATCAATGTCTAGAAGTTCCCCATCATTCCCCATGAAGGAAAAAAAGTTATTCAAGGTCAAAGGTAAAAAAAATGAGATTTTCGGGATTTTCAGCAAAACAGTAAGTTTTATCATAAAAGTACCTGAGAACAAATTGTAGATCATAAAATTATCTATAAAAATGTATCAATACTTTTTTCTTACAAGCCACCGTTTCTGAGATACTTTTTTTCCTTAGTGGGGAATGATGGGGAACTTCCATGCATTGTTTATAATTATGTTTTGAACAATTTCACATAAATTCAGCTTGTTGGGACTTTATGTAACTTCACCCTCATTTTTGTGTTTAAATTGACTGGGCTATATCGTTGGCTATAGTTGGACGATATACCTATGGGTTGTTATGATATAATATAATTACACCAGCCCGCAATGACAGTTAATTTTTAATCGGGTAAAGTATATTTCCGGTTTGCAGCGATTATTACTTAATCAGCGGAGAGACACAGAGTTATTTTAAATTTAGATTCTATTTTTAAACTTAACTTAGCCTTATATATTTGCATCCCTCGTTGTCGCGTTTACCTCACTAACAAGCTACACTCAACTATGCAAAGATGAAAGAAAATAATGAATAATGTGCATTTACCAGCGTAAAAAAAAATTGAGAATTTTCATGACTTTTGTTTAGGATTGAAACTTTATTAGTGACTAATTTTACTTTTTAAAGTTTCTTATTAAAATTTCAAAATTTACATGATTTTGTACTGTAAAATTTAATTTTAATATGTAAATTTTTCACAAGCACTTGACACAAATTCGACTCCAACAGTTCATCAACTATGCATGATAGAGTCACTACATTATTCCGTTAACTGTACTCGCGGTAAATACATTAATTAAATTATAATTTAATACAATAACGTAATGGGATTTAAACATGATTCGGTTTAGTCCGTTAATTAATACGTGTTATTTAGTCTGTGGGCGCCTAAATTTTCGTGTTCGATGTACCTATTGTTTATGGATCAACAGTGCCAATAAACGATTTGCAAGCGACAACAGTAGGTACCAATATAAAATTATCTTCAGATATTTCTTCCGCTGTTCTGGGTAATTTCTATGTATACTAAAAAAACAATACGTATATTCTATAATATTAAATAATAGATTTACTAAATATGGGATTCTTATAATTTAAATCATCAAAATTAAAATAGCCAAAGAAGCATACTAATTGGGTAAGTATAGCTGGCCAATTCCACAGCAACATCTAACCTCGTGGTAAGCTCGTAGCTTGTGTTAATTCGACCAGTGCCCAGTAGTGGGACAAAAAATGGGTAATTAGGATGAGACCTACCGATAGTGGTATAGATGGTACCCGCATAGAACATAGAATTCCAGAAGGACCAAGTCTTCTTGTAAGTGTTATTGTTGTTTAAATGCTTCATACACTCGGTGTAGTTGTTCTCATATTCCGCCAAATCATCTTCTATTAACTTCAGTAGGTTGAATTCTGGGTTCTGAAAGGAGTAGGTCTACGTTTAAATATTATAAGGAATCTCAAAGCTAGTTATGATACATATATAGGTTTTTTTATTATTGATGGATAATAAAGCCTATAATATCATAACTAGCTTTCCGATTAAAGTTTTGCCCACGTAATAATATATTTTGCTACTTTTATAAGCCTTTGTTTTATTCTGATATTATTCGCTCAGTAGTTTTTAAAGTTGTATTGTTGTTGTTTTTACTGTTAGAAAACGTATAGATTTCCGAATTACCTGTGGGCCCAATAAAATCATACTTAAGAAAGGAGCTATGTAATTTACCTCAAAATTCGTTTTGTTCTTGAATACAGCGTCTCGTATTCTTATCGAGATGTCCCGCCGAACCTCTGTTAAGTTTCTGACGTGTTCCATCTCATGGGGACCTGAAATATTAAAAAGAGTTTCTTTAGATAATTACACTCGACTACAATTTCGAAGGTGACTTTAAGCCCTAACGTAAGTATGTAACATCACCAACCCGCACTTGGCCAGTAATATCTCTCGTCAGTAGATAATTCCCTGTGTCCCAGTATGGGAACGTAAATACTACGTAAGTAAAGGTGAGTTCTAAGGTGGGTATAATGTACTATTAGGAAAACTCGTGCCTACTGAGACGTCTTATGAGTAATAATGATGATGAAACTTGTTTGGTGGGTCCTAATAAAAACAAAACACGATGACAGTGCTTGAATAGACTTAAATTGAGCCGTATTTAGTAGGTCAGTAAGGTCGAGCTTACATTGTCGCGTATAATATTACTGAGCTTTTCATACGGTGATGGCTTGAAAAGGTGAATTTGAAACACGGTGCAGTGCTTGTTGAAATGTGGAGAAGATTTCTATGGAATTCGCATAAAAGGCAATTTAGTGAAGAGCGTGGCATTTTAACAGATTGCTAACTAGGTGTTGAGTAGCTGTGAAGAAATGTTCAGCTGGAGTTTATTATAATATTAGTTTGATTAAACGATTTTTTATCTTTTTGATGCTTAAGGATTACTATCCTTAAGCATCAAAAAGCCATATTAAGACTCCACTCCGTCTCTAACCGTGGGTGTCAAACCGACAAACCAACTAAGGCATTATACATATAGATAGCAGCGTTGTTCTTTGTACTTAACGAACTGGCTGCTACTCGCATAACCAACATACATGGTAAGCATAGTGATTATATAATTTCCCTTAAGGCCTTTAATGGGGACCTTTCAGCCGGTTCTCAAAGGTGTTACTTTACATTGTTTAACAACCGATATTTAGTTGCACTTCTAGGTATAGTTTTATTATATAATTAGCAAATTTTAGAATAAGGCCGCAAAAATTGGGGCTCAGGTGAAATACATAAGGCCTATAAATTACGAGTTATCAACTAACTTATCACAAATCGTTTTCTAGTCTTCTTACTCTCACGCAAAACTTAAACTATATAATATTTCGTCTTTGTTACACCCACACAAATGATAAAGAGAGGTTATCTATGATCCGTTCACACAATGCAGCAATACCATCGCCTACTCAATACGTTCTCGTAATAGTGCCGGACACAAAAGTTTACTCCAAAGAGTAATGTTAAGAGAAACACTCTCATCTCAGCTCATCTTAGTGAAAAGTTTAGTATTCGATGTTCATACTTGATTCATAAATAAATAATTCATAGCATATTCCTAGCAGTTGCTAGGAATATGCTATGCTATAGGGCTATGCTCGGTGTTTTAGGGATCGAATCGAGAAATGAGGCGATACGTAGAAGAACGCGGGTGGCAATGGGCAGGTCATATAGCTCGGAGAACAGATGGCCGATGGGGCTGAAGCGGAGCGTAGATCACAGATCGAGAAACGCAGCGTCGAACGTCCGCCTACTAGGATGACGTATGAGTTGGTATGTAAAATTAGTTATGGTTCATGGTTAACTCCTCATATAGTGTTTTATCACTCTGACATTCAACGAATACCAGCGTTCTTAACAAAGGCTACAATGGACTGAAGAGTTCAATATTGCAAATGCAGCAAACTATTTCAACCGGATATTATATAAATCATAGCGAATAAAATAGTTTATTAAATACTAGCCGACCCGCCGACAGCTTCGCTTGGGGTTTTTTACGTTATCTTCATATAAGAGTTGAAAAGACCATATTATATAAACTACAAGCTTTCCGCCCGCGGCTTCGCCCGCATTTTGTTCGATTTTCCCGCGGTAAAAAGTACCCTATGTCCTTCTCCCGGTTCTAAGCTGCCTCCCCACCAAATAAATAAATAAATATATAAGAAGATGTATATAATGTCTATAGTTTTACGTGATAAGCGCGTTCAAATAAATAAACTCTTCAGCTTTATAATATAAGTATAGAATATAGATTCTCAAAGACGTAGTCGTTATGTGTACTGTAAGAACTGAGATTACAAACCAGTTTCGTAATCTTTAATTATAAAATTTAATCTTACTTGGTTAACATATTAAATCCCCAAGGAACTAAGATATTAAAGTTCGACTACTATTATAAGTTTGAATTTTTAAGTTTCTATATATTATTTAGGACTATTTTTAATACTAAAAAACAAGTACAGAGCCAAAAAATATTATGTATATTTACATATACATAATTTTCTCAAAAAATATATGTATATTTACATATACATAATATTTTTTGAGAAAATTTACATTTTCTCGGAAGACTTTTATGTGATAAAATGTTATTTCTTTGAAATACTAATACGTGAGTTCAAGGTCTTGCATGAAAAAGCTTTTACAACTCAGCCCAGAAAAATATTTTAGCTTTTCGTTTCCAAATGACTTGAAATAACACTGGCTTAATTTTATCTTTACTTCATAAAAGCAACCCTTTTTGATCTATTTTTCCAAATGATAAAATTAGAATTGATGAGTTTTGGAGTAGGTCTCAGAATAATAGAAGCTAATCCTAACAATAAAATAATTCAAAGTGTTAGAAAAACAACTGTGATTTACAATAAAACTATAATATAAAATTCAATGTATGAAAAATACTAATTCCGAAGATAAATATTATAAAATTTGTTACACTCTCATATTTCATTCCTTGCTTTTGATGAAAAGCAAGGTTTCATTATTACTCAATAACATTACATAGCTTCGAGCTTACCACGGGGCTAGATGTCGCTGTGTAAAATTGTCCAGTAATATTTATTTATTTATAATAGAACTATTTTTTGTAATTAAAAATAAAACTACTGATTCAAATGTAATTTATGTTTCTTTTTCATTGCTTAGTTTTAATTTTATTCGTTGCAATGAATGCAATATTAATATCATAAAAAAAAACGAAAATTTTAAATTTGGAATAGGTATTTTGGGTTGTGATTTAAGTACCTACACTTCCTCCGGTATGTAATTATTATTAAACGTATTAACTTTCATATTCTTACGATGCTGACGAAAATTCACGAGGATCGTGCTCAAAAAGAGCATTTAGAGATCTATAGAAGGTTTGTCCATTTCGTTTTTCGAAACCTTTCAAATTGATAACGAATACCCTTCATAAAGGCTTACCGACTCATATTTGCTACACATCAAAAATACCCTTTTGCGGATTTAAAAACGCCCTCCACTGCGAAAGTCGGGTATTTTTAATTGAATACATTCTATATGAAAAATAAATAAAAAGCATCGCTCAGAAGGGTATATTTTTTGAAGATGGATTTGATCCGCTCCTATTTTTAGATCGATTCGGTAAAAGCATCTTTAGAAATGCCTTTTTCCTTTTTATAGTCATATTGCGTATAATACAGGCTCTTAATTACACATTTACTGGTAATTATTTAACGCTTGTGGTTTTGAGTGGATGATGGTGTTTGGTTCTGGCCAAAGAATAGTCCCTCCCTATATCCCGCCGTGGTAGTGTAGTCAAACAACAAATGACATTGGGATTTCTATACTAGAAGACGGGTCATCATCATGTTCAAATATACAATTTCCAAGACCCTGGGTTCTATTGGGGAGACCCGTGTCCAGTAGTGGGACGTTAATCCAGTTTTAATCGCAGAATTATAGTAATAATGCTTTCAGGTTTTGCCGCGGTTAAAACTAGCTTCACGTTAGCGAAGTAATAAAATCAATATGAATAATAATAGTGATGAAATCATTTATAAATTTATAAATATAAATTTATAAATATAAATGATAATAAAGATTTCAACACATAAAATATCATATACCTATAAGAATATTTCTTCAATGCAAGATAAGCTCTTTGTCATAAAACCAATAGGCTACGACTTTCGTAGCATTTCGTAGCATAAAGCTCGTAGAGGTGCTACGATCCGTAGAGGTTGAGACCTCACTTGTAATATTAGTAAGATAAGCTTCCAGACCAACGTGTTCCTTTTCCTATAAGCTTAACCAGCTCATAAAAAATGTAATTTTATCTTTAATTCTACAATAGCTATAGCGTTAAATTATATCACGTTTCTTTGTAGTCGAGTGTATTTTTTGCGACACATTTTTTGACGTTGACTGATCGGCTAATGTAATTTACCTAATGTAAGCACCGCAGACGTCTGTAAGCACTTACATTTACACATTTATCGTTTATACTTGTCTCAAAAAGAATATATTTAAGTCTTTCACGTAAATTAGTATTAATATCTTACTATTAGCTATTAGATAACGTGTTGTGGAGTGTAGTGCCTAAGAATAGAATATCAAAGTTACTTACGCTTTAACATCACGTGCTTTAACGGTGATAGTAAACATCGTGGGAAAAAACCGACATGTTCTGAGAAATCCGTAGAGTTTGAAGGCCATGTGACATTTACTTCCACTTTGCCAGCGTGGTTAACTAAAGCCTAATATCTCTCGTCAAGAGCGAAGTCCCAGGTCTCAGCATTGGGAACGAGTATAGGGGCTAATACACCTACTCACCTGTGCCCAAGACAAACTAGGACAGCTACTATCTTAGTCTAAAGCAATCATACCCCTCCCAAGCTTGGTACCTCTCGGTATTACTCATTTACTTATTCAGAACGATTCTAGTACATTCACACTCGGTCAGTAACTGGAGACAGTTGACTAAGACGTGATTCATTAAGTGGTTGTTGAGAATGACTAAGCTTTCAGTTATAGAAATTATTTTAGAAGATCAAAATCTGTATATTTTCGTCTTTCTTTCATAACACTTTCCATGAAACAGGCGTAATCAGATTTTTTTGTAAATTATAGGCAGACATACATATTATGACGTTTTATAGCATTATATTACACAATTTATTATGAAAAATTTTGTACCGTTTTAAAGTATTGTTGTTTTTTTAATCGCGTTAATTATTAATTATATTTAAACTAAATAATAAAAAAAATTTTAAAAAAAACTATACCATAAAAAAAACTAAATAATTAAATGAATAATTAAGTCGCTTGTGACTATTTTTCGACTGAATCTAATTTCTGGTTTTCATGTGCCTTTAAAAATCAACAAACAACAAAACATCACATATAATAAATAATATGGGCTATCTAAAACCAGCATGGAATTACCGAAAGCGATCTAAACTAGAATATGTTTTGGTGAATTCCAATCTCATGCTTTGCTTAAATAACTTGACCACAAGTCGGTATGAAGAGGATTCCAGCCCAAATTCTACTGGCCAGTAATTTAAGGCCAGATTTAAACAACCAACATAAAAATATTAAGGGTAAAGTTCTTTTAATAAAATGCGAAATTTAATCATCATCATCATCATCATCCTTATTTTAGTTCGCACTTTCAGAGTTCGAGAGCGGTAAGGCCTAAATTCACAATTTTCAAATTGCCCAGCGTGTTGCCTAGTGCGGGTTTTTGAATGACACATTTTCTTCGGTTTAAAATAGCCTATGTATAATTCTATAATATAATCGATAAAAATATAAACGAATTATTGTTTGTCAATATTATTCTCAGCATTTAAAAGAGCTTTGTGAGAATTCCCATATATTTTTGCGCTAAAGGTATAACATAACTGATTTTGATAGTGTAAGAACGGCCTTATTCTGCATACATTTGCAATGTGAACACATAAATTGGATGCAAATGAATTGTTATGCTCTGTTTACTTTTTGGTCATTAAGTTAGTTAGTTTGTTTTATGGACTTGGACTGAAATAAATATAACATTTTTTAGATTTTTTTTTCTCTATGTAACATACATAACTTTTAAACCAATGATCCGATATGAACATGATAGAAACATTAAGTAAGGACTAATTAAATTCTTGCTCTAGTAATGATGAAACGTGGCCCCTTACAAACAAAATTTAACGCGGACAAAATGGCGGGGACAGCTTGTTCATAATATTTCCGATGGACCTTTAAAATTTAATGAATAAAGTACAGAAAACTTTGTCAATCGAGTAACTAAACCCAGTGATATCAAAGTGAACGAGGCTTTAAAACTTGAGCATTGGAATCTGCGCTCAGTTGAAATTCCGCGGTCGTTTGAATTTCAAGCAGTTTTAATATTATACTTTCCTAAACGGGGTTTTTACGTTTGACTGATTTTCTCTTGGCACCGCTTAAAAGTTTCGTGATTGGATCTGTAGAATCGAATTAGGATGAATATTTAAATTTCAAACGGATAAAATAGAATTTACACCATATAATTTACCATCCTATACTTTTGTATTGGCGTGTGGTTTATAGCCTAATAGCCTAGTTGTCTATAGCCTTTCATATAAATGTACTAATCAAAACTGTTTTTTTTTGTCATATCGGACAAGGGGTTACTGAGATAAGCGCTTTCAAATAAACAAACAACCAAACAGACTCTTGGGCTTTATAATATTAGACTAGATTAAACTTCAAAAGTTACTTTATAAAAACATGCAAATTGAGTGGTTTCTTGCACCGATATAGACTTCAGCTCTGAATGTTGCTGTCTCGAGACAATTGAGTCGAAAATAACGGTATCAATAACAGTTATCGTTACTTTTCTTTTCAAACGTTTCAGAATTGAAACTATTATTCGGACCGTTACATTTTGATTAAAGACGGACATAGTATAGGGTTGGGTCAACGTAGGAGAATTCTTTTTTTATTTTTCTGAGTACAGTTTTTGGTCTAAGGGGGTGTGGTAAAATCACTAGAAGCCTAGTGATTATACTAGGTGTGTTAGTGGTCCCAAAATTGGTACAATGTCCAGAAGGACGCTGCTATATTCTGGAGTACAATTCGATTCCACAGCATGACATGGTTTAGTATAAGCAAGCATCGAGCGGAGGCAATTCTTAGTAATATGCGTAAGTAATAAAATATATAGATATATATTCGTACGTTTACTGCCTGTAATACGGGTCGCCATAAATCATATGAGTGGAAAGATAAATTCGTAAGATCTACCCACACAAAGTCGCAGGTGGATGCTAGTACAGCTACACTTGAGTTTGATTGATTACTGACGAATTCAGCTGAGTTGACTTTCTGAGTAATACTTAAAGTGATCCATCATTTCGGCGTCTTATTCTCCTAATATAGATTTTTAATAATCGATTCTTTCTATTAATTCTAGATGACATTAATTTTTCAAATTGATTTGGTAATCTGTATTACCTATGTTATATATTTTTTTTCTGTGTTAATTTTTAACTTTGATTTTACAAATAAAACATTTGAATAATGTAAACTGATCTCGTTCTGATTTTGGTGACTAATTGGTAATTCAAGAAGTAAGGGTTAAAATCCTGCTAAACCTACGTGTAAGTAAAAATATTCATCCGTATGTTCCGGTTGTTAGTATAGGAATATAAAAGTCATCGTTGAAAAATGATATGTCAACAAAAGTCAACTTAATAAGTTACTGAAATCGAACATTGAATTTGGTCTCTCTTTACCAAACCCAAGGCAAGCCACTAGATACAAATGTTGATATTACATCAAAAGTCAATCACTCGATGGAACGCTATCGAATGTTGGCGGTTAAGATTAGGAGAATCAAGCCGACGCTTAAGGTAAAGTTGTCAATAACGTAGGTGTAAGGTTAAACTTCTCAAATTAAACTTAACAACCTTTGAGGTGTCGAATAAAGGAACCCTTTCTCTAATTTATGAATGTATTTTATTAAAATTAAACATTAGCTCGAAATAATTTGACGCGGATCATGATTAGGAAAATTATGACTATGTTCATAACTTTTCTTTGAACTTTCCTTGGTTTAAATTAAACTCTTAACAAGATTTAAAAAGATAAGTTAGCCGCTTAGTAAACATGGTGATTAAACAGATTCCCATCCAGATTTTTATAAATTGATAAAGATGATGATACTAAACCGTTGTGCCGTCTCAGACAAACAGACATTATTTTCAATTACAAACTATTATGTAGTTAGAGTGAAATGCGCTACTACTTATCATTTACTTTGTTGACTAAATTATCGCCTGCAGTGATCCAAACATCTCAGTTTATCGTCAAAATGTAAAATGTAAATCGAAAACAGAAAGAGTATATCTTAATGTATTGTTATGAAGCAGCTTAGGTTTTTATACAACTTTTTTAAGCTAGTTTCAGACAAATTATACATTAAGAAATTTATTTCAAGAGTTTAATTTTTTAATCTGCACAGTACGATTATAATGAGAAATATTTTTTTTGGTTTGTGAGGATAAGAAATAGAACAATATCTTTATTAATGATTCTTTTTTCTTTTTAAATATATTATCAACATTGAACATATTGAAACGAACTGTAGAAATCAAATTGTTCGATACTAATTAAAACAGTAATCTAGCACCCGTAACACAAGCTTCGAGCTTACCACGGGGCTAGATGTTGCTGTGTGTATTGTCTTAATATTTTATATTTATCTTCCAAGCGAAATTAACAATAATTTGATTAACTAAGCAAAACTGTTGTTTAACCTCTGGTAAGGGGCCGTCCATTAATCACGTGAGGTCGTTTTTCTCATTTTTTGACCCCCCCCTCCCCCATGGTGATGTTTGGTGAGGTTTGGGACCAACCCCCCCTCCCCCCCCTGGATCACGTGTATTTTTTGGGAGTCTATGTAAAGGCTATTTTATACTGGAAAAAAATATTTAAAAAAAGTGGCCAAGTGCCACTCGCCCATGTAGGCTTCCGCAGCAATTGTTTATATGAAATAGTTTATGACGTGTTATAAAAAAACTACTTGATAGATTTCGTTCAAACCAATTTTCGTTGTTAGTTTTTATGGTTATGTACAATATATATTTTTTCTAGATTTATCATCCTCTTATTTTAGAAATTAGAGGGGGGGGGACACTCTGTTTTCCACTTTGGAAGAGTCTCACGTTCAAACTATTAAGTTTAGAAATAAATGATGTTAAAAACCTTTATATGATTTTAGAAGACCTATTCATAGATACCCCACACGTATGGGTTCAATAAAATTTTAATTTTAAATTTTCGGTTGTAAGTATGGGGACCCCCAAATTTAATTAACTTTTTTTAAATTTTTTGATGAAATCTTAGTGCGGTTAACGGAATACATCTACCTACTAAATTTCAGCTTTATAGCTCTTATAGTTTCGGAGAAAAACGGCTGTGACATACGGACGGACGGACGGACGGACGGACGGACATGACGAATCTTTAAGGGTTCCGTTTTTGCCATTTGGCTACGGAACCCTAAAAATGGCGTTTTGATTCGAATACATTTTTATATTATGTATTTGCAATAAGTCGTTGCCTAGCAACGGCGGGCGAGTCAATCGCGCCAATTTTCGCGCCGTTCAAAATTTCGATTCAGAAATAGCGCTTTTTGATAAAAAATTAATACACGTGATGTCTAATGAGACCCCCCCTCCCCCCTCGTGATGTTTCGTGATGTTTTCCTTACCCCCTCCCCCCCCTTTTGAGCCTCACGTGATTAATGGACGGCCCCTAATCAGTCAATCTTTATAAAAATTAGTCAATCTTTATTAGAAAAAAGAAAAACAAATTGATTGAGTTAACAATTCAGCTGCTTTCAATTTGGTTTTTCGCTAAATTTTGTTTTTGCTGGCTCTCGAAGAAAGTTGGACACGAAATAGATTGAGTTATTTACGGTTTGTTTTTTCTTTTTCTTTCCTTTGTTATTGATGAGGTCTTGTAAGGTAATTAATTAGGTTTATGAGGACAATTTCGGAAGTGTTTCCGAATACGTGTTAAAAGGACATATTTGTCAAGTCAATAAGCGTATTAACTTGATTTATATGCTTGTTGTACCAAACTGACTAAGGAGTATATAGAAGACGGGCAGGAGCTTCGTTCTATGTACCAACTGCACCAACTTACTGAGATCACCAATTCACCTGGTAAGCTAGACAATTATGACAAAACCACAAGAATTATAATGGTTTCTAGTAGGGATACCCCAGCCTAGTATCTGGACGTAATATAAATTGATAATTATAGTTACACATAGCCCAGCGGATTAGCTCTTTGAAGTGGCAATGGGCAGGCCATTTAGCTCGAAGAACAGATGGCCGATGGGGCCGTCATCAAATGACGCCCACTCCCACGCCCACGCTAACACCCACGATTATTTTGGAACATTTTCATCAAGTTGAAGTTGAGTACTTTCTTATAGAGATAATTTACAACAAAAGCTAAACTTTCAACAGTAATTTTTCTTCGCCCTAACAAAACTATCCGAACCCTTCATAAATCTAGTAAAAGGGTTTCTTGCCCGGCCAGCGATAAGCCCGTCTTAAGCCATTCAACGGGTCGGCTTAAAGCTATTTATTGTTCAACTTTTTGCTCCAGGGCCGGTGGAAAATGTTCGAAATTATAGTTTGGTATATTTCTGCTTATAACATCTATCAATATTATTATCAAACTTTTGAGGGTAATTAGGAATTTATCCAATTAGGTACATTTAATTTCTAGAATTAAACACAATAATTATACTAAACTAGCGATCTGCCCTTTGTTTAGTTCGAGTACCTAATACAACCTGCGAATATAACTATAAAAAAGAATACAATCTAAGGCAAACGATGAGACTTAAGATATAACATCATTACGAAATATTGCTGTTTTCATTATTAATGGATTCGATCATAAATAAAACTATCAAGAAAACCATTATATCGTCATTCTAATATAATAACTATTTCAGTTTATGATGCTATAAATGTTTTGTTCGTACTCGTAGTTCTGCCAAGAAAATAGCCGTTATATTCATTGATAGGTATAACGATTTGATTACAGCCTAAAACCTAAGAAATCTAGCCCAAAGTAAAAAGCTATACCACTAAGTGATACCTATATTTAATTTTGGATAATTATTTCTGAGAAGGTACTTAAGTTAATTCTTAGTTCTACGACCATTTTCTTCCACGTTGTTTCGGGGTGAAGTGGGGTGAAGTGACAAATCTCGTAATAATGACACTATTATATAATCGTATAAATTTATGTCCCGAGGCGAGAATCGAACCCATAACCTTGCAGACCTTCGCCTGCTGCGACACAGAATTCTTCATAATCACACAAACTTTCTTGTAAATTTAGAGTGCCGCACAAACCAAAATATACTCAAACAAACAGACATAAACTTAACTAATTAATGTCACACAAAATAGTTCAGTATTCGTCGCAGTTGATATATCCGACGCATACCGTGAAAAGGTTAAAAGATATTCTTAGTGAACGGTCTTGGCGTGTAGGACGTCTATCAACAAAACTAACGTAAAGTAGGAAAATTATTTTACATTTTCGTATTATTCAAGGTTTATTTTATTGCATTTATAAATAAATTCTTAGATTACCCGGAAAATACAATACAATACAAAATTATTTATTTCTAGACCACATTACATAAGAGTACATAAAACAATGGGCGACCTTATCACTAAAAGTGATTTCTTCCAGGGCAAACGTGAGATGGAACTATATGCAATCTAATTAAATAAAAAAACATTATAAGTATACTTTCAGATCGGATAAAGACAAAATATATATGACATGTGATTCCGTTTTCAGAACATGCCAGTTTCCTCACGATGTTTACCTTCAATTTTAGAGCACGTGTTTACAAAGCGCAGATACATTTTTCAAGAAGAAAAATCCGGAGAAATAAACGTAATAGTCATTAAATGTTCACGGTCGTTATACCTAGGTACTCTTACCTAAATCCTAGACTCCTAAATAAATCCTAGTATCATAATCTCAAGCTTGTAACATCATAAATAATAACTTTTTAAACTATCATGGTTTTTAACTATATTTGAACATGAAACGAAAACTCAGGAAGAGGGTAGATCGTTTCGTTTGTCAATAACGGTCTGCCTACCCGCCGCCCCGCCGGTGTCATCAGTTTGTCCGTGAACATGGCGCTTGCAACAGTGTCGAAATATCGGAAAACTCAAAAACAATTAAATCATGGTATGTTACCCGTTTCATGTTCAAATATCATAAATAATACCACTGATCATGTGACCAACATTGTAAATTATATTATGTACATTTTTGAAAATGTTCATTAAATTTCGTTGAGTTGTTTTTGCATTAAAGACTAACAAATATCCACCCAAATATTATATCTAACTAGGTTATTTCTCGTTTACAATGTGAGTAAGCTAAAAAAATACACTACTGGTAGTCAATTCCATGTAAAATGAGTAACAGGCACCTCTTAGTTCGATCGTAAATCCAAAATAGCAGCCGAAGTTAAGGAAAGAGCATAGTCTGTCATCGATCCATCTTTATGATGTGTCTGCCTGAGTAAATATTTATATTTCGCAGCGCGCTTTGCAATCGGCGCTTTTAAACAAATATACAAACAAAATGTTTTGCTTCGTTTATTTTTAATCCGGTGTATGTTATGGCATTGTAGGACTTATGATTGACCCCGGCTTTGGACGCGAATGTAATATGTCAGTTTAAAATAAAATATAAATTTACATTCTGATGAACTGATTTACAAAATATTATTTATTATTATATAATTACATTGTACGCTGCTGGCATTTTCTGTTAATGTACCAGCCCAGCCGAGCCGAGTCGAACCGAGCCCCTAATTCCAGCATATTGATTTATTTATTTTTAGTCCGGCACAACTGTCAAAAATAGTATTATTTTATACCTACCGTTTCAACATAAAAGCCGATAACACAGACAAACTTTCGTATGTATAATTAGTGTGACTAGATTAGATTAGTTTACGTAGTCATATTCACGCAAACTGTTTATTTCACAACAGACAAGAGATCTCTATTCCAAAAAAAATAAATTTAACTATGACTAGGTTTCATTTTTATTTATTTTACAGCAGTTTTATGATAACAGGAAAGAGAATATAAGTCATTCCGGGATCCGTTTGGCGAGCGGCTCGACTATAACCAACACCACAAAAAGACGAGAGGTAATTCGTTCTAATCATAATCTTCATATCAACAGTAATTTTACGTCGTTTCTACAGGTTACGGTCTCGCAAATCTTCTGAGATCTTTTATTACAATAAAAAAGCTAATAGAGCAAACTATTCTTCAAACTCTTGAATGAGTTCTTTTACGTGCACACTGCTGGGACTGAGGAACTTCTCTCTTGACGAGAGAGATTATGCCATATGTGTTTGGTGAATATCAGTCATTTTATCCTTACAAAGTCCTTAGTACAAGCTAGTTTCCTCATTATATGAGCCCTCATAGTTACAGCACGTATAAAGTACAGACAGATAAATTAAATTCCTCCGTCCGTCGCCAGATCGCAATGTGCCCTTTCTATTGCGCTGTAATCCACACTTTAAGTGCACTGTGCTTTGAAATGAGCCGAAAGATCATAAAAACCCAACTAACCCTCTTATCCATGATGAAAATAGCATGAACGTGCTAGCCTAAATATTGGTGTTTACACAAATTTCAACGTGAAAGATATACCTACACACGAATTACTGTTAACTAAAGTGACTATTTATAATATAGTAAATGTCTGCATGATAATTTTTAATCGCCATTACAATTAAAACAACTTGTTCATTACTTATTGGGCCGGGTCTTCGAATATAATCCAGTACGAATAGGTGGGGTTTGGTATAATCACCAAACTCATCATGCACAATTTACACATAACGATATTATTGCCCTTCCTCTGGTATATAAATTACATACAAAATATGGGTTTTCGAGAGTAGGTACCAAAAACACCGAACTGCCCAAAATGTTTCACGTTTATTGTAAGAGCAAGATTACAATCTTTTCTCCCATGCGATAACTCAGCATGCGACAAAAGCTAGTTTTATTACCCGACAGTTGTTTGTAAAAGTCACCAGTGCTATTTGTTTGAGCACTGTCAGAGCCATCTCAAACCCATCTAAAGGTAGCGGCTCACACACAGAGACAAGCGACCAGATTTCTAAAAACCAATGTTAACAATAATTGAAAAAAATATTTAATTGTCACATTGTTACGTAACAATTCAATAATTTTATCAAACACCTGTTATATTGCTTCAAATAAGACTCAATTTTAAAAACTATAACTAAACAAGCGACCAAGACGGGAAACCGCGATCAGTGACTGCGACCGTTTGGGCGATTTTCATGACGTTTAGAGACAAAATTCGCGACTTTCTGTCGTTTTTTTCTGTCGCAGAGCAAACTACCACTTTCAACCCAACATCCAAGCTTAACCAGGCGGTGACGGATGAGCGGGTAAGATCGTTAGAGCGACACTCCTTACAAATGCTATGGTTTTATTTAGATCTTGAAAAATGTGAGCTAGTGCCAGATTTAGAGTTATTTTTAAGAGTTAACTAAATGTGCTTGGGTAATGGAAAGAACAAAATAAATGACTGGAATAACTAAACTGTGAATGTGGCAATTAGTTAAGATACACAAAAATATACTTAGGTTAGGTACCTACATTGTTTTGAGTAAGATTTCGATTACACACTCTTCAGTGAATTACGATTGGAATTAATGAATTTATTTTAACATTATTATATGTTAATTTACAGATAATTAAATCTACTATGTTACTTATGGCAAATAAAATAATTGAAAATAATCATACGTAAAAAACTAAAAAATTCTTAAAATAATAACCTTAACTATTACAAGGAAAGAATTAAGTGAAATGAAAATTCTTAACTGTAAAAATATGTACTTATACCTATTGCGAGAAGAAAATTGTATTGGATAACAAAATTTATTTTAGTCTAGCTAAGACAGTAGTCCCTTCGTTCCAGCGTAAATAGGGGTGCTTACGCTTCAATAATAGGTATTAAGCTTGATATCAAATTATAGTGTAAAAAACTACATATAGGTATCTCAATGTAATCTTTGGAATCTGTGATAATGGTGTAAATTAATTCATTTTGGGCTTTAACAAAGCAAATTCCAATTAAACAGCGTCGAGGGAAAAAATACATTAAAGGGGTTTTCCACCCCAGTGTTAATAACGGAACACGGGAAGGTCAAATTTGGTAGAACCACAGACTATAAATCTTTCTAAATAGCCGCTACACAAGCTACAGGAAATAAATAGGTCGTATTTTAGTTTAAATCGACGATCCTCTACTAACAAGGTTGGTTTTGTCTATCCTGACCTTACTAAACTTATAGAATATCCAGGTACCTATTTGTGGTGTAGAGAATGTGTTGGCTAAGTGGTAGCACACTCAACTTTCATTCAGAAAGGTTCAACCAAAATTTATTTTCTTTCATCTATATGCTACTTTTGTTAACCTCGTGGTTATTTTATAACTCAAGAATGGCTGGGCCGAATTAGGTGCTTTTGGTTTTAAAATAGTCAGTCATCCAGGTTTTTAAATAAATGATTTTTTAACGGGAAAACATGGGTTCAGCTAGTATACAAGTAATTAAGAGATTTTATTCATCTATTTGAAGATAAAAGTATCACCTAACAGGCGTTTCTCTCGTTTCTCTTACTATTGATTTAAAAGCGATGTTTTATCGCTAGGGTTACTTTTGAATCTAATACAAAAAGTATTGATAGGTAATCCGTAAAAATATCAGAATTAGTAGTACCTACTGCTAGATATTGTGGTGACTCAAACTGGCGCATGGTACTACCAGGCACAAATTTACAAAGCATATCGCCATAGATAGGCAAATGATGGATTCATGGAAGAAATGTGGTGTCATGGTTATTAATGAGTATTCGCTATGGCGGGTCGAACGCAATATTTCGCTGAAATTTCAAAACTTTGTTAAAATGATTAAATGATTTTGCTTATAGAATTTAAGTCATTTTAAGTACGGACCTACCTAATAATTTAAATCTCAGAGGTAGCTTATTCTCACTTACACCTAGCTTCTTTTAAAAAATATTCTCTAAAAGAGACTAACAAAAGTAGTCAGTGTCATTAGGCATTAACATGTAAAAGAAGAAATCTAGCTTTACATAAATTAAAATCTAAAAATATCAAGAACTTATCTAAAAATCTGATCGTTATATTAAGACAAATAAGATAAGTACATACATTGAAATCACACTATGTTTGCAAAATCTTTCATCAGAATTATCATGGGTTCAATTTTAATGTCCATTAAAGCAGTTTCTTTGATGCCTCAAATATTTGGACAAGGATTAAAACCGAAAACCGTTTCCACTTCAAATAAAGAATAAGTTATTTACATATTCATAACTGGCATAACTTTATTAACAAAAGATCAACAACCTAACCCAAAAACACTTTTCAACCAGAACCAATATATTTATGAAACAACAGCTAGTTCCCACCCTATCTAAGCAAAGGAAAATGTAAATAAAGAAGGCAAAATACAAAGGAGTCTGGCCCTGATTTATATCTCAATGGCAATAGCGTGGGTGGACGTATTCAGGACTAAGTTTCCGATTTAATTTTAATCCCAGCAGCCGCAGTGAAATTTAATATATAACCTAAGAGCCCGTGATGGCCAGACCTTCCTTTAATTCGCAAGCGTGAACATTCTTTCATGTGTATGTCTAACATAGGTAAGAATAACCCCCAAACATGAAACCTGGATCGCGGTTCCTTTGGGAGATAACAACCTTTTACCTGTTATAGTGTTAGACATACACATGAAAGAATTTTCACGCTTGCGAATTAAAGGAAGGTCTGGCCATCACGGGCTCTTAGTCTAATAGGTATTACGATAAAAATATTTGATAGGTATTCTGTTATGGAAGTATTTTGACACTAAGTTCTTCTGAGATCTAGTAGTATTCATAGAAATAGATGGTATTTAAGAAGATAAGCATTATCAATAATCTAAAATATATACATATATAGTATAACAAGGTGAACTAACCCGATAGGTACCTACTTATAATTGTAAAGAGTTACAGTGTGTAAGATTGTGAAGTTTGTTCCGTTCGTTACCTACTGAATCTGTTTTGTAATTTCTTAAAGCCACATTATTTTAGGGTGCGTATTTGCCGTAGAACGAGGAGTTTTTCCAATGACAAATGCTAACGAACACATTTCTACTTTTCTGAACCTTCAATCAATGACGTCATAGAGATGACATCAGCAATATCTCCTAAATCCAGCACAAGTCCAAACTCCAGACAAGTTCAAGGTCCGTATTTCTAGCAGCTTCCTGTCCGTGATCGATAGAACCATTACACCACTGCTTGTAGGAGCTTGAAACTTTCAGGGTTCTGAGGTCATTGTACGGGAGCGAGGTTTATCAAAGGAATTTTGAAAACGTGGAAATGGACCTCCATCCAGCGAGAAAATTAATTAGACACGTGTGATAATAAATCCTACAAATAATAATGGATAACAATAAAAATAAGAATGATTATTGTCAAGTTGTGAAAAGTTAACATTTTTACTAGCTTTCCGCTGAAGGCGAAGCTGGGCAAACTATCTCTCCACCAATTTCCAGCCAAATCAGCTCTTGAATTATAAATAGTGTTACTAACGCGAGTTTCTTTTATATAATAAGTTTATATGCAAACGATAACTAAAATAACTTTAATAAATAAATAGATATCGATAGGCCGTCGAAAAGTTTGGTGTAAGCCTACTTCGTTCCAAATACTCTATCTTTACTTGCTGTTTGATGCTTTATCCTATGACGTCACAACGATGACATCATCCCCAAGACTCCTCAATCCAGCACGGCTCCAACGCCAAGTTCAAGGTCCCCGACAGATACATCAATCATTGCCGTGCTCAAGCAAACGCATTTCTACCAGCTTCCTGTCCGTGATCGATAGAGCCGTTCTCAAAACAGTTATTTATGCCAAGAAAGCTGTTTATGGCCAGTATTCGCAAGATAGAGAGGAAATATTACCGATATTGTGTAGTTATTTGGATGTTAAAATCTTGTCTCAATTTGTCGAATTTTAAGTGTGTTAGCATGTGAACTGCATTGAGTAAGAAGTTAAATGATCATACAATACATTATTGAAGTTAATCCTAATTAGGTTTTGTATAACTTTTGATTTTCGAGTTCTTAATAAAAATACGAGATGGAAATTGGGTCCTTTTTCGTTCTTTTGCGCATATATAGTTTAATATAAAGATTTTCTTGATATTTTATCCTAAAGGCAGTAAAAAGATGTTAATACGTCAAGCCTGCATTGTTTACCTGTTTTCTGGTAATATGAATCCCAATAGTCGGTTTGATGACACCCAAGGAAACTCATGTTGATTCATACGCCACCACATATTTTTATACGAGAGAGAACATTATCCCAATGTCACAGTCATCGGCGTCGGTTATCCTAATAGAATAAGTGTCACGGTCTGACCTTCGAGACAGACTAACCAACAAAGGGTAGCCAGTTATTCATACCGACAGCTCACTCTATGAGCGATTGTTCACCGCCACGCTCAGTTATTTTAGTCGACTCATCAGTCATACTGTTATTATATCATCCCTGGAGACTATCTATCATGAACTTTAATAGTGCCTAGATATTCGCTTTTGCTATGTGGAAAGTGGAATATTTGGCAGATTCATATATTTTCGTTTGAATTTATGGTCGTCTCAAATACGATCAAATAGGAAATTCCAACAAGACGGACAGCAGATCTAGTTGAAGCATACTAATTTGGCACAAGATCTTATTTTATATAGAATAGTTTTAAAGAGGCACTCCGTTACCTATAATAATCTTCGTTTAATACAACAAGAATTATTCATAAGCCCGCGCACGTGAAGAGTACCTATATAAACCCGTGAAGCTGTGGAGACGGCGGAACGCTCACTCCTCCGGATGAAGATTTCTCTTGGTGTATAGTCGAAACGTAGAGGTTCTAAAAAATCTATTCAATATAATTTTTCCTACTTATTTCAAAAGATATAGATACCTGAACATTTTTGACAGATATAAGTAATTATTTTTAAAAGCGTTATAAAAAATTTATATGTTAGGCTAGGTTAGATTGCACCACAGATTATAATTATTTCACCGACCTTTAATAGTTTCGAATTTTCATGGCGCTGGGTAAGAAGACTTATTGATGGGAATTCCTATTCGAATAATAATACTTACTTATAAGTATTGCGTTGAAGGAAACTACATTATCCTCAAGTGGAACAACAAACAAGTGTCCGGATACAATCTGGACAAATAAATTAGGAAATAGACATAATGAGTCACTGAAACTCGTCGTCAAGGTTCTCGTAATATTCAATAACAGAATTCCACAGTTTATAAATACTCGACGGGTGGCAATAAAGATCTATTTTCAAAGCATTCTGGCGATCAAAATTAAATGTGACCGAAATAGAATACCGTGTTGAAAACAATATATACGAAAGTTAAATCCACAGTTAAATAATACAGTGTACATTTTTTTACACTCATTACATGTTTACACTCGTATTGTTAAAAAGCATGATATTTTTAAACTGTAAAATGCAAAAATAATACGTACGTTATACTATTTAACATTTATTTATTACGTTGTTTTATGTTTATCTATAAATACTTGAACAATATATTAATTAAAATGGAATTTAAACATTAAGGTAGATTGAATAAAAAGTCTGTTCTGTAAGAATATTTATTATAATTGTTTTAAATTGGATAAGATTTAGTAACGGGCATTGGACACTCCTATATAAAACATAATTGAAACATTCTAAGTAGTGCAAAATAACACTAGTTACAGTACTTTGTAATGTTTTATCTATTTTAATAAAGTTCTTTGAGAACTGAAACTGAACTGAGTGCAAACTAATTTCGTCAACAGCAGAATAAATAGCTAAATACACTATACGCTAAAATAAAAGCAATACCAAATAAAATATAAAAAGTAACGGGAATACACATTCCTACACAGTAAAAGAGATTTAGAAATGGCATACAAATAATCTGTGTTAAAGATTTTTTATGCAGATTGTTATATCTTATTATTTGACATCCAGCAATCTCTGTGAACAAGATAATTTAAAAATTAACGTTGAAGTATAAAATCAATTTGAATTTTTTAACACCTTTGAAAAGACAGACTATATTGGAATTGGTGTGGTTGTTTTATTCATTACTAGCCGACCGCCAACAGCTTCGCTTGCTTTTTTTCATAAAATATAGCCTATAACCATAGACCTATAACCTTCCTCGATAAATAGACTATCCAACACTGAAAGAATTTTATAAATCGGACCAGCGGTTCCTGAGATTAGCGCGTTCAAACAAACAAACAATCAAACTCTTCAGCTTTAATATTAATATAGAAGATGTTCAAAAAATTATTCAGTAACAAAATGTAACAGTTAAATTTAGTTAAATATTGCCGGACAATAATAATTCACACAGCAACATTTAACCTGGTAAGCTCAAAGCTTGTGTTACGGGTGCTAGATCTGATATACTTTATATAATATACATACATAGATATTTTTATTATATGTACCTACATACCTACTTATAATATAACACGGAACCAAATCAAAGCTGCGATTGGAGGTCCCCTTCATGAGTGTACCAGAAAAGCTGCCATGCGAGAGGAATGGCGCGACTAAGAAAAAGAGATATAACACCCAGACACACGAAACCAATATCTGCAGATCGTACATATTGTGTTCCGAGGCGGGAATCGAACCCGCAACCTCGCCCGATGCGCAACAACACGCGCCTCGCCGCGCCGCACCGTCCGTATGTTCGTTGGAGATACCGATTAAGGATGGATAGGTTCATACTTGTTTAAATACTTTCTTACCCTTAGGAGCCATGTTTTCTTTTTGAAGTAATTTCTCCTTTGTTACTTTATCTCTCTTGCTCATTCTCTCTTTGATATTATGATTACTCCTGTGGTCTACTTCACTGAATTCTACGCTGATAATGTTAACATTGTCGGTTTAGGGGATTTTTTTAGTTTTTATATATTTTTCATGTTTTTTGATTTTGATTATTTTTTTATTTGACAAACTCAACAAATCATCTCTCGTGTTAATATCTGTCTGACAAATGACGTCAAGTTCGAACCGTAGTGATTATATTCTCTTTGGTTCGAACGAGAAACATTATGTTGAATCAGCTGTAAAAGAAAGGTAAGTATTTTACCCTTAACAATTGGAATTCTGGCGTAGTTTTTATAAATAATGAAAAGTCTATGCCTTGCCTAATCCGTATTATTCTGGGACTTAAATATCGTATATATCGTTTCAAATATAATTAAAATACATCATTATACCTGTATTGCGTTACACAATTGGGGAAAAGTCTTTAAGAGGGGACTCTTAGAAGTCTTGGGAGATATTACTATAATCTAAGATAAAAAAAAATCAATTGACTTGGTGATCGCAGTAAGCTGGTGCAATACACAGAAAAACGCTGCTAACTTCTGGTATTTAAAATATCCATTGTACTGTATTATTTTTAACTAGCTTTCCGCCCTGCGGCTTCGCCCGCGTTTTACACTTTCCCGCAATTTTCTTTGCTAAATTATAGCCTATGTTACTCGGGGATAATGTAGCTTTCCAAAAGTGAAAGAATTTTTTAAATCGGTCCAGTAGTTTCGGAGCCTATTCATTACAAACAAACTATACTATATTATATTTTTAATAATGTTGATACTTTTTTTTATACACACAATTAAGACATTTTTGTACACGTGAATAAGACACTCTATGTTATTCCTAAGTGGTGTATAATAAAATGTATGGACACGGGAAGAGATGAGATATAAATAATAAGAATTTATATTAATATTCTAATATATATTGTTCTAAGGATATGATGGAATAAGATAAAACATTTATTATAATATAAGTAGCGATGATGTATACGAGTACATACAGTTAAAGGTACGTTCTTAACAAAAACCAGACGAGTAATAAAACTTTTCACGTTATTAACCAACAAAACATTATACAGGGTTTAAACTTTTATATCCAGCAGTCGGACCGCAGACCACAGCGGAAATAACATAAAAGTTTGACGACCGAAGGGTAGGTATTACTCTGAGCGGTGGAAAACCGTACGATTTAAAACGGATGAAGTTTCAAACATTCGCAGAAAATCACGTTAAGATAATGGTAATTTGATAAAACCTTCTTTAATTATTCAGGGCACTTATTTTGAAGTATAATGTTGTAGGTATGTGTTATCCTGTTGGATAACTTTCTTTAAAACACTTTCTTTGCATAGGGAATGAACGTTAAATTTTTTAAGTTTTGTTATTCTACGCCGCAGACCAAAGTTTAAAGTCATGATGAAATTTGTACAACCGATAGGAGTAATTACACCTATGCAATTGCATATCGTACGTTTTTAACGGTTAAATTTATAAGAAGAAACACGTACCTACGTTTGAACGTATACTTCTATACCTACTAACTTTTATTATAGGTACTTATTGGAGGAATTTAAAAAAATCATTGATGTTTTTCTGCTAAACCCTATATTAGGTTATTGTGAAAAAGTAGATAAGTATATTTCGAAGCAGCGTCACAATTCAATAGCTAATTCAGAAAATATAAACTTCTATGACCATGAAATAGTTCAGTCACCAAAATAATTTAAGAATTTACGCATATCTATGATTAATATAAACAGGACATTTCTGAATTATAATTTCACGAGTTCATAGTCACGCTGTATAAATAGATTTACGAGAAACCCGGATCAAATGAATTCATCTTTCAAATTATGTTCCGATGGAACATAATAGGCCGGGATCCGTAGTACATGGAAATCAAGTGATTACTAACAAGCTAATTTTTGGTGAGTAGCTTCGTTTCGATGAGACGTCCAAAGATATCCTATACCCAACTCTCGATTGTGGTAGCTAACAGAGATATCAAGGATTAAAAAATTCAAGGATGTAAAACCTGGATAACGGACCACAAAATTTGTCGGACAATATGTCCGTTAGATTTTATAAATATTAATTAAGTATACAACAAAAAATCAGCTGGTTAGTAATCATAGTAATCATTTAAATTGACCTCGTTTTCGACACATTTTGGAAATGGCGGACTCTTTGATCAAACCATAGGTTTTGTAGGACAAACATGTTTTTATATAATTTAGATAATTATCTTGAGATATAACATATTGTCCTACAAATTTCGTGGTCTGTTATGCCGTTTTTACATCCTTGAATTTTTTAATCCTTGATATCTCTGTTAGCTACCACAATCGAGAGTTGAATATAGGATATCTTTGGACGTCTCATCGAAACGAAGATACTCACCAAAAATTAGCTTGTTAGTAATCACTTGATTTCCATGTACTACGGATCCCTGACTATAATGAATTATTAACATTTCGCATTGCTTTCAAATTGCGATGAAATCATTTGTCTATTAAAATAATAGGTAATCGTTGGTTGTCAAGGATCTTATTTTGAGGCCTGTTCAGTGCCTCTTGACATTAGAGTACCTAGATCAATTTATTTTAATTAAATACCTAGTAGGTACAGATTCGTTAAATATTTATGTTAAAGTTGATGAGTATTGTTACAAACCTACCATTAAGTACCTACATAATTAAGAAGTAAATTATTTACGTTAATATTTTGCAATATCATGTACCTAAAACATGTTTTTAAGTAATTAGATGTTAAACTTAAATTTGGAAACAAGGAATACAGGGCTACAGCTATCTATTTTTATAGTTGTTCTGAAAATACAACGGTCACGCACTCACGCACGTTAAAAAATCTATTTCTGACAGATGTCATGAACAACGATTGACGACAAAGGCCAAGTTAAAAAATAACAGAAGTTAGTCAAGAGTTTATAAAATGTTTTAATTTTTTTTTCAAACTACATACCTACCTATTTCAACATTAGGTACATTTTATGTAAGAATTATTTTATAGGTACATTCATTGTTAAAACGACCATAAAGAGTGAAAATTAAGCCCGAAGACCCATTTTCACCCCATTAACAAAAAATGCAATTAACTGGGTAGTGGCGAATTTACACTGGGTGGGTTATAAGTTCCTACCTAATAAAAAAAACAAAGTACCTACCTATACTTTTTGAAAGTATTCTTTTTATAACAACGAGAACTACTCACAGATTTATAGCGGTTTTAAACATATTTTCCGGTTTATAAGAATACATATAATTAAACCTTTATTTTTATTTAAAAGACGATCAGCGATGCTGATTTTCTATTTAAGTAAGTAAGGAAGTGATGTGCAAATGTTAAAAACTTGCGATCCTTAACAAAAATTGCTGCAACTTCCCACTTCACTTAAAAATTCTTTGCTCCAAGTGTAGCAGCCCCATTAAATAATTTTGATGAAACGTTCAAACTCGTAAAAGCTATTAGTGTGCGTCGTTTTACAGCGCTTAAGTTGTGAAGTGTACCAAGTTGGCAACTTTGAAACACGTTAGCAATTTAGGGTTAAAAAGTTTGATGTCGAGAAAAGTTTAATAGGAATTAACTGACTTGAGTTTTTCTATTTACTGTAAGAGACAGCCGAGGAATTTGTGATTTGTATGAAAACGTTATAAAATGTTTTCTTATTTCGGCAGCGATGATAATGTTTATCTTTTTAGTCATTTAGAGAAGGGAATAACCTACCCATTGTAACTCTTTACAGTAATCTGAATATAATCATCATATAAATATTATACGTGTTTAAATTACATCCATATCCATATAATATACCTAACACAAAAACATTAATGTGTGGGTCTTCGACATTTAGTCATTGACTAATGTCAAAGACTCGTTGTAAGCTTATCAGATATAGTCCATACTCTAATATTATCATAATGCACAACATTTCTTTTTTTGTGTAATATGGATTGCCTGATAATGATAAAAGCTAGAATTATGATGAACTACTTCCAACGGTCTATCGCGCAATTCCAAAATTTATATTATGTAGTAGATTATAGAACTTTTAACTTAAATCGGCCCAGCCGTTCTTGTGTTATAAAATTACAACAAAAAGTGGCATTGTCTTTTATATATTAAGGTCAACCGGGGCAAATGCGTGGTATTTCTCGATCACTTCAAGTTAGAGCCTCATTGTGATCAAATGTGTGGCATTATCCACTTTTTGAAACTGTAGTCCAATATTATGACTATTTCTGTACAAAGTTCAATCAGCGATATCTTCCCTGGAGCTTTACAGATGTTTCAAATTGGCTATTTATTTTAAATTGGAATTTTAGATGCATTTGCCCCGCTTTGGGAAAATGCGTCTTTAGTGAATAAAAACTTTATTGGTAAGCTTTTCTTGATAATAACTAGATATAACTTTTTGGTTCAAATTTCTTTGCAAAAGTATAATAGTTAAACTACTCAAAAATAATAATTGACGCATTTAGAGACAATTTAGTAAAAATTGGGGAAATGCGTCTATATTTTGATAGACGCATTAGCCCCTTGTCAAATCCAGATGTTGTCAACATTTTATTTGGGTACGGACAAACTATCAAAACTCAACAAAAGTCTAAAAATAACAAATGTAAGTAATACGATGGGACGATAGTAGACAAATTTCTACGCTGAGATTTTGATAGAACCGTAGAACAATACAGATTATAATAAAACACAAATTTAAAGGCTACACCGCATTTTTTAAATTAAAGTTATGTATATTCTGACTTTTGTATATTTTCAAATAATAATATGACAAAAACGATATAAAAACCTTCATGAGTCAAGATTTGTTTTGCATTTAATTTTCATATTAAAATTTGCCGACATAAAAAGGTTGACAATATGTGTTTTCGGGGTAAATGCGTCCCACAGTCGCAATTGCCCCATAACACCAGACGCATTTACCCCAAGAAATTAACCCTAACCTTATAAATGTAAACATTATTATTTCTTTAAATAAAGCTATTTCACTAAAAATAATTGTCTGGGTTGGTAGCCCATAGTTTATTCCTTACAATGATTATTGAATAAAATCAGTTAATTAAAGAAAACTAATGACTAACATGGATTTAGTAAGTCGCCTCACGCAGTCAAAATTTGTTGAGAAACGTGCAATTTTCAAAATGGCCAATTTCTCGAATATGAGAACTGCCACGCCATCCGCACGAACTGCATGTTCTGTATTTAGTTCAAACAAATGCAACTAGATGACAGAAGTCAACGTATGTTGAATAGTTCTCGAATAAATTCAAAAAAACGCATTTACCCCATAGACGCATTTAGACTGGTTGACCTTATATTAGATTTAGAAAAATATTATCTGCATAAAATTATAGAGCTTTCGCAAAGTAGCGCCTTATTCTATTTTTTATTGTTTCCATTAATACCATTCTTAATGTATCTGAGCACTCGTAATATAAACTGAAAGTAACAAATGCTCAATTTATTTTTACCCAACTAAGTAAATAAATCTGCGAAATAAATTATCCTGAAATTAGTAGCGAAGCCTACCTACATTTAAGGATTTTCAGTTAATCTCTAATGCGTGACTACAATTCTTAATTAATGTTAAAAAAACGTTTATATTCAGCTCACAGGCAGAACTTTGGAAAAAGTTTTTTTTCGGATATTGGAAAACATTTTATTTTACCTTAAAAGTTTCAGTTCAAAATTCAGTTTCAGGTAGAGATGGGATGGACTATTCTAAGGCAGCACCAAACAGCACCTTCATTAATAGTTAATTAAATCCGAGTGGATTTTCAATGAATTCTTTGACATTCTAATCTTTAATTTGGTCCTTCTAATTATACAACACTCAAAGAAAACTGACCTTTCGATTTGTTAAGCTTAAAAGCCTTTAGGTCTGTAATTAGGATAAAACCTTTTGGCAATAGGTTTAGAACCGTAAACGAAGTTTAGCCTTTTAACATCTCGTGTTTGTAAGAAACGATTTACCGGAACTACCTTTGGATTATTGAATAAGTATTTTTTTAATTGCAATATCAAAAAAGTATTGATTGATAATAATACTCGTATGTAATAACGATTATGTACTCAATGGATACGTAATCTTTCGTTTACCTACTTGGCACATCATGTCATACCAATATAATTCGGTGATTATTAATAAATAAAATGCGAATTAACGCTTAATTTTGATAAAAAATAATCATTTTTTTATGTATTAACTATAAACCTAGAACTCAAGTTAATTAACTAGGTATTGGCAAAATCAGACCTAGTAAAAATATTGTTTTCCCATACATTTAGGTTTTACAGAATTAAACCACACCTGAAAACAAATAAATAAAGAAAGTATAAAAAAATGAACATACCTTCCAACGCCATAAAAATCGTAGCACCCATAACACTGTACAACACCAAACACAGAGTCAGGAACAAATGCGTAAACCACCTTCTAGAAAGTGCCCGTAACTTATTGTACAACCAAAACGCTGTCTTCTCTCCCACACTTAGTCCACTCTTAGCCGTATTCACAGTAAAATCCTTAAAACCTTCAAACTGTTTGAACATAAACTCCGAAGCTTTATTATGGTACATGTGCACGAATGGATTGTAATACGGATGGTGTGGGTCAGAAATGTGTGAACCGGGGGTTGTAGGGTTAAACCGAGGAGTGAAGTGAAGCCCTCGAGGTGTCATCGGTGTAGGGTTAACTTCTGGGATCTGTATTGTGATTTTTGGCCTGCTGAGTCTTTTAGGGGGCGGCGGTGGAGCATAACTAGGCGGCTCGTGGACATCCATCCTCCTTTGTTATGTATCGATTTTACGATGTTTTTTTTATTTTTTATGATGTTTAGATTATGAAGCTTCGGCGCCGGCTTTTGATTCGCGCTGTCGAGAACACGGCGTCCGCGCAGTGACTGTGTATAAATAAATGCTTCGAGTTTCCCGTTGTGTCATCGTGTCTGAGGGAAGTTTTAGATAACTGTTGTGGGCGATCTTGAATGTAGGTACCTACCACATGTAGGTGTCTCTGTTGTTGTTTTGCATTTTTCTATGGAGATTGGTATGGACCACTCTTGCACAAACTCTTCAAAACTGTCTCTTCCGTGTTATAAAATGTTTTTTTCTGTTAAGTAGGTACAATATTTAAAGAGTTACATATTTAATTAATTCATTGTTTATTTGGGTACATCTAGCCAGATCATAATATTACAGTGGATATTAATAAACGATACGTTATGCCTAGTTAATTCTAATAATTTAAGGCTCTTATGGCAAATATCACACTGCCACACACAATGCTGCATGTAAACACATATTAAGATGTTTATCAATATTACTTAGTTTATTACCCACTGTCTGTCTGTCCTTAAGGCTAGGCGTGCCTAAATCATTAAAACTATACCTAAAGTACCTTCCGTAGGTACCTAAACTACCTACGGAAAAGATTTCGATACGGTTAAGTACCTACCTACCTGATTTCCCGATATTTGGGATGGTAGGTACCTTACTTATGGGTGAAGCGAAGGCGGATCGCTAAAATATTAAGAGTTTCTAACTATAACTTTTAAGTCAAGTGAGAAGTCCTTGTGTCCCAGCAGTGGGAATGTACCTAAAATAGGGGTTAGGTATAATGATGAAGGCTCGTAGTACCTAAGCTCGAAGCTTGGGATTACGCGTAGGTACCTACTGGTAGGTATAGTAAAATGAATGCCTTCAATACATAGGTAGGTAGATAGATATTTGGCGAATCGAATGACCACAATGTCAATTGAATTTAGATTGAGAGCCAATTTAACCTGTCTTCTCGAAAGCGATGTGTAAGATTTTCTTGTGATTATGACACACTTTATTTCATGATTCATGAAAGAACTCATGGTTATTTTTTTCGAAGTGATTTCATAACGTTATAAATAAACAGTTGTGACTGTTGTAGGCCATAAAATAGATTTAGGTAAGTACTATATAGTATATTATATAGTATATAGTAGTATAGTTTTCGTATACTTACTTAAATAAATTTAATTTGACTAAACTGGTATACCTAGGGGCTGTGCTAGCTAGGAGGAAGAGATAGGGAAGTATACCTAAGAATATTTTTTTTATTTTACCTACTTATATTTTTGTAGGTAGGTAGGTATTCTACTCAACAATACCTTTAATTGAACTTTCTTTTATTACGTACCCACTGTTGTTAACCTACCTACCTGTAACTACCTACCTATTACTAGGTGGGTAGGTTACTAGGTATTATTATTTTAATATTCTAACTTGGTATTTGGTAGACTACCGCATGCATTCTGGACAATTCAGGTACTACCTACCTAATTTTTCTTAGAAACTAATGGGTAGGTATAACGTGCGCAATTGAAAATGAATTCTGTAAATGGCGGCGGGTAGGTATGGTACGATTGGCAAAACAAGGATAAAAGTATAGACAGCGATAGAGAGTGAGCGAGAACACATGCGAGCGGACGCCATTTACAGAACTCATTTCTAATTGCGCACGTTATAGTTAAAAATTTATGCGTCGAAGGTTTTTCTTCTTCTTTTAGTTTGTAGCGAAGCCTCGAAGATTATGTCGACATTGACAATGACATCACGCGGTGATACCAACAATTACTATTAGTTTTGCTATTTACTTAGATTATACACTCCGATTAATTTATAAAAAATATAATAATTATTTTCCTACCCACATTTTGTAAAAAAAGATTTAACTATGTACGCATTATAAATAATAATAAAAATGCTATCATATCATTCATAAAGGAATACAAAATTAATTCAATTACATTACATTACATAAATTGCAGTCGTTAATGTTAATGTTCATGTCGTTATTGTTCAACAACCTTTTTATCTTTATTTTATTAACGTCTTTAGAATTTGTTGCATGGCAACACTATTACATTACAGTCAGTTCACAGTTCACACTTCACACTTTCAATCTTCCATCTCATTTCAATAGTTACAATTTCCTATTTTCCTCTTGCTTGCTTTGTTTGTTTGTTGTTCTTTGAAACCTTAGTTTGTGTTTTTAAATATATATATATTATTAATTGAATTTCAATATAATTGGGCTTTCCTGTACTATTATGAAACGTGTTTATGTTTATAGAAATACAAATGAAGAAGAAGGTAAAGTTTTGGCCGTGGAAGACTCGTTGGAAGCTTTCAAAACAGCTCTTAAAAACCATTTCCAACTGAACGAAGAAAATATCAAGTTTTATTTTGCAAACGGCTGTGAAGTCACAGATATTCGAATCATTCGTGATAACGAGAGTATCTACTTGACTAAGAATAGTGCTAAAGTTGGTAAAGTTAGAGAAATTGCTGATAAAATAGGCGATAATTTGAGAATTGGCGATACTGAGAAGTTATCTGTTAGCGATTGGATTACACTCAATATTGGTGGTAAACGGTTCACAACGTCCCGATCGACGATCTTTGCTAAAGAGCCGTTGTCTATGCTAGCCAGAATGTTTGCAGAGGAGAACAACATGTACTTAATGAACCCCAGTGCAATGGATGAGACAGGAGCCTTTCTTATTGATCGGAGCCCAGAATACTTTGAGCCTATACTTAATTACTTAAGACATGGTGTCGTAGTGCTGGATTCTCAGGTGAATCCCAGAGGAGTGCTGGAAGAAGCTGTATTTTATGGTAATCATGGACTTTGCTTATAAATCAGTGTAATCAAATATTGCTTTCATATGCGGTCTCAGGGTTTTACTTCAGACTCAGTCAGACTATGTATAATTTAATACACAACATGACTCTGCTAGGTACCAACTTAAAATCAACAGATTTCTTAAAATATGAAATTACAGCTAATTACTCCGGTACCTAAATGAATATGTTATATGTATATTATTGTGATTAATCACTAATTACAGAATGATCCAATGAAAAATCAAACATGTTTTATTTTTCAAATCAAATGTTTATTCAGCAAAATTATCCATTGTAATTACTAAATTTGAAAAATAACCATAGACAACTGATTCTATTCCAGGCATTGACTCCATGATCCCACAGTTGAACAAAATGATAGAGGAGTCCAAACACAATTCTGGAACTAACCAGCCTTTGACACGGATGGATGTGGTCCATTCCATTATAAAAACCACCATTGATTCCGAGCTGCGATTCCAAGGTGTCAATATGGCTGGGGCTGATTTGAACAGATTGGATTTGCGATGTATTAATTTTAAGGTAAGAGATAATCAGATGTCATAGCATATTCCCCAAGATACATTTTTGTCTAATTAAATCAAAAATACAGCTATCAATAATTAAAGTTCTTGCTTGTTCAGAAAGCACTTACAATATCCTATTATTTTACAATATTCTGTTTAATAAACGTTTTTGGGTTTAGATAGTTTATGGGCTACTTTTACTGTGAGCAACTTCTTTAATATTTATGTAAATCTTATTCCAGTATGCCTGTCTGTCCAAATGCAATCTGAGTGGTGCTAATTTATCTCATTGCTGTTTGGAACGAGCGGACCTCTCTCATGCCAACTTAGAAGGTGCCCAGTTACTTGGGGTCAAAGCACTTTGTGCCAATTTTGAAGGTAAACTAACAAATTATTTTTATAAGTTATTATAAAATGGCTGTGTTGGCTAAAGTCGTGGGTTCAAACCCTAGAACCGAACCTCTAGATTTTACTTCATGAAAAAATTATATGCGCCTTGGAAACACGTGCTCTAACGGTGATGGCAAACATCGTAAGGAAACCTTAATGTTCTGAGAATATAAATAGGGGTCTTTGTACTGCTTTTATGTATGGTCTAAGTACTCTTGGTCTGAATAAAATGTACAAAACATTTTTGATGGATGTTAGAAGTAATGAAGTTTGGTTTTTTCAGGTGCCAATTTAAAAGGTTGCAATATGGAGGATCCTACAGGAATAAGAGCTGTGTTAGAAGGTGTTAATTTAAAAGGTAATTTATTGTTTTTAATATAAATAACTAATTTAAATATTGCCGGACAATTCACAATGTATTTTTATCAACATTTAATTTGAATTATGTAATCAACTTATTTGAAATCTTTGTAATTGATTAGTAAATTTTATCAATAATTTCAATAATGTGATTATTTGTTTATTATTTCAGGTTGTAATCTAGAAGGCAGCAACATGGCTGGAGTGAACCTTAGAGTCGCGACGCTGAAGAATGCCAACTTACAGAACTGTGATCTCAGAACGGCGGTATTGGCCGGTGCGGATCTAGAGGTACTGATTTGGAACTATAAGTTTCCTCTTCTTCTTAGTTTATGGCTTGCTGTTTTTGGTTACAAGTCTGTGATGAACCCATAAATCTCCATTGATGGATGGTATCTAAAACAATATAAACAAATTCTAATGAAATTTTATAAAATAGCATTTTACAGTAAAATAACTACTTATATTTATGAAAATATTACCTACATATTTATAGTTACAACTTATAATCTATACTTCTATACTAATATTATAAAGAGGAAAGATTTGTTTGTATGTTTGTTTGTAACGAATAGGCTCCGAAACTACTGGACCGATTTCAAAAATTCTTTCACCTTTGGAAAGCTACATTATCCCCGAGTAACATAGGCTATATTATATTTTAAAAAAAATTAGGGATCCTTACTAAAACTCCAATAATGTAACATAAGGTGTAAAAAAATGACCTGAAAAATTCCTTACGTCGCGTGCGCTGCGAAAACTATTGATGATAGAACAAAATCATGTACTACGAATTTGCAGAACTCATCATTATCTACAAAAAATGTCGCGACAGCATATGTCTAAATATTATAGTTTTGTCACAGTAAGTTGTTTTTTATTCTAAAATATTAATTTATATATGCCGCCTCTTGAAAGGGTGTTCATTTGTAACTTAGTATTAATCCTTATCAAAATAAATTACTTTATATTCAAGACGGCTTTAAAACCTTTTTATAACTTTTTGAATTATTCAATTCGGACATTTCATTCGGAAGATATCACGAGTTTAAAAATGCAAGTATTAGAAACACAGATAATCTGTGATTAGAAAAAAGTCTAGAGGTTGTCGCTTAGAGGTTGTAGGCTCCATGTAAGCGTCACTGGGGTACGGGGGGGAGTCAATGTAATGTAATATAATATGTAATATCCTAATCCTAACATAGGCTACTTTTTACCGCGGAAAAATACATACTTCGGCGGAAAATATATGCTTACGCGGAAAAATTCGATTTAGATAAAATTTCGTATGCAGAAGATAGTTGCAAATAAAAGTATATGGCGAGAGACTTTTCACCGCGGAAAATACATGTTTCCACGGGAAAATATATGCTTACGTGGGAAAATTCGATTTCGATGAAATTTAGTACGTAGATAGTTGCAAAAAAAATGTGGCGAGACGAAGTTCGCGGGGGCTGCTAGTGTTATAATAATCTACGTCGTCTATCTGACATAAAGATTTATAATATACTACTAGCTGACCCGCCGGCTATATGCCCATGTTCTCTCATGTTATAAGTAGGTCCTTAATCAGTCAAGACCCGTGCGAAGTAGAATCTCTTATGGGCTGTGATGATAATAATGAGATTTCATTAACTTAATGTTATTTAATTTTCTTTTCAGAGTTGTGACCTCTCAGGAAGCGATCTACATGAAGCAAACCTTCGTGGTGCAAATCTCAAAGATGCTGCATTTGAACTTATGTTGACCCCATTGCATATGTCCCAAACTATAAGATAAATTAATTTATATAAGGATCAAGATTATAAGATTATTATTATATAATTTATTATTGCTTCTAGTATTATATAAATTCAATCTTAGTTGATATTATATTAAATGTTTATTTTTATGTTGCCATTTGAGTATTTTATTTATTTTGTTATCCACTACAAACTATAGTTACTGTAATAATAATCATTTTTCTTAAAATTACAAATATGTCGGTACCTACAGAAAGAAGGTATTCTAAAATTTATTTTTATATGTAGGTACTTACATAAAAGTCGGTTTCTAAGATATAAACATAAAAAGATTTAGCAATGGTACCTATTAAATCTTAAAAATACCAAAATTCTAAGCTAAATAAAAAAAACAATATAAGTACATACCTACTTCATACTTTATTTTATTTATCTTTTACAAAAATAAGGTAAAAAAATTGTCCAAATCATTTAACCCGTTCGTAATTTATGAAATAAAAATACAGTTGAATGGAGAATATCCTCCTATTTTGAAGTCGGCTAAAACAAAGCAAGCGAAGCTGAGAAGGCTCGATACATTTATACGAAATCTTGTTGGCCATGTGTTTGAATTTCCCGCGTAATCGCTAGCGATCTGCGAAAGTCGTGACGAATAGTGTTTCGTATGTTGGTATGAAGTACAAATGAAGGTCATTAGTGGTGTGCGTGGTAAGGTTGCGATTTATGCATTTTCGATTAGTGCAAAGTTAGATGTAAGTAGGTAAACGATTTTTGTATAGATATTTTTTAAGATAAGATACGTGAGCTATAAAATAAATTATAACAATTTTTTTATTTTCTTCGTTGATACAGTATTTACGTTAACATTTTTATAAAGTACCTTGCCATCAACCTTTTTCTTAAAATAATAAGGTGATAGTTTAGTTGTTTGTTTAATTTAATTGATTTATTATTACACAAGCTTTGAGCTTACCACGGGGCTAGATGTCGTTGTGTAAAATTGTCCAGCAATATTTGTTTATTATGCTGAATTTAGAAAAGGTTATGGTTATACAAGTTTACTTACTGTTTATAACGAATAATATAAAAAAATGTGTTGTCAACCTGATTCGATACATCACTTAAAGTTAGGTTCGATAAGTTGGCAAAACTTATTTCATAATTCGCGTTCTATTTTTGTGCGTGACGGTTCTGTCCGGCAAAGAAAAGAAATAAAATATTTTCTTCCTATTTGATGGTATAGATAACCGGTAATTACTCTAAAAATTCCTCCCGATTGCAGAAAACACCAAAAATGCAGAACGGAGACGAAATTGCAGCGCCCGCGGAAAATAGTAAGTTTCCTTGTTGTGTCAAAATTACTGTGAAAACTTCAGCTTTTTTGGTTTTTCTTTAGCATTTTACGTGAAAATCATGTAAAGTCAATAAAGAAATGTGCTATAATGTGCCTGTAACGTAAACCACATGTTTTTTTAGGTACCCGCATAAAAAATAATAGAATAAGAATTTAGTACAAAGAGCGACGCATAATTTATATATTGTTATGTGTAGGAGTTGATATTTCACCACAGTTCTGCTTCTTTTGCAGCCTTTTAGGCGGTTAATTCATTTCATTATTCTTGATACGATGTGTAGCTTAATTGGAGTGTGAAAATTGTGACTCACAAATTCCTACCCACTTCTTGTAAAATTGCATTCTCCTTATTTAGAGCTGCGCTGGAATGCCTAATGTTATGTGCACTTACTCTACGAAGTGCAGTTTTACCCATTTACACATAGATTTCACAAAAAATAACTAAATTTGGTCCTAATTTTTATTCAATCTACCTTCATTCCACAGGTGTGAGGTCAGATAGGTTTTCTATTTGCGTTGACTCATCATTTGAAGGTCTTTTAGCTTGTTAGGTACAAATGCACACACTAGAGCTTAACGAAAGTCTGAATATATCAATGCCACATGTCATGTAACTTTATAAACTCTTGTTTTTAGGGTTCCGTAGCCAAATGGTAAAAACGGAACCCTTATTAAAAATAGTTGTAGTAGCCCAGGCAAGGTTTAAAAGGTAAGGAAACATGTTAATAAAGCGATCAAAACCTCCAGTGTGTCTGCGAGTAGATTATAAAATTAGAATTATGTTCTTTGTTAATAAATGTAATGAAATATAATGAATGTCTTTGTCAATCAGTTTCTTATAAAACTTGAATAAACATGCCTCTATTTAAACAGCTTTTCTAAACATTGAAATCTATGTTCAACAAATTTTAACATGTAGGTAGTTTTACAATTTTCTAGATTTATCGACTATAGATTGAAAATAAATGTAATAGACTGGTATAAAACTGAATAATTAATTTGTGTACCTGTATCCTTCAGATTATTATTAAAAATTGCCACACTTACTGCTGATCAATGAGTTGGTGATTGTAGTTAGTTGGTACAGTACACATGATACTGCGGTACTTCTGTCTGGTATTATAAGTACAACTTATGGATGAGATGCTATTCTCAAGCCAGCTCCACATAGCAAAAGTCCTTATACTGACTAAAAGAATTAGATTATGTGTTTAGTTCTTAGTTTGTTAACTAGTAATAGTAACATAATGTAGGTACCTACATATTTTATTTTATGGTTTTATGAAAATTAAAGATTAAATCAAGTTTCTTTTCCAGCTAAGAAGCCAGAGCCCATCACCAAGCATTACTACCGCTTGAAAGTATGGCGGCACTTGGAATCCAACGGACTGGCCATGTTCCCTCGACCGGTCTACAACCGGATCCCGAACTTCAAGGGGGCGCAGGAGGCTGCTGATAAGCTTGCAGAGCTCGACCTGTTCAAGAATGCTGTTTCTGTGAAGGTCAACCCGGAGAAACCACAAGAGCCTGTGCGGTAAGTTTGTACCTTTATTATTAGGCTTTTTGTCTTTCTGCTGTAGAATACAAGTGATCAGTCTTTCTTGTGTCTGTTGTGTACACACAGGGGCTAGGTATGTATTTTTCATAGTTCATTACTGCAACCATGTGATAGTTACAAAGTTCTGCAAGTATAAAACATGGCACAGCAAAATTTTCAGGCATAGTAATTATCATCACATTGTCATCACCCCTATTACGTTCCCACTGGTGGGACACACATAGGGACTTTGTTTAGGTATTATTTCACCCCGCAGGTCAACCGGGTTGGTCAAGGTGAAATGTCCTTAAAAAACTCTTCAATGTTCTCAGAACATGCCGGTTTTCTCACGATGTTTCCCTTCAGCGTTAGGCACGTGTTTTCAAAGCGCAAATGTATTTCTCAAGAAAAATCCTGAGTTGGCGGTGTTTGTACCCGACCTTCGGAATTATGCTGACTTGCAGATTTACTTTTCATCTACATATAGTTGGACTTCTTAGCCTGCTGAAGATCACAAGTACACTTCTTTCCTGTGTGTAAATTTATTGACATTATTATGTTCTAATGCAGTTTATTATCTAAAGTTTACAGATAAGGTTTGTTTTATACATAATTATATGAATCCACAATGTGGGTATCCGCAACAGGGTTTTAATCTAAATTTAAATAAGAATACCATATAAGTAAATAAGGTTCGTGTATTGCCCGTTTATCTCAATAATGAAGAATACCATATTAGTTGTCATATTGAGTTAACTTAACACTGTTTCACAACCCTTTATTTTACCATGGTAGGCATGGTACTCATTAACAGACCACATGTTTGAAATTAAAGTTCCATTCACTGCATTCATGTTTTACTTTAAAAATCTGATCAATTGTAAAAATATATACTGCCTGGCCTGAAGTAGTCAAGTTCATGTTTTTATGGTTCATTTATGATCCTAGTTAAAAAACCTTATTGGCAAGTGTAGGAAGAGGTCCGCACAATTTCGTTTAACATTAGGTAAGTACTTAGGTAAGTAGGTACTAGCTATCAAAGCAAAACTATTAGTTATCATTACCTCAGTATTTTATTTTTCTAGATTTGCACACACAAGTCTTACCTTAACAGTTTTTTTTAATCAGCCTGTAATTTCCCACTTTTGGGCAAAGGGCTCCCCTAACTCTTTTAATCTTTTTAGAGCATGATGCCACTGGTCTATCTGTACAGTTAACTGCATAAAATAAACATAACTTATTCATTCCATTATCGGCTTAGTATCGGCCATTGCATGCAGTCGCGGCGCATCCTCATTTCAATGATACGCTAATTATTATTTACCATTTAATTTATTCAACTTACTTTCATTGTGAAAGGTATACTATCATTTTATTATCATTATATGCATTCTATTATATCGCTGTGTTGTTCATAAACTAAAGTTTGAACCAATTTATTTTGTTTTAAAATTTTATGCCAAAATTTACTAGTTAATCCGAATTGCACTTGACTCACCTAATGCTTTAAATAAAGGTCAGGAGTTTTTTTTGTTTGGTTTAACGCGATTAACAAAGTACATACAAAATGTATGAGCCTATTCACCTTACACTGGTATATATTTACCGCAGAAAAATCTTACCCGGGGAAAATCTAATAAGCGCGGAATTAGCGGCGTGGCGAGCCGATACCGATAGCAAGCAACCATTTTATACTGAAATAGCAGGTTCGAAAACCAGTTTCCTATTACGAAAATTGCGTGCAAGGAATGCACACTGATTTGAAAAGCCATCTTAATAAACTAGAAATATTCTAGGTCAGTGCCCACCGTCAAAAGAAAGAACGTACTATCCACTCCTAATATCTATAGATAGATCCTATCTTTAGATAGGTTGGCGAATTAGCCACTAGTATTTTTGTCTCGCATCGTAGGTCAATGAACTGAAATTCGTACTTTTACTTTTTCACGAATGTGCAGATTGTAGCATAGCTGAACGATTTCCACCTGTCCTTCCGTCTCTTTCTCGCTTGATAGATGACTTGCAATCGGCCATTGACTTTTCATGGTGTATAAATATAGCATTTGATTACTTCTATCGAAGTCAGGATTATTTAGCAGTAATCTTTACATTTTATCGACCTGCCGAAGCAATCAGTTTGATAAAGCGTGATTTGCTGTACCTCGTTCTCTATTTATTAGGTCAAATACAATGCCGCATTAGATTATCAAGCAGACTGTCAGCCTACGGTATTCCTAGTCAAGTTATTACATAAAATGCACACGTATCGTGCCTTACAAAGATTGTGAAGACACCTTAATGTCGTCTTCTTTGTGTTTTACCATGAACAATGCTAAAATATTATAAAATTGCATTGTTTTCCTTTTCATTACGCTCAGTTTACCCTATGTTTGAACTTGACGATTGTTATAATTTGTTCTTATAAAAAGTAGGTAATACTTACTGTTTTTACAACCTTAATTACCTACATTTCCGGGGGAAATTATTCAACATAACTAACAGTTATTCAACTTAAATCCTGATTCCATTAAAACTAAGTAAATACTTGGTACATTATGTTTGGGTGTGTTACCGTAAGTAATACCACTCAAAACTTAAACATCATAAATGTGCTCGAACCCAAGCACCGTGTCGCAGAAAGCAAGTGAAACGTCTAGACTAGTTAAAAAAAACTGATCTGTTATAAAGTATCAGTAGTTTATGTAAGTCAGGTATAAAAACATCAATACGAACTGCGTTGCCCAAGAAATCGGCTACTTGCGTAATTTGAGGGTAATCGTCGCTATTTCTGTGTGCATTTATGTACTAAGTCTAAAACAACATAATTTGCCTTTTAATTTTTATTGTTATTTTATCGTAAGATTTTATTCAGTAGGTTATACATTTATGTGTACATCACACGCTATATAGGTATAATATATTGATTACATAATTCTAAATTTTGCATTGTTTTTTATTTTATTTGTGCAACTTGACGTTTAAGGTGTAGATATGCGTGAATTTGGTAAATTTGGGTTCAGCAGAAACCATTTATTTCCTTGTTCTTTAACGGAATTGCTTTGAAAAAATTACACAATAATCTATGCCATATAAGGCATCATCTCTTGAGGCCGAAATTTTATTTTTTTTATTTTAAGTACCTGAAATAATAGTGTAAAATACCGTCTACTTTTTCAGCAAGAACCGTTTAAATCCTAATCTATTAATCATAAGATTTTTTAATTTTCATCACCATATAGAATAAAAGAATACCAATCATCTCCTGAGCTTACTTTTTCGAAAAAAAATCCCAGCGATTTTTAACGAATTTTTTACGTAAAACGACACACGCAATGCGCGATCTTCCCCTTCGCGGGCCCTTCAATTCAGTGCGGGGCGAGACGTTGTGCTGGACGGACCTATGACAATTTTCTCCGTGCGCCGTACTAACTAATAATATTCTGTGCCGGAACCAATTTTATAAGTAGTTTGTCATTTATAACTAGCTGCCCCCGCGCGACTTCTGCTCGCCGTATACTTTTATTTGCAACTATGTATCTCAATACTAAATTTCATCTAAATCGAATTTTCCCGCGTAAGCATATATTTTCCCGCGGAAGCATGTATTTATCCGCGGTAAATAGTCTCTCGCCATATACTTTTATTTGCAACTATCTCCATACTAAATTTCATCTAAATCAAATTTTCCCGCGGAAACATGTATTTTTCCGCGGTAAAAAGTCTGTTCTTTCTCCCCTGAGAAAGATCTCTAAAGATTGTATGTGCCAAATTTCATCAAAATCGGTTGAGAGGTGCGGGAAAGCGTAACAGACAGACAGACAGAGTTACTTTCGCATTTCAATTTTGTATATATTATTTGACGTGTAAAAATTTGACGCATTGCTTCAGATTACAATAATAGTGTCTATTGTATCACAGATCACCGAAACTAGATTACCGCATTAGAATACTTTTGTTCCGATTCAAACGCACCTAAATTGGAGGAAGATGCGGGTTGCAGGGACTGGAACAAAGGCGTTGTAGCAAATAGCATCATGTAGGTAGGTAGATAATATGTATTTATTTTTGGTATACACAAAACCTGTAGAACTTAAAAATTTAAAAATAATATTAGAAAAATTTATCACAAATAATTCATTTGACTGAGTGAGTAAGTAATAAACATATTTAAACGGTTTATGGATAACTTATTTATTTTTACATACAATAATACCGAGAGACCCGCTTATATACGTCGTCTATCATTTTTAACGATTAGAATATTCATCATTAACGTTACACGTGCTTTCGCCGAGAAGACAACGAGTGCAATAAGCGCAATGCGGAAAAGAGACAAGTGAACGTCCTTCGTACGAGTAGCCATTATAAGCTGACCTCTTCACTTGCGTTAGACTATAGAAACGTATATGAAGTTCACGGGTCTGACACTTGGTCGCAACTAAAGCCGTGTTTCGAGGCGGGGCTTTTCATAATGGTTGATTTAACCATATGTTTGGCGCGCGGTCGTCGCTTGTCATGCGGTATCTAGTGGGGTTTATCTATGATTGTAGGCTACACAACTAATTCTGGTTAGCGCTGCGCGTAATATTTTCGATATGCCAGCGCCACGCGGGGCACGCGGTCGCTGTTGTCAACTCTCGTAGTCGTTTCTGCCGCGATTTTCACTGCATACTCGCTCTTAAGAGGAGGTTTACCAATAAATTGATTATTCTGATTATTCATGGGGTGGAATGAATGAAGGAAGAGTTATTCGCAAATCTAATATACAAATTAATTTTAAAAAAAAAAACTACACAGAAATCATATGGAACAGTAAATTTGACCGGTATACATTTCATTAATTTTAACGACCATCATGTTGATTTTCTATCGTGAAAATATTCATACAAGTAATACCGTGCGAAATTGTACGTGATGGATACGGCTGAGTTAAATAATGTTTGATTAAATCAACGAATAAAATGCAACACAAAATAAAATCCATTGACAATACTGTCAGTATTTTTTTGTCAGTATTCAAGACCTTGCGTCTTGGGTTGTCTATTATTTTAAAGTTTAGAAAATCTAGGTAAGTACAAATCTTGAGCGATGCAATTTAGAATAATATACTGTTTAAAATTCTCTACCTTAAAATATCTCCCGTCGACAGCCTTAGCAATAAAACCTCAAATATACTGAGAACTGTAAATAGTTTAAGGAAAGTATTATTCACCAAGAATCTCGTTTCGTATGAATTGTTCAAAGATGGCTTGCCTTGTCTAGAATATTTATGGTATTTGAAATTGTAATAAGGTATTGGTATATACTATGTAAACTAGGTTCGCATCTGTGAGGTATCAATATCTAAGTACGAATACAATAAACAAGGAAAAACTTATAACCAAATGTGGTCAGTATGAAAATTATAGATTTTTGGGGTTTTGTAGTAACACGTTCGATATCGTTGAATAGAGCCTTATTTCTAAAACATTTTTTAATTCGATGTGAATACCTACTTTGAGACATATATGTAACTTAGAGAAAATAATTGTATAAATAAATGGTTAGTCTTATTTTACACACTGTGCCGTAATTTTTTTTATATGACCTCATGTTTTCTTTCTAATTCAAAGTATGTGAAAATATGTATCGCTTTAAATACTATCTACCGAAACCGTATCCTCGAGTTTATTATCGAGTTTAGTCCAGTGACATCATAATGACTTTGATCTTGTCCAGCTCGCTTCTTACGCTCAGGGCATGCTACATACCAAGTACATAGGTACAGTCAGTCTACGTGCATGTAGTTATGTAACATGACCCTGTTTTATAAAAGCGATAGCCCGGACCAAGGCGGCTGCAACTACTGTGATATACTTTATATACGGTAATTAAGATAGTTCTTTGTTTATACGACTTGTTGGATATCTTGGTGTTTTTGTTATGTACCCATATGCGTATCATGTCGTATCTATTGCATAGTTCAACTCATCATCATCATAACGTTCCACTTCTGATTTTAAATTAAAATTATAATAAATTGTAAACCCACTATATGTAGATAATTGGGATGTTGTATATGACCAATGCGCTTCTAGGGGATTTGTGATCGCGGTAAGATGGTTACAGTACACAGAACGACACGATGCTGCTAACCCGTCTAAAGTCGATTTTACGACTCTCACAGTAAGATTGACGATAGTAGCTAAATTAATAATAAGTAGCACATAATAAGACATATGGTTCGATTTCCGACTCGTGACACCTATTTGTATAATTTGCTGCGGATTCTTGGGGATCCAGTAAGTTAAGGTTACTCGGAACAACAATTTGTAAAATATTTGTTCCGGTATCTGGGTGTTATGTAATGTATAATAAGAAATATCTATGTAGGTACTTACATAATTATATTCTATTAAGTATCAGGAATCTAGCACCCGTAACAAAAGCTTAGAGCTTATCACGGGGAGCTTATGTTGCTGTGTAAATTGTCCAGCAATATTTATTTATTTAATTCAAAATATATATCGCATAGGTAACTAGTAACACAATGTTGCTAACCAGGATGCTAGATGTCGCCGTGTGGATTTTCCAGCCATACTTATGAAATCTTCTCTTCTGTGCAGGGTTCTTTGCTTGGAGAAACAGAAGACTCTGTACGTGCCCGTGCCGCGCCTGGCCACCGGCTTCCTGAGCCGCTTGGAGCTGCAGGAAGGAGAGAATGCTACGAACACCGTCAAGAAAGCCGTCTCCAAAAATGGCATGGAGACTTTTGGCAAACCAGTTGGTGAGTTATAATCATGACACATAGAAAAATAGAAATAGAAAATACTTTATTGCACACCACAAAAACAGAAACACACAGCGCACCTTCGGTAGAACAAAGGCCGAACTACCAAATTTTCAAAAATACTTTGTATGCCAAAGAGCTTTTAATGCGGTTTAAAGTCATTTTATGAAATTTTGGTAGTTCGGCCTTTGTTCTACCGAAGGTGCAACAATACAAACTTAAAGCTTAAACATTTGTAGTACAATGGACGGCCGCTATCGCAGTGACAAATTTGCTTGTTGAAGTGATCAAGAAACATCTAAGTCTAAATAATTTTATACACTGTTTTCGTTTACTTTTTGCTTCATAACCTCGCAAACAATATAGGTATAGATGATCTAATCTTAAAATGAACTCCCCTCCACAAAACCGTGATAAATTCAACGTGTGAGAGGAAATACGTATTGCATCAGTATACTTGTGTGCGTGCTACAACTTTACTGTAAACATGGACTCATCCGCGCACTGCGTTGTCAATAAGTTGTGCGACCAATCCCGTGTAGGCATTTGTATGGCGGGGAGCGCGCTCTTTGTTTGAGTGACACGTCCGTTCAGTGGCGCGTTCGGCTCATTAATGCCGAAGTTGGCCGACAGATCCAGCCTTTCTCTCATAGTGACACCGTGAAGGCTAGACATTTGGCGTTCGTCGACATCGTTAGTAAAAAAGTACAAAATGTATGGATTTGACATAAACCTATTATCATTATGGTCTAAGCTAATTGCCACATGTCTATGGGGCCCGTTTGTTTATACGTCATTGAACATCCAATGACAAAGATCAATTTATGTGTGTTGTATCTATACACCTTTTTGCATGTACGTGTAACCGCGGTGGAGGGGCGTTCAGTTTAAAAATGGTTTTACTATACTTATTTATTTAAAAAGCATTAACGTCATTGACTTCAAACTTAAATGACATAAATCTAAATCTTTAAATCTCATCCATAGAGAAAACTTATACGTAATATAAAATTCTATAGCTTAGTTGAGCACAATATTCATCAGTTTTGTATCTTTGCAGGTATTGAGGAAAGCGTTATGCTGGATCTGGTTGTCATGGGTTCTGTGGCCGTTTCTAAGGAGGGATATCGCATTGGTAAAGGACGTGGTAAGTGAAACATAACAACCTATATTACATCCTACTTTTGATCACGGGTCTCCCCAATAGAACACCATCATAGTCTTAGAGAACTTGGTTAAAAAATAAATCAGTACACAGAATTACTACAGTTACTATGTCTTGTTGTGTATTGTTTAAATTCTTAAGCCTGCTTAACAACACCCTCAGGAAGCGAAAAAAGGGGTGGAACTATTTTTAGGCACCACTTGGCATTTTAGTTGATATGTGAGTCATAGATTTTGTAACTAGCGAACTTGCTTGATATGAGATATAATATATTTTTTTGTTCATATTGTTTGTATATTTGTGTTATTTTCTTCTAATAAGTTGTATTATAATTTTTAACCAGGTTACGGCGATCTGGAGTTTGGTCTGATGATGCACATGAAGACGATCAAGCCAGACACCATAGTGGTCACCACCGTTCATGATTGTCAGGTAAGAAGCAAACCATAAAAAAAACAAATTTGGGCTGTTAAATTACTGTTGTAAGATCGTAGGGTTGTTAGTCACAATTGTCACAGAGTATTCATCTATTTATTTATTTATTTATTGAATATGTTACACCAACAGAGTTTACATTATTACATCCACATTTTGAAATTATTTATAGGTACACACAAGTTGAATGTCACTCTAATTATAGGTATAAACTGCATGCGAAAAGTAGGTATTTAAAAAATCCAAATAGAAAAATTTTAGATAAGTATACATATTATAGGATCAATTAAATAAAAATACTAAAGCTAAATAATTAATTACTGGTAAAAAAATTTAAACACGTAAAAAAAATAATTAAAAATTGATATTATGCTAAAAAAAAAAAAAATGTAACTGATAATAATTTAATTAATGATTAAGGTTAATTTTATATATTTTCTGAAATTGTATATACTATTGGAGAACAAATCTATTTTAAATGTATTGTGATCATTATCATCATTGTCAGAGTTTGAAACGTTTATATTGTGCATTGTATTATAACTTCTTGTGATTCTGTTCAATGGAGAGTATTGCCCTAAGTTAGAATGTGCGGCTTTTAGACTAAAAGGCTTGTACTTGTTTTGCCTTGGGATACATCTGGGTAATGAGAAATCTAAATTCGAAGTGAGATAAGATGAGTCGATAAGATTGTTTACAAGTTTGTATAAGAACAACAAGTCCAGAAGCTTTCTTCGATTCACTAGTGAGTCCAGACCAAAATGCTTAAGGCGATCCTGATAACCAGGAATAGACCTAGCCAAGTTGCAACTATACGATAGGTGCCACAAGAATCTTTTCTGCACGCTTTCTATGCGTTTAACATAAATGTCATAATGAGGATTCCACACTACACTACAATATTCCAAGCCACTACGAACGAGTGCATTGAAAAGTGTGATCTTTGTCCACGGTTTTTTGAACTCTTTGCAGTTCCGTAAGACAAAACCCAACAATCTGAACCCTTTGTTTACTATATTGTTAATATGTATGTTGAACTTGAGTTTGCTGTCGAGTGTCACACCAAGATCCCGAATGTAACTAACTTCTGTCAGAGACCGGCTATCTATATGGTAAGTTCTGGGTATATGCACCTGTTTCCTTGTGAAGCGAATAACATAGCATTTGTCAATATTTAGAATCATGTTATTCAACTTGCACCACGAGTCCAAACTACTGAGATCATCTTGAAGAAGGATGCTATCTTCAATCGAGTCAACTTTACGAAAGAATTTTAAGTCATCTGCGAAAGAATAGAACTTGGAATTTTTGAAACAGCTACCAATATCGTTAATGAACAAATTGAAGAACAAAGGACCTAAGTGAGAACCCTGTGGAACTCCAGAAAAAGCCGGGAAAGGCTTAGACGAGTAACCACCAAAAACAACCACAGAGTGTCTTCCTGACAAGTAAGATCTGCACCACAGCAAAAGTGTTCCAGATATGCCAGATTTGGATAACTTATCAAGTAGTATTTCATGGTTCACTTTGTCGAAGGCCTTACTAAAGTCGGTGTAGATAGCATCAACAGAACCACCATTATCAACTACCCTAGTGATATCCTCGACAAAGGAGATGAGGTTTGTAGCAGTGGATCTAGCTTTGACAAAGCCGTGCTGTTCCAAAGCAAGAGTGCTCTTGCAGTGCCAGTTCAAAATAGGGCAAAGCAACAATTCAAAAACCTTTGCGAAAACTGGAATCAATGAAATAGGACGGTAGTTCTTAACATTTGTAGCATCGCCACTTTTGTACAGTGGTAAGATAAGTGAATCCTTCCAAGCACTAGGATAAAAACCAGTACTCAATGACTTGTTAATTATGATGGATAGAGGTAAAGCTAATGCTCCAGCACAGTTGGTGACAAAAACTGATCTAACTTATTTATTGTTATAATTGTTATTTGATCCTCCGATCGCAATAACTGGAAGTCATTAAGGGAGGCCTATGTCCATCTGTGGACGTCCGATGGCTGAAATGATGATGATGTTTTATTCATTATTTATTTCTATTGATTTTGATTCACAATAGATATTTAAATACAAATTTTCGTTTCAGGTCTTCGACACTCTGCCCGCGGCCCTATTTGGGCCACACGACGTGCCGATTGACCTTATTGTCACACCCACGCAGGTTCGTTTTTTGCATTTTAATTGTCTTGGTGATGTGTATGTTCTTAGACCTGACGCATAACGAGATAATAAGCTAAAATATTCTGACGAATTAAATACTTACCAAATTCATCATGACCTGTACGGAGAAGAAATTGTTTGCTATAAATTCTGTAGATTCATAGGAATCTTCTTCTTGAATGATTTATGTACGCTTTAAAAACACGTGCTGAAACAGCGAAGGCAAACATCGTTAGGAAACCGCACATGTTCTGAGAACTTTGAAAAGAATTTAAGGACATGTGTCATTCACCAAGCTGCACTTAACAAGCAAAGCAACTGGAAATAGTGGGGGAGGTCTTTGTCCAGCAGTGGTTTGATCTAAGCTGATAATAAATAATAAAGGTACTAATTATCGAATGTATTACTGTGTATGTATTGTAAAAACATATTCAGTGTATTAAGGTTATACACACAGCGGGACTAGCTTGAGGTTCTGTTTTGTCCTGAAGAAGTTGTGACTGCTATCTCTATCTATAAACTGCTTTAAAAACAGACTCGACCACTGGTTGCGCACAAATGAACTAAAGATGACAAGAAATAAACAATGACTGTACCTTCTAACACTGTGACATAGACACATCAGCATCTAAGCTGCTCGTCTAATAAAAAAATATAATAATATGAATTAATTCAATGAGTTTGTTTATGTAATGTTCCCTTTATCAGGTGATAGAGACGCAGCGCATGAGCCAGCGTCCGGTCGGCATCCTGTGGCACCTGCTGTCCGCGCGACGCCTCGGCATGATGCCCATCCTGGGACAATTGAGGGATATTGAAATGCTGTGAGTATAATAATAATATTAAAAAAGTTTATCGTTGAGGTTTTGAGAGTTATCTAGCGATTTGGGATTCAAGGTCTGAGGAGTACAGCATTTTTATTTTTTATTGAGAATTTCACTTGCGGCTTGCTAGCAATGTTTCTTTGTCAAGAATCCGTCTTAAAACGATGTACCTACCTACTTCGCACCGGCACTAGCGACAGCAGGCGACGCGATGCCATTCGGCAAACTTGGGGCGCCCTTAATATAGCTCTGTCCTTGTAAAGAGACAGACCAACGCGGGTCTTCAGACTACTCCTGTTTAGTTGACCTCTGTACCTCCTAAAGATTTAATGATATATGACATTTATTTCCATTAAATCCTAAATATCACTTGGAAAAGTCAATAAATACAATACATTATTAAATAGTAATAAGTTATAATTGAACATTTATATCGACAGCGCTGGTCGAGTCTGCACGCTGAAGGAGGTGGACACGGACATAGAGGAGCGCGGCACGCAGCGCGCCGGCCGCCGCACGCGCCGCCGCACGCGCTCGCACAAGAGCCAGAGCGAGGGAGAGGTCCGTATACTAAACCATTATATCGACAGCGCTGGTCGAGTCTGCACGCTGAAGGAGGTGGACACGGACATAGAGGAGCGCGGCACGCAGCGCGCCGGCCGCCGCACGCGCCGCCGCACGCGCTCGCACAAGAGCCAGAGCGAGGGAGAGGTCCGTATACTAAACCATTATATCGACAGCGCTGGTCGAGTCTGCACGCTGAAGGAGGTGGACACGGACATAGAGGAGCGCGGCACGCAGCGCGCCGGCCGCCGCACGCGCCGCCGCACGCGCTCGCACAAGAGCCAGAGCGAGGGAGAGGTCCGTATACTAAACCATTATATCGACAGCGCTGGTCGAGTCTGCACGCTGAAGGAGGTGGACACGGACATAGAGGAGCGCGGCACGCAGCGCGCCGGCCGCCGCACGCGCCGCCGCACGCGCTCGCACAAGAGCCAGAGCGAGGGAGAGGTCCGTATACTAAACCATTATATCGACAGCGCTGGTCGAGTCTGCACGCTGAAGGAGGTGGACACGGACATAGAGGAGCGCGGCACGCAGCGCGCCGGCCGCCGCACGCGCCGCCGCACGCGCTCGCACAAGAGCCAGAGCGAGGGAGAGGTCCGTATACTAAACCATTATATCGACAGCGCTGGTCGAGTCTGCACGCTGAAGGAGGTGGACACGGACATAGAGGAGCGCGGCACGCAGCGCGCCGGCCGCCGCACGCGCCGCCGCACGCGCTCGCACAAGAGCCAGAGCGAGGGAGAGGTCCGTATACTAAACCATTATATCGACAGCGCTGGTCGAGTCTGCACGCTGAAGGAGGTGGACACGGACATAGAGGAGCGCGGCACGCAGCGCGCCGGCCGCCGCACGCGCCGCCGCACGCGCTCGCACAAGAGCCAGAGCGAGGGAGAGGTCCGTATACTAAACCATTATATCGACAGCGCTGGTCGAGTCTGCACGCTGAAGGAGGTGGACACGGACATAGAGGAGCGCGGCACGCAGCGCGCCGGCCGCCGCACGCGCCGCCGCACGCGCTCGCACAAGAGCCAGAGCGAGGGAGAGGTCCGTATACTAAACCATTATATCGACAGCGCTGGTCGAGTCTGCACGCTGAAGGAGGTGGACACGGACATAGAGGAGCGCGGCACGCAGCGCGCCGGCCGCCGCACGCGCCGCCGCACGCGCTCGCACAAGAGCCAGAGCGAGGGAGAGGTCCGTATACTAAACCATTATATCGACAGCGCTGGTCGAGTCTGCACGCTGAAGGAGGTGGACACGGACATAGAGGAGCGCGGCACGCAGCGCGCCGGCCGCCGCACGCGCCGCCGCACGCGCTCGCACAAGAGCCAGAGCGAGGGAGAGGTCCGTATACTCTAACACGAAGAAAATAATCTAAATTTGATAAATTATTTGAGTCATTGGTTTGCGATTACATCTACTCTCACACCATTCGATCAACCTCGGAGAATCAGCACGGTTTCGTGAGATAGCGTTCAACAATTAGCAATCTTTTAGTGCATAAAAACTTATTATGTTACGTATTTGACTCTACACTCTGCACAGGATGACACCGTTTATACAGACTTCCGTAAGGCCTTCGATAAGGTCGATCATTCGATTTTATCCCCTAAATTAATAAATTACGGTATTCATGGTAATCTACTACGCTGGGTTAGGTTATTTATCTAACCAATCGAAGTCAAATAGTAGCAATCAAGTGATACACCTCATCACCCATATCAACCCACTCAGGTGTACCACAGGGTCGTCATCTCGGTCCTTTGTTTTTCGTTTTATTTGTTAATTAAGCTGAGAGCCTTGAGAGTAGATATTTGTTATACGCCATCCGCATATAACAAATAACCTAATAATAACTAAATAATAACCTAATAGTTTTCTCAGAAGTTACCTCAATAGAAGATTGTTTTAAACTTCAGCGTGATCTTTAATCTTTAACACTTCTAATTGTTAATTGTTTTCCATTAGGGTGGCAACACTACCGAAGGCGAAGATGGCAAGCCGAAACCGCGTCGCAAGCAGCGTCATCGCAACCACAAGTCTGGCAGCAAGGCGGACAAGGAGCCGGAGGAAGGCAAGGAGAAGGGCAAGACTGAGAGACGGAGGAACAAGCGCCCCAAGCCTGTCATTGAATTCTCCGTTAAGGTAATTAACTTACCCGGCCTTACACAATGAATCACAAACAGTCCATTAAATCTCTTTCAGAGACATCTAGACCAAACTTCAAAGATAATAAATAGCTCTTATAGGCTGGGTCCATGACATTCTACCAAGATGCTGACTTCTTTGGGAACACTATTCGTTATGATAATCGTAGACATCTATATTATAGATGTTATTTTCAACAATATTTAGTACTCCCTTGTCTTCTAATAGGTATCTTCAGCGTTGTAGGTACTGTAATTTTAGTTTAATGTTTGTACTTATATTATTTTTTGGTGTACAATATAGTGTTTTTGATTGATTGAATGATTGTGTTTTTGCAGGTTTCAAATATCAGCCCCAACACCAGAGTACGCGACTTGAAGCAGGCGCTGTCGGAGCGCGGCGTCAAACCTCAGATTATGGTTTGGAAGGTGAGGCTTTTTTATTAAATTCAAACAATGTTTTCTCTATGATGCTCGCAAGAACAATGCTGAAGTGTGCTTTATTTTCAGGGATTCCGCGGATTCTGCTATCTGCACTTCTTAAAACCCAGCACCAGAGTAAGTAGTCTTTTGTATTCATATTAATATATTTTACATAATATTAAATTGTTACTTAAATCTCCCGCAAGATTAGAGACAAAGGCTTCTCCTTTCGTAATCGAATCTTTCTACCATCTTGCCGAGACTTTAATTGAGGTTTTTAACAATAGTGTTTTACGTAGTTATTATCTGTGCTGTTATTTTCTTTTTCGTAAACTATTTTAAAAGCATTATTATGTTATTTCAGGGCGAAGGCGACAACGCGGCGGCCATTAGTCTGGAGTCCGTGCTCCAGTCCCTCGCGGAGATGTCGGTGGGCGGCAGCGGCGGCGGCGCCGACGAGCCCGAGGAGAAGCCGCGCCTGCTCACCGTGGAGCTGGCGCCGCCGCGCCCCACCAAGGACGACACGACTAACAACGAGGTAATGTATACTGGAGTCCGTGCTCCAGTCCCTCGCGGAGATGTCGGTGGGCGGCAGCGGCGGCGGCGCCGACGAGCCCGAGGAGAAGCCGCGCCTGCTCACCGTGGAGCTGGCGCCGCCGCGCCCCACCAAGGACGACACGACTAACAACGAGGTAATGTATACTGGAGTCCGTGCTCCAGTCCCTCGCGGAGATGTCGGTGGGCGGCAGCGGCGGCGGCGCCGACGAGCCCGAGGAGAAGCCGCGCCTGCTCACCGTGGAGCTGGCGCCGCCGCGCCCCACCAAGGACGACACGACTAACAACGAGGTAATGTATACTGGAGTCCGTGCTCCAGTCCCTCGCGGAGATGTCGGTGGGCGGCAGCGGCGGCGGCGCCGACGAGCCCGAGGAGAAGCCGCGCCTGCTCACCGTGGAGCTGGCGCCGCCGCGCCCCACCAAGGACGACACGACTAACAACGAGGTAATGTATACTGGAGTCCGTGCTCCAGTCCCTCGCGGAGATGTCGGTGGGCGGCAGCGGCGGCGGCGCCGACGAGCCCGAGGAGAAGCCGCGCCTGCTCACCGTGGAGCTGGCGCCGCCGCGCCCCACCAAGGACGACACGACTAACAACGAGGTAATGTATACTGGAGTCCGTGCTCCAGTCCCTCGCGGAGATGTCGGTGGGCGGCAGCGGCGGCGGCGCCGACGAGCCCGAGGAGAAGCCGCGCCTGCTCACCGTGGAGCTGGCGCCGCCGCGCCCCACCAAGGACGACACGACTAACAACGAGGTAATGTATACTGGAGTCCGTGCTCCAGTCCCTCGCGGAGATGTCGGTGGGCGGCAGCGGCGGCGGCGCCGACGAGCCCGAGGAGAAGCCGCGCCTGCTCACCGTGGAGCTGGCGCCGCCGCGCCCCACCAAGGACGACACGACTAACAACGAGGTAATGTATACTGGAGTCCGTGCTCCAGTCCCTCGCGGAGATGTCGGTGGGCGGCAGCGGCGGCGGCGCCGACGAGCCCGAGGAGAAGCCGCGCCTGCTCACCGTGGAGCTGGCGCCGCCGCGCCCCACCAAGGACGACACGACTAACAACGAGGTAATGTATACTGGAGTCCGTGCTCCAGTCCCTCGCGGAGATGTCGGTGGGCGGCAGCGGCGGCGGCGCCGACGAGCCCGAGGAGAAGCCGCGCCTGCTCACCGTGGAGCTGGCGCCGCCGCGCCCCACCAAGGACGACACGACTAACAACGAGGTAATGTATACTGGAGTCCGTGCTCCAGTCCCTCGCGGAGATGTCGGTGGGCGGCAGCGGCGGCGGCGCCGACGAGCCCGAGGAGAAGCCGCGCCTGCTCACCGTGGAGCTGGCGCCGCCGCGCCCCACCAAGGACGACACGACTAACAACGAGGTAATGTATACTGGAGTCCGTGCTCCAGTCCCTCGCGGAGATGTCGGTGGGCGGCAGCGGCGGCGGCGCCGACGAGCCCGAGGAGAAGCCGCGCCTGCTCACCGTGGAGCTGGCGCCGCCGCGCCCCACCAAGGACGACACGACTAACAACGAGGTAATGTATACTGGAGTCCGTGCTCCAGTCCCTCGCGGAGATGTCGGTGGGCGGCAGCGGCGGCGGCGCCGACGAGCCCGAGGAGAAGCCGCGCCTGCTCACCGTGGAGCTGGCGCCGCCGCGCCCCACCAAGGACGACACGACTAACAACGAGGTAATGTATACTGGAGTCCGTGCTCCAGTCCCTCGCGGAGATGTCGGTGGGCGGCAGCGGCGGCGGCGCCGACGAGCCCGAGGAGAAGCCGCGCCTGCTCACCGTGGAGCTGGCGCCGCCGCGCCCCACCAAGGACGACACGACTAACAACGAGGTAATGTATACTGGAGTCCGTGCTCCAGTCCCTCGCGGAGATGTCGGTGGGCGGCAGCGGCGGCGGCGCCGACGAGCCCGAGGAGAAGCCGCGCCTGCTCACCGTGGAGCTGGCGCCGCCGCGCCCCACCAAGGACGACACGACTAACAACGAGGTAATGTATACTGGAGTCCGTGCTCCAGTCCCTCGCGGAGATGTCGGTGGGCGGCAGCGGCGGCGGCGCCGACGAGCCCGAGGAGAAGCCGCGCCTGCTCACCGTGGAGCTGGCGCCGCCGCGCCCCACCAAGGACGACACGACTAACAACGAGGTAATGTATACTGGAGTCCGTGCTCCAGTCCCTCGCGGAGATGTCGGTGGGCGGCAGCGGCGGCGGCGCCGACGAGCCCGAGGAGAAGCCGCGCCTGCTCACCGTGGAGCTGGCGCCGCCGCGCCCCACCAAGGACGACACGACTAACAACGAGGTAATGTATACTGGAGTCCGTGCTCCAGTCCCTCGCGGAGATGTCGGTGGGCGGCAGCGGCGGCGGCGCCGACGAGCCCGAGGAGAAGCCGCGCCTGCTCACCGTGGAGCTGGCGCCGCCGCGCCCCACCAAGGACGACACGACTAACAACGAGGTAATGTATACTGGAGTCCGTGCTCCAGTCCCTCGCGGAGATGTCGGTGGGCGGCAGCGGCGGCGGCGCCGACGAGCCCGAGGAGAAGCCGCGCCTGCTCACCGTGGAGCTGGCGCCGCCGCGCCCCACCAAGGACGACACGACTAACAACGAGGTAATGTATACTGGAGTCCGTGCTCCAGTCCCTCGCGGAGATGTCGGTGGGCGGCAGCGGCGGCGGCGCCGACGAGCCCGAGGAGAAGCCGCGCCTGCTCACCGTGGAGCTGGCGCCGCCGCGCCCCACCAAGGACGACACGACTAACAACGAGGTAATGTATACTGGAGTCCGTGCTCCAGTCCCTCGCGGAGATGTCGGTGGGCGGCAGCGGCGGCGGCGCCGACGAGCCCGAGGAGAAGCCGCGCCTGCTCACCGTGGAGCTGGCGCCGCCGCGCCCCACCAAGGACGACACGACTAACAACGAGGTAATGTATACTGGAGTCCGTGCTCCAGTCCCTCGCGGAGATGTCGGTGGGCGGCAGCGGCGGCGGCGCCGACGAGCCCGAGGAGAAGCCGCGCCTGCTCACCGTGGAGCTGGCGCCGCCGCGCCCCACCAAGGACGACACGACTAACAACGAGGTAATGTATACTGGAGTCCGTGCTCCAGTCCCTCGCGGAGATGTCGGTGGGCGGCAGCGGCGGCGGCGCCGACGAGCCCGAGGAGAAGCCGCGCCTGCTCACCGTGGAGCTGGCGCCGCCGCGCCCCACCAAGGACGACACGACTAACAACGAGGTAATGTATACTGGAGTCCGTGCTCCAGTCCCTCGCGGAGATGTCGGTGGGCGGCAGCGGCGGCGGCGCCGACGAGCCCGAGGAGAAGCCGCGCCTGCTCACCGTGGAGCTGGCGCCGCCGCGCCCCACCAAGGACGACACGACTAACAACGAGGTAATGTATACTGGAGTCCGTGCTCCAGTCCCTCGCGGAGATGTCGGTGGGCGGCAGCGGCGGCGGCGCCGACGAGCCCGAGGAGAAGCCGCGCCTGCTCACCGTGGAGCTGGCGCCGCCGCGCCCCACCAAGGATGACACGACTAACAACGAGGTAATGTATACTGGAGTCCGTGCTCCAGTCCCTCGCGGAGATGTCGGTGGGCGGCAGCGGCGGCGGCGCCGACGAGCCCGAGGAGAAGCCGCGCCTGCTCACCGTGGAGCTGGCGCCGCCGCGCCCCACCAAGGACGACACGACTAACAACGAGGTAATGTATACTGGAGTCCGTGCTCCAGTCCCTCGCGGAGATGTCGGTGGGCGGCAGCGGCGGCGGCGCCGACGAGCCCGAGGAGAAGCCGCGCCTGCTCACCGTGGAGCTGGCGCCGCCGCGCCCCACCAAGGACGACACGACTAACAACGAGGTAATGTATACTGGAGTCCGTGCTCCAGTCCCTCGCGGAGATGTCGGTGGGCGGCAGCGGCGGCGGCGCCGACGAGCCCGAGGAGAAGCCGCGCCTGCTCACCGTGGAGCTGGCGCCGCCGCGCCCCACCAAGGACGACACGACTAACAACGAGGTAATGTATACTGGAGTCCGTGCTCCAGTCCCTCGCGGAGATGTCGGTGGGCGGCAGCGGCGGCGGCGCCGACGAGCCCGAGGAGAAGCCGCGCCTGCTCACCGTGGAGCTGGCGCCGCCGCGCCCCACCAAGGACGACACGACTAACAACGAGGTAATGTATACTGGAGTCCGTGCTCCAGTCCCTCGCGGAGATGTCGGTGGGCGGCAGCGGCGGCGGCGCCGACGAGCCCGAGGAGAAGCCGCGCCTGCTCACCGTGGAGCTGGCGCCGCCGCGCCCCACCAAGGACGACACGACTAACAACGAGGTAATGTATACTGGAGTCCGTGCTCCAGTCCCTCGCGGAGATGTCGGTGGGCGGCAGCGGCGGCGGCGCCGACGAGCCCGAGGAGAAGCCGCGCCTGCTCACCGTGGAGCTGGCGCCGCCGCGCCCCACCAAGGACGACACGACTAACAACGAGGTAATGTATACTGGAGTCCGTGCTCCAGTCCCTCGCGGAGATGTCGGTGGGCGGCAGCGGCGGCGGCGCCGACGAGCCCGAGGAGAAGCCGCGCCTGCTCACCGTGGAGCTGGCGCCGCCGCGCCCCACCAAGGACGACACGACTAACAACGAGGTAATGTATACTGGAGTCCGTGCTCCAGTCCCTCGCGGAGATGTCGGTGGGCGGCAGCGGCGGCGGCGCCGACGAGCCCGAGGAGAAGCCGCGCCTGCTCACCGTGGAGCTGGCGCCGCCGCGCCCCACCAAGGACGACACGACTAACAACGAGGTAATGTATACTGGAGTCCGTGCTCCAGTCCCTCGCGGAGATGTCGGTGGGCGGCAGCGGCGGCGGCGCCGACGAGCCCGAGGAGAAGCCGCGCCTGCTCACCGTGGAGCTGGCGCCGCCGCGCCCCACCAAGGACGACACGACTAACAACGAGGTAATGTATACTGTGTATACTATAACTTTATTGTATACCAAAACAAAAATATCAGGAAATTTCTACCTAAAATTTAAATAACGTGTCCTGTTTCACTTTCAAAATTGTAAACACCCTCGACGTTTCGACCACGACAAGAGCAGTCTTTTTCACGAGGAGTGAGCGCCCCGCCGTGCTCCGTGTCCGCTCGCGCGCGGTTCTCACTGGGGCCAGGTGTCGCAGCGCGCGCGGCGGCTCGCGGGAGGCACGGTGATGGTGTTGCGGCTAGATGTTGCTGTGTAAATTGTCCAGCTATTTTTATTTAATTTACAATTAAGAGATATGAAAAATCGGTGTTTCTTAAATATTTTCTTGTTTCAGGTCCCGTTAACGCTACTGCCGCTGGAGAATTGATTCGTGGCGTTGTATAAAACCGATACTAAAACGAATAATGATTACACGCTACGAAATCGCTTTGCACGTCATGTCGCATTCCGACACTTATGGTATAGTTTTAATGTAGATTTTTTTTGCGCCGGCCCTTGTATAAGTTATGCATGTTATTGGTACTGCCAAGTTAATTGATTAAATTTTTTGAAATGTACTTAAATTAGAAAGCAATTCTTAAAGAATGAACTGTATACATCGTTGGTTATCTTTACGTCAAAGACATAGATTTTCTACGATTTTTATTTTGATTGGATTTTCAGAGTAGATGCTTGTCATCTGTACCTTGTTCAAGGTTGTTAGAAATTAACTTTTTTTTCTAATCATACTATAAATTTCCACTTATATTATATTGCCTATGAACATCTATTAAAACATGAATTCATATCTATTTCGATTCTGCTGTATAAACCTCAATGGTTAGCACAAAGGGTTTTCTAAGCATTTTACTGCATTTTAGTAACAATGCTTTTTCACATTGTTCTAGTATTCGATCTAGTGAATAGATCTATTTGATTGAGAACGAACTCTTAATTTGATTTACTATCTTATGCTTTATTTGCTTTTCTCCACTTTGTAGACATGTGGTTTAGATATTCGATTTAGACGACCACTCTGTCGCAGCGGGCGAAGGTCCGACTGCGACGCATGATGTTGCGGGTTCGATTCCTGTGGGACAAAAATTTGTAACTTAAATGCATGATTTCGCTGTCTTAAAATCGAACAATGTTTTAAATTAAACAATCCACCTGGATAATATTTTTAAATACCTAGTTTTGTTTGGTGTAAAATAACAATAGTGGTTGTACCAATCCCATGCACTTCTAACCAATTACTGAAGCGTCTCGATTTAAGTTTAGTTGTCGAATGAGAAATTTGCTTTATGGTTTTTTCTTAACGTTTGTATGGGCCGGTGGTTTAGTGCTGCGTTTACACTGTGCGAGTAGCTTTGTCGAGTAACTAAAAGTAAATAAGCCGCGTATAAAACATTGCAATGATAAAAATTGCTTTCAGATAATTTTTAGTGTCAGTAAATTCTATTCTCCAAGTTATTTTCACACAATTTTTTTAACTCGCCAAATCTCTTTACCAGTGTGAACACAACTAGTAAGTTATGAATGTTTAGTTTTTCTCTAGTCTAAAGTTAGTTTGTAATAATGTAACATTTTCTTTTAACGAGTAATAATCTCGACTCAACACGGAACATTATTGCATTCTTCCATTAATGATTGTAACGAAAGAAGCTATTTAAGGACTTCCGAAAGACGTGGTATAACTTTTAGCAATAAATTATTTTAATATTGCTCTAATTTTGTAGGATTACGTTGCCTTTTTAAAACAGGGTGTTTTTAGACTTTCATTACTATTTCAACCGTTTTCGATACATACAGTGTATAAGATACGGGTTTGGGATGATAATCTTTACAATATTTTCATTGCCCTTTGTACTTGATTTTGTTTTCGTTTCCTGTTCTAAATTTCAATTATTAAAATCTTAAAACATAAATACGTAGCACAGGTATCATAAAAGAACCTGTCTGGATTTTGCCATTGCTAGTAAAAAGTACTATTTGTATGAATCGACGTTTGTTTAAAACTTGTTTCACTTAAAACTGGTTTTCTTGTGTCGGGTTAAAAATAACTTGTTTTGGCTATCCCTCCAACATAATTGTGATATTCTTTCAATTATCAGATAAATTTCGTTAAAACGATAAGAATATATATATTTTGTAAGTCTTTTGTTATCGCCTACGGAAGAACCTTAGCATATATTTTAGATTACAAAGAAACTACTAAACTATTTTATTATTGTAATTTTAAGGTGCTTATGAACGGAGTCCCAAAGTCATTAAATTATTTAGAAGGATTTGATTAGCGTTAAGATATATTTTATTTAAAGAAAAACATATTTGGGCCTTCGTTTGTCTTGTGGTATGTTTGTGCCAACTTTGATTAAAACCATTCTGTTATTGTTTTGATAAAACAAGTTTCTAGATCTGTGAACGTAAGTCAATTCAGTGTCTAACATATCTAGGAAGTAGATCTAGAGTCTAGATCTAGACCGTCAAAGTTACTTTTACAGTATTAAGTTTTTAAGACTCGAAAAGTAAATAGAATCTTGACAGTAAGATATATTTAATTATTCTATTTAACGATTCTAGGTCGTATAACATTGGTCTCTTAGTGTGTAAAGTTTTGTAAGGAGATAATATTTTTTGAAATTTTTAGTTTAAACCGCAGCATAATATTTTTACTGAGTAACTGTTTGCCCAAAAGATGGCATTGCATGTTATACTCATTTTAGATATAGAGTACCTTTGAATTAAAGTAGATTTGATATGTCGTACGCATTAGCTAATAGCAATATATTGTGCTATTCATCAATTAAGACATTAAATATATATACTGCGTACAAGGCATTTAATTTTGGCCTGTCTCTTAAAATCGATTAGCACAGATTTGATTTATGCTTCATTTGTTATTGCTTTTAAGTTATTTAAATGCACTATTATTATAGTTTGTTAACATGTTCATTTGTAACTGAGAGATGGGCTGGTAGCTTGGACGAGCCTTTGTTTTGTATTTTTTTTAATAAATTTATTAAACACTTGTTTTTTTTTTGTTATTTGTGTTACTACTGTGGACAAGAATAGCGTTACTTGAAACAAATGTTATTAAACTAAATATTGTGATTGTAACTGTTTCATTGTAGGTTGAGGGTAAAATTAAATTCTATACTTTTTTTAAAATGTTTTAATTTTTCAAATCCTCTATTCTATTATGTTACTTGTAGATGAAGTTTGGGACTATTGTAGGTCGTGTATATTGAACATAACTAGCTGACCCGCCCGCGGCTTCGCCCGCTTTATTCACACGTTCTCACCATTTACTTTCCCTGGGCTACGACTACGACTATTTTAAACCAAAATCACCTAAGTCGGCCCAGTATATCTTGATTTTAAAAAAATACAACGAACAGTAGCATAGATTTTTATATAATACATGAGCAAGGTCTATCTATTGTTCATTTCCCAAGGTGATTTAATTTCAAACACAGGTAAGTAAGTACTAAAGTTATTTTAGGTTGCGGTGAAAAAACGCATAAATCATACAATTAAGTTGTACTAGATTGTATCACAAATGCAACATTTCCTATTATTAGTTACCGGTATCTGATGCATCACGCAATAGTTAATATAAAATGAACAGAATTATCTGCCTCTTTATTAAAATGTTGTTCTTGTTGCTGTGTTTGCTGCCGTTTTGTGTCAGCCAAGGCCCGCCTCCACCTCCGGTAAGATTAACTTATTAAAATTAATAACTAATTAATTACAATTAAGTTAACGTTTTGAGCGTAATCCATTATATTTAGGTCCTATCTAATCACCTTACTAGACATTATTTTCTACTCGAAAACCCGTCATGATGAGGCTTATGCGAAACGGTCCTTTTATTTAATATTTATTTGGTCATATGCATTTCACAAGAAGGTAGGCTCTAAATAACTTAATTCTAATAAACTTTAAAAAAACTACCTTAGGATTTTCTCTTTTACATACCTGTAGAAACTTAAAATAAAGTGCTTCTCCCCATGTTAACTACCAACGTAATAACTACATTTAAACTTTATTGGTTGTAGGATGATGGTGAATTCACTTTGAACTTCAACTCTCCAATTTACGTTGCTAATGAGGAGAGCAAGGAGTTTGTGGACACCTCAAAAGTCTCCGTGGAGAGACACAATGAGACCATCGCCTTTATGTCTGGCGATCTGATATTTCTTCAGGAGTTGAGCGGGAAACTGATCGTAAGTACTTCGTCTTCAACATAATTTCTGCCTTCGGACATCCCTTAATGATTTTCAGGTATTACGGTCGGATGCAGCTTGCATCCACCGTGAACTTTGATCAGATCAGATGGACAGATGTCCATCTTGTTTGTGGAATGGTTTTATGTTACCCGTCTCTTGTCGTGCCAGTTCATCAGCTGCGTCATTTCCGTAGGAGTTACTCTGTACCCGTGTTATTATACGTTACTTCTCATTTCTGATTCGATCTAGTAAAGTATTAAGTACTTATATTTATGAGGAAGGTAGTTAGGTACCTACATATTCACAGCCCTGTGGTACTAGCAGCCAAACCTAGGTACGTGAATATTCCCTAATCTCTCGTCAAGAGAGAAGTCCCTGTGATATCTATTTACGTTTTCCCTGCTGTGAATACGTAAACAGACGTGCCTATGCCATGGTGATGAATGAGAAACATAGATTGCTATCTAACTAAAGCTCAACTTAATACTTATTGGTTAAATATTATATTTAATGTTTTTTGGCCGTATCTATTAGTCCGGGATCCGTAGTACATGGAAATCAAGTGATTACTAACAAGCTAATTTTTGGTGAGTAGCTTCGTTTCGATGAGACGTCCAAAGATATCCTATACCCAACTCTCAATTGTGGTAGCTAACAGAGATATCAAGGATTAAAAAATTCAAGGATGTAAGACCGGGATAACGGACCACGAAATTTGTCGGACAATATGTCCGTTAGATTTTATAAATATTAATTAAGTATACAACAAAAAATCAGCTGGTTAGTAATCATAGTAATCATTTAAATTGACCTCGTTTTCGACACATTTTGGAAATGGCGGACTCTTTGATCAAACCATAGTTTTTGTAGGACAAACATGTTTTTATATAATTTAGATAATTATCTTGAGATATAACATATTGTCCTACAAATTTCGTGGTCCGTTATCCCGGTTTTACATCCTTGAATTTTTTAATCCTCGATATCTCTGTTAGCTACCACAATCGAGAGTTGGGTATAGGATATCTTTGGACGTCTCATCGAAACGAAGCTACTCACCAAAAATTAGCTTGTTAGTAATCACTTGATTTCCATGTACTACGGATCCCGGACTATATGCTTAGATATAAGAAAAATGTAACTTATAAGTATATTCATAAAGGCTGTGGATTTTGTTAATTAAAAGAATAAACTTCTTTTCCAGCTACGTCTAATGCTACTGAAGGAATCCGGAGCCGGCAAGTTTGACGTGATAACATCCCACGATGTCTGCGATCTCTGCAAGGAGTTGGGAGACGAGGACAGCCCGTACAATAAGTACCTTAGGCCTATGGGACTGCCGAATGCCTGCCCGATAGCCGCTGTAAGTTCTACAATCAGCCCTAAGCCCTAAGTCCATAGTCCATATCTTCTTCTTATATATAAAAGAAAGTCGTGTTAGTGCCTGAACTTATAACTCGAGAACGGCCGAATCGATTTGGCTGAAACTTGGTGGGGAGGCACCTTAAAACCGGGAGAAGGACATAGGGTACTTTTTACTCTAATATAATGCGGGCGAAGCCGCTGGCGGAAAGCTAGTATCTCTTATATATAAAAGAAAGTCGTGTTAGTGCCTTCACTTATAACTCGAGAACGGCTGAATAGATTTGGCTGAAAATTGGTGGAGATGTTGCTTAGTACCGGGAGAAGGACATAGGATACTTTTTACCATATAATATCTTCTTATATATAAAAGAAAGTCGTGTTAGTGCCTTCACTTATAACTCGAGAACGGCTGAATAGATTTGGCTGAAAATTGGTGGAGATGTTACTTAGTACCGGGAGAAGGACATAGGATACTTTTTACCATATAATTATGCGGGCGAAGCCGCGGGCGGAAAGCTTGTACTTAAATAAATAAATATTACTGGACAATTCACACAGCAATATCTAGCCCCGTGGTAAGCTCGAAGCTTGTGTTACGGGTAGGTACTAGATTTCTGATATACTTAATATAAAATAGGTAAGTAGGTACATACATATATAGATATTTTTACTATACATATAGAACACCCAGACACCCGGAACAAATATCTGCAGATCGTAAAAATTTTGTTCCGAGGTAGGAATCGAACCCGCATCCTCTTGCGTCGCAGGCGGACCGTCGCCCGCTGCACCATAGAGGTCATCATTATGTATGTTTTTTTTGTTTATTTCGAGGGCCCGTACGCGATAACCAACTTCATTCTGGACGCAAGCGACATGGAGCTGAGCAGCAACCACGAGGGGTTGTATGAAGCCCAAATGTTCGTGTTCTACCAAACTGGAGAGGACTGTCAAATGGATAGGCAATTGATCATCCATTTCTGTATTGATGTTGTGGTTGAACGTTTGTAACATATTGTAGCCAAGCCACCAGTTGATAGGTTTAAGGTGTTTTTATTAGGCGCAGAGTTGGTACCTAAACAGAAAAGGCATACGCAAAAGGCAGGTACGACGCCTGGCAACATTTGCGTTGCAACTAAATAAGCCAAGCGTCTTGCCTTGGCCGTATTAGGTAAAGCTTTTCTGTGTACTTTGCGCCTTAGGCGCTCAAAGTTGTAGATGATTTGAACTTGAGTACAGTCACTAAGCATAAACTCTTACAACTCAATAATTGAGCGCTTAGTTAATTAAGCTAGTCTTATTAATTCTTACAGTAAATTTTCGTGTGTGCAATTAAATATGCGTTTCTCTGATTATCTACCCTGGGATATTATTTAAAGTACCTAGGTACGTAGATATAGGAGTGATAAAGGAGTGTGCTACCACTTAGCCAACTCGACCTGTCGTGCATAATCAGCTTAATTCTCTGCTTATCGCGGGTTATAACACTACAGAAAAATCTAGCCAACTCAGTTATAATTAAAACATATATTACAGTAAATCACACATTTATTTTCCATCTAGGTACCTAATCATCTGGTTCTGGATTGTTAACATTGTCTTCGCGACTGGACTCGTAGAACACGTCGTCTCTCTTCCTCCTCTTGCCGTGCTCTTCTGCCTTCACAGTTGTCACTTCCTCTTTCTTGTCCTCTTTTTTAGGTACAGCTTCGATTTTATCTGCATCGTCGTTTCTGATGGATAATGGTGTAAGTTAGGAAAGAAATAACAACGGTTAAAAATACTGCGGTGGTATCAATTACGAGACTTATTTTATGTATTTAGGTAAGTAGTAGGTATGTCTAGCCAAAATTTATTTAATTATTTTAATATCCCTTAATATCATATATACTTGCACGTTCTTTTAAGTACATGACTTACAGGTTAAAATATCTTTCAACCAAATGTTATGTAATAGTGCAATGTAACATGAGCTTTGCATTTTTTAGAGGACGAAATTTATTCAAATTAAATCGGTTACGCAAAAGGTGTAGGTACCTAAGTATTGTTTTGACGATACTTATTGTCATTTTAATTTGAAAAATAGTGTATTCTTTTCAATGAGGTCTTTGTAGGTACAGTAACATAATTTAATTTACCTGGTCCTAAGTTCGGGCTCATCACTAAAAACATAAAAATTATGAGTAAGTTTAAGTAAACAAGTATAAAATAGTAAGATATTAATGGAAGTATTATTAAGTAATTATATTATAATTTATATAAGTATAAAGTTGCAACAGATAAGGTAATTAGAATAGTATACAAAAACTCTTACTCGTCGTCCCTGAAAAAAGATAAAATTTAATTACAAACTTACTTTAATGAATTAATAACAAATCCCTGGTTTTTATACTTATGCATAATATATAAAATTATGAATTAAATATAATTAAAAATATTTTTTTATTTATTAAATGGTAAAAAACTTACTTTACGCTTCTCCAGTCAACTGTATATTCCTCATGAGTAATGCCAGTTCTAAACACCCTTCGGCAGTTTTCTCTGAAAAATAAACGTTGCGCGTTATTATTTATTTATTAGACCTTTAGATTTTTCTTCTCTGATGTTCGTGCAATTTAAACACGGAGAAGACTAACTTTCTATTTATTTTCCTATTATTTTGGATAAAGCTATGAACTCGTAACCTTATTTATTTATTTATTTATTATCTACTACTTCATAACAATTTTTACGTTTGGTATATTATTTGCCATATACTATGTAACGTCGTAGATTAAAGTATCTGTAATGTTGTATACTTACCTACTTATGTTTAAAAAATATTTAAAAGTAAGGACTTACTCAACGTCCTTATGGATAGCGCAGGAGATAAACTGTCGGTTCCTGAAGACCGAGGTATACAAGAAGGGTCCATGACAGCTGTGGGACTTGGGATCTATCTTGCACGCAGAGATCACGCCGATCACCCGCTCCTTGTTTTGGTATTTCACTATCAATGGACCGCCGTGGTCGTTCTGGAACATATCAATCATTCAATCATTTATTTTTGTAATCAGATATTACAATTTAAGTGAATACCTACATGGGTTTCTGACAACAGTTACCTACAAAGACCTAGGCTTCCCCAATCATGTTAATTATAAAAACATTTCTTCGAGTGGTTAAAGTGGCGCTTCCGAGTTAAATGAGATTGTGCCATAATTAGCCAAGAAAGTCTACCAAGGTCTGATCCAAAAAAATATGTCCCAGTATTTAGCAGCCTCGGCAGCAATTCGTGTTTTGATATAATAGGTATATAAGGAGGTTTTGGTACAAATTTCCAGCTTCCCTCAAATTTCCCAAATTTGTTACCAGCGCTCAGATGTATTACCTCACAGAAGCCGCCCTGCAGTGATGATCGTCTCGCGGTGTAGTCATCAGGGTCCCGCAGATGCCGTCCCAGGTCTACGTTGAACGTCTTCTTAGGAGGTGCCGGCTCCGGCGCTACCAGCTGTCGTCGCGAGTCGTCCTCTGTGCAGTTTGCGTACTTTTTCTGCGGTAAAATTATATTTTGTTACAATAATATACTTGGAAAAAAATATAGGTACCTACACAAAAATGGTTACGGGGTGGCCTTATCACTAAAAGCGATTTCTTCTAGACGACCTTTGGATGGATAAACACAAATTAATGATGAATTATTTGGTTGTGAGAATGGTGGATTTACTTGCGCAGGTACTTATATCTCTTACTGTAATGTGTAACTTACAATATTCGGAATAGTCGGAATAACTTGATGTTAAAAATTCTGATTGCCGATTAACAGTGAAGTTTTAGCCCACAACGAACAAGCTGATATTTATTTTAAGCTCTTCAGCGACTTTGACTAAATTTATACATATAATAACAATATCTGTATACTCCAGACCCGACCTTATGTTATCCAAAACTACGCTTTCCATAACAAGCAACCCTGGGTATATTCATGAGATCAGTAATAAAGCTTTACGTTTACTCGTCTACTAATTAGTTCTGATATTACACAGCGACCTTCTACAAATACTTACGTCACAAATTTCACTAAGCCTCTTCATGACATCTTTGGTGCAGATCATGTACTGCGTGATAATGTTCTGGAACTTCTGCGCCCATTTCTTAGCGCATTGCTCGTTGTCCATGACGCAGACCTTAGCTTCTTGTAGGCACTTCGCATTTTCCGTCTTCGCAGCAGATTGACGCCGGTAGACACCCTACAAAATTATTGAATGAGGCTCTATTTTTGGCCTATTTTGGCGTTGAACAGTCCCCCAGCGTCTGGCGTCTAAATAATTCTGATTTTTATATACGACTAAATAAAAAATGCAAGGATTTCGGCACATACGTACCTACAGGTAATAAATATTGTGATTTTAATAACAAGAACGGGATCACCCTTTTGATTAATCAAAGCGCTATTCATTTCTGTCCTTCATCAATAATTATCGAAGGAGCGATACATTTCTGCTCGTAGAAATTTAAGTGGAATAGGTAATGAAATAAATACAATCGTTGAACTTTAGATGATTTGGGCATAACTTATAAACAGGATTACGGAAATCGAACCCGCAACAGGACCTTCCCTGCTGCACCACAGATGTCGTCTAGACATAGAGGTATTTACTTAATTAAGTACAGTAGAAGCCGAAGTCAAGCTAAGTTACCTCTCTGAAGTTGCTGCCGCTTCCCCATCCTGCTATGAATCCTTTCGTCCCGGGTTTCTCCAGCTCTCTGCTGATGTTATTGTAGCAGACGAGGTCGGTCGCAAACTCACACCCCTTCTCCACCACTCCGAACTTGAAAGCTTTGTCAACCTTCACGATAGCAATGTCGTTTGATGACCACTTGATGCTGTCTTGGAAGTCGAATTTGTAGTCTGGCGGGAAAATGTTTATTAAATCTTTACTGTAATTGTCCATAAGTGCGTTAAATGGTTAAGGATATTGGTGAGATACATACGAGTACGTATACTATATATATATATATACCTATACACAGCAGTATTACATCATCATGCAGTATATCACTTTTGTTACAAGTCTAGTTTTATAAGGCCTTCCTTTCAGGCCTTTGAGGACCTGATAGTCGAGCAGTAAACTTCATTTCGCTCACATTTATGGTTTAAAAAATTTATTGATCTCAAAATAAAATCAATAATTCACTTTTAATGAGATTTTACCTAATTATTAGGTGATTATTATTTATTAATGGGATGTGAGGTCTTATCTTTGAATCTTCTTGAATGACATACTACAAATAATTCAAAAATAATTCTAACCGGAAAATTGCAAGATCACTTACTCTTAGGAATACACTTCCACACAACTTTGCGCCTATGTTTACAGGCACAATCGTTGGTCTTGTAATCGAAGCTGTCGACGAATCGAGTGGTTCCAGAGACAATGTAGAAATGCTCTGCATCTTCGACGCACGCGGCGGAGGTAAGCACGTAGAATTGGTCAACGATAACCCCTCCACATAGCCAACCACGGTACTTGTGTGCTTTGGCCGATTCTTTTGTTAGTTGGAGGTATACCTTTGGAAATTAGCCCGATTATAGTAGTCATAATGTCGAATGATTTAAAGATTTACCTATGTCATATTTTCCATAAACACAATCTCTTTGGCTTGATTTAGATGGTTGATCAGACATAAGATAAGTTCTAAATTCAACTTTACTAAAAATTAAGGACTTCTCTAAATTTTCGACGTTTGTTTCTAAGTAGAAACAAAGTAAATTGGGCTTAAAACAGACAAGTAGAAATCGAAATAGTCATCTTATTAGTCGATTTCTACTTGACTATTTGTGTCTGTTTTAAGTCCAATTTTAGATTTTTTTTCCGAAATTGATGTCAAAACCTTGTTTCTCTCCTTAATATTGTGTTGATTGATTGGTGGATTACCTGTAGATGTACTTACCATGTAAGGTCTAGCGCCCGGTTTCACTCTCTTACTGTAGAGGATTCTTCTGGTATCAACTATTGTAGTGTTCTCAAATACCCATGACTCATCTTCAATTTCATCAACTTCGTTTTCCGACACATTGAGTGGTTGGCTTATAAGGTTTGTTGTGTTAACTACTTGAATGTCATTTGTAGTCGCTTCACTTTTGACTTTTACTGTGTCGTTTTTAATTATATACACCGCAGTTGGTTCCGAAGGAAGTGATAGAGCATTTCCTAGTGAAATAAAATTGTTTTATTATAAACCAATCGAAGTGTCTGGAAAGCGTGTGGGAGGTCTTTGTCCAGCAGTGGGATGATCCAAGCTGATTTTAATAAATAAATAAATATAAAAGTACTTAATAATGATAATACAAATTTGTATTGATAACGATGACAAAAAAGGTCAACGATGACCGCTATGGAATTTTTAGAAAAGGGGAAAACTGATCATAATGTATATTCTAAATACAACAAAGTAAATTAAATAAGGTCTAGATATAATGATTAAAACTCACCAAATATTAAACAAATCGTTGCTATAGTTAAAAAATTCGTCATTTTGCTACAAAAGGTGACCCCAGAAGGATCGTTTCTAATTTAATCACTATCAATCAGTATTGACTTTTAACGATTTTGTTTCAATTTCACGCTTAATTTTCTAGTCTTCAATGCTTCAATGATTTCAATTAAGTATATCTGTAGTTACTGTAAAAATCAATCTGGGAAGTTAATTGAGTTTATATTGAAAAACATTTAAATTTAAATTAGGAGATTGCTATTATTTTAATCAGCGTTATCATAAAACTAAGGTTACATGGTAACTTTAGTATCTTGGAGCTTCGTCCGTTCGATGTTACTAAATAAATAAATAATAATATGATTTCCACATTGTCTAAGAACCTAAGGGTTTGTGTTATAGATAGATACAAAACCTAGGTTCACTATAGCGATATTTATTTTTGTTATACCTAGGTACAAAGCAAAAAGGCTTTGAATGCTTTACTAAGCAGAATATGCTAAGATAACCAGTCGAAGTGTATGAGCGTATTTTAGAGCGAGGATAAGGTGAATTCGAAATTCAAATTGGTCACAGTACCGTGAGTTTAAGGTGCTAGCCTAAAATAGTACCACCTCGTCTTTTCTCTTGTCACTAACTGAAGCGTTTATATACCAGCAACAGACTTCTGTTTACTACATCAACTTTTTGCGATCAACAAACTGCCGTAAGCGTGATGATTAGGTAACAGATGTACCAAATCCCTGAGAATTGTAATTATCTATTGGAGAAATCCTTGCCTACGTAATATGGGTTGTTTGAGGAAAGACCAGAGGATAATTTAAAAACAACTTGATGACACAGAATCTTTATTATGACAAAGGCGTTGGTTTAGTTTCTGTAACTGGTGGTTTAGTGCTGTTCAAAACACTATCAATAATGATTGTAGCGTTTTTCGTAATCTCCTGGGCTCTTTGTACTATTTGCTGCGACTGTTGTATCGGTATTAATTCTGGGTTTTCAATAGGTTTTGTTTCCGGCTGTACTGTAACTTTCACTTCACCTGGCGCCGATTCGAACTTTGCTGGGCTGTGGATGTCAAATACAACTTTAAAACGATATGATCATAAATATGAGTTTTAAATAACACTGAGTATGAAACAGGAGGGATCGAAAAGTACCTCTATACTAGTCGGACGCAAATTTTGATTAATTTTTTACCCGTGTATTAATTTGTTATTATAATAGCTTACCCATCTGGGTGGTTCTTCCAAGACAACACTGTCTCCACGTGAGTCACGCCTGATCTGAATTGTCTCCTGCATTTGGGTCTGAAATAATAATGACATAAAATATTGCTGCACAATTCACACAGAAACATCTAGCTCCGTGGTAAGCTCGAAGCTTCTGATACGGCTGCTAGATTTCTGATATACCTAGTTATGAAATTTACAACTAGCTAACTTATTAGCATGTCTGTAAGTCCCGGTGCCTCATTCTGAACGCTTACGGGCTTTATTGAAATCGTGTGAACAATTGAGGCGTTATTAGTTAAGTTTACCTACTTCACGTAGGTTTCAGTTTCTCTTTTATGACTAATTCAGTCAAATTACTAATTAATGCCTGTTTAAATTCTTACTCGATATCCTTATAAATCGCACAAGAGATGAATTGCCGGTTCTTAAAGACACTGGTGTAAAGGAATGGTCCGTAGCATTTGTTAGATCTCTCCTTGACCAGACACGCCGAGATGATGCCGATGACCATAGCATTGACTCCAGTGCCGTAGATAAGAGGGCCACCGTGGTCATTCTAAAAAAAAACAAGTATTATTTCAATATGTACAGTATTTATAATTATTGGATTTGTGTAATCGAAAATACTTGAAGGGATGGAGAATTAGAGAATGATATAGGCTACAACTAAGGACGAGCAAAGCCGAAGTAATGTTGTAACAGTAAATGCAAAACATTGTGAGAAAACCGGAATGTTCTGAGCACTAAAAAGTTTTTGAAGGATAACTGTGACTATTCACAGGCCGTATTTGTTCAGTGTGGTTAATTGAGGTTTTATAATTATAGAGAGAGATCACTCTGTTTTAGCAGTGGGATAATAAAAAGTGGTGTTTATCTGAGTTTATTAGATTGTTTGAACGCGCTTATCTCAGGAACCGCTGGTCCGATTTGAAAAATTATTTCAGTGTTGGATTGTACATTTATCGAGGAAGGCTATTAGCTTATATAAACTATAGGTATGTCGATAAAAAAACGAAAGCGTCGGCGGGTCGTCTAGTGCTTTATACACTAATACCATAGACAAATATACCTTTGTCTATGCTAATACTGACCTCACAAAACCCTCCATCAACCGTAGCTCTTCTGCTTTCAATGCCAGATTCGTTGTGATACGCAGAATGCATGTGCAAGTTTACTGGTATCTTCTCAGTTTTCCTCCTGTGTCTGCGTGGGCTACGTCGCATGTCTTCTTCGTCATCTGTATAGTTTATGTCTTGGCATTCGACGTATTTTTCCTGTCAAATAAGAAAATAAGTATTGATGAAGACGTAGTTATAATACTTGTTAGGACGTTAAAAAAACATTGTTGAGGTTAAAAACATTGGTTTAGTAAGTTTTTCCAATAGGTATCGATTTTGGTGTTATTTTAGTATGGTTTATTGGCAGCGCGAGATTCCTCTAACACAGGTTTAATTTAACAGCATCACAATGAATGTAATATTGAGGTACTTTAAGTTATCGAATAAATATTTTGTATCAGTTATTTGTATGTATGCTATTCTGTAAGCGATAAGTTTATATGTGCATAAGTGTTACATCTATCTACGTTTCTCGTGATGGCTAAGATATACATATTATTTATTATGTTTAAACTATTATAATTTTCAACAATATTAGAACACGAAACGGGTAACATACCATGAATTCAATGTTTCTGATTCCCGATATTTCGGCTATTACAAGCACCATCATCGCAGAGAGACTCAAAAACATTTAAATCATTGTTACCCGTTTCGTGTTCTAAAAGTTCTAAAATAGAATCTTACGTTACAGATCTCAGACATAGTCTGTCCCAGGTCCTTGCTGCAGATCATATAGTTGTCAATGATGTTGTGGTACTTGGAGCCCCAGCGTCGCTTGCATCTTTGTTTGGGGATGATTTCTACGTGAGCTTGAAGTAGGGTCTCCTGGTTTAAACTGGCTTGGGCCTGAAAAGTTTAAATACATTTAGCATAATAAATTTATTTTAATTTTATTGAAAGATTATCTAATGTTAAAATTAAGTATTTTTTTGAATAGCGACAAAAAGCAATTTGATTGGTGTTAGCTTGTATTAGCACTTTCTATCCTATCTAGGGAATATTGCTAGCGGTCGTTGCTCAATACCCATTAAATCTTTCGTTGATAAGTCCAAATAAGGGACCTAATAATATAATACACTTAATAATAATAAAAAAAGAAATTCACGGATTTACTGTTAGTTCTAGATAACTTATAGTATGTTTTATAGATCTAGCGCATTGGTAATTTGACTTTACAGTTTATAATTTCAGTATGTAAATAAATAAAGAAATTTTTATTTCCGCTTCTAGATTGAAACTCACATCACTGTATCTCTCTCTGTTCCCCCAGCCGGCGATAGCGGCCTCGACTCCAGGGTTTTCCAGTGTCTGTGACTGATTGTTGTAGCAGATAGGTCGAGGCACAAAGTCGCAGCCTCTGATCCTTCTCGTAAAGTCGAAGCCGTCTTCGATCTTGACCACAGCTATGTCGTTGTTCATCCATCTTATATTGTCGTTCTCATGGCCGTCGAAAACGAAATCTGGGGAAGAAGAGTATTACTGAACTTAATTTATTAAGTACTACTGGATAGATGCAATACACATAACAATATCTAGCCCCATGGTAAGCTCGAACCCGCAACTTCCTGCGTAGCTAGAAGACCTTCATCCGCTACGCTCAGTGGTCCTCGACGTTGACGTTCAATTAATATATTAATGGTTGGTGACTCATACATAATTAATGAGGTTAGAATTCCACACGAGCACTTTTTGTTCTAGGATTGGAGGTTGGAGTTCTCTATCAAAAAAGACTTTCAAATATTGAAACTGTTTTTCTGATTCCCACGTAAATCTGCTGTCCTAAAATATATTGTAATTATATCTTGTCTAAAACCCATAACGAAAGCTCCAAGATAGCCACGGGGTTTGTAGTAGTGTGAACTGTCCAGTATGATTTATTTTTAGAGCTAAGATATTCTTACTTTTCGGTACACATTTCCATATTGCTTTCCTGGCTCCGTTCTTGATGCAAGGGTTGGTGTATCTGTCGTCTTCATCTTTGTACCTGTGAGTTTGTTAGATCGCAATAAGTTCGAAGAGTACACAGAGAGACATTATTAGTTTATTTCTAAGCCAGTTTGTCGACATCCACGGGAAGATAGACACTACTTTATAACCCATGAGAATATAGCCGACACTGTCGACAAACTGCTTTGATAGATAGATTAACACTTTATTGTACTTATAAAATAAAAACAGAGTTACAAAAACTTAATACTATATTAAAATTAAAAGTACAACGGGCGGCCTTATCGCAGAGAGCGATCTCTTCCAACCGTAAGCAGTTTGGCAAAAGCGATAAAACGTTTTGTACCAAATTTTTTGATTAATAAATATATACAAATACAAAAAAATAAACACTACTTTGTATAACCAACTAAAGATGGTTCCACACGGCGATTTACTTACTTATACGTGCCAGAAACGATATAAAAATGCTCAGCATCTTCTATACACGCTGCTGAAGTCAGGATGTACTCCTGATGAATGATCACCCCTCCACATAGCCACGTCTTGTAGTTAGGAGCCTTCTTGTTGCTTCTAGGCATTTTCAGATAAACCTTTTGATAATAATTATTCGTTATTTTCGGATTACAAAAGTTCCATCAATCCATATTCGTTAGTAATTTCTTAGCCTTTGTTTGTATCATTGAAACTATAGATTAAATAACTAACTTTCTGCCCCAAGGCTTCGCTCGCTTATGTTTTCCCGCTGCTTAAAGTATCCAATGTCTTTGCTACTTACTGGTTCTAAGCCCTTCTAATTTTCAAACAAATCTATTTAGCCGCTCGTGAGTTACAAATAGTGTAACTAACACGACTTTCTTTTATACTCGTATATAAAAAGATATAGATAAAGAGTCGAATGTCTCTTTAGTAGAAACTAATAACTTCATTGATTTATTCAGTATGGGAAGTGATAGAGAGGTCTTATTGCCTAAAGCAGTTTATACCAGAAAACTTTGGGCAAGATAGAAAATTGAACAGTATAACAGGACGCTACGGCAAGACTGGATGTGGTGTAGGTATTTAATTTTTTTACTAGTAAATCTAACTTTTGTTCAATATTTGCGTAATCCTTACCATGTATGGCATGTTTTCCGAAACTTCCTGTCCTCTGATGATTCGTCGTGTGTCATTTTGTTTGAGAGCCAATTCTATTTCTTTTAGTGGAATTTTAGTCGCTTCTTGGGCTTGAACATCTGAAACATCATCGACTACATCATTATGATTAATTAGGTATATCTATAATGATGGTTTCCGTCTATTGCTCAATATTGATTTTAGTGATTTAATTCCATTTGAGTGAAACTAACATTCACCCATACTCGAAAACTTTTATTAAAAATTATAAATAAAATAAATAACTAAATATTGTTGGACAAATTACACATTAATATCAAACCCTACATTCCTGCTACATACCTTATATACTTAATATAATATACATACAAAGGTAAATATTTTTTATTATTACACAATACATAATAACAGACACTAATTATAAGAATGATAACTTACGTATTACACAAAGAATTCCTACAATAATGCTTAAAACATTCTTCATATTGCAGCGTAGTAGCTGCAAGGTTGTTTTTTTTACAAAAAAATGATACCTAATTTAATTTCAATTTAAAATTTGATTTCATGCAACGACTGCATAAAGGCATCCTAAAATGATTCCCGATATTAATTGGCTGTTTTTAATTAACCGCTTGAACGAATCAAAATTATACGATTCTTGTTGGATATAATATTAACGTGGAAGGCTAAAAAAGGATATATTAAAACGTGTATCCTAAATAAATAAGTTTTATTTTATTATTTTTGTTTTATTATATAAACCAATATATATGTAGATAACTTTAAAATACAAGCGAAACTGTCGACTAGTCATAACATTCTAATAAAATCATTAAATAATAGTCTCGAACCTCTCTCTAACCTGGTTAGGGGTTAAATGATTAGAATAGATTCAGTAATATCCTGACCCCTTGCCAAGATATGTGCCGTGTTGGCTAAGTACACTCGACTTTAATTCCCAAGTTCGTGGGTTATAACCCCACCGCGCATATCTAGATGTATAAAATATTATGTAAGATTTGATAACACGTATTCTAACAATGCAGGTAAACATCGTGAGGAAACTGATATGTTCTGAGGACTTTGAAAAGTTTGAAGGACGTGGTGTCATTCAACAACCTGCACTTGGCCAGCGTGGTGAATTAAGGCCTAAGCTCTTACGTCAAATAAATAAAATAAATAAATTTTAATTTGAATATAAAAATTTAAAATTGATTAAATTTTTATTTCATTTTGATTGTAAAAGTGAAGTTCTTGTGTCTCAGCAGTGAGAACGTAAATAGAATAATCAATGTCTCCCTTAATTTTAATATATTTAAAGTTCTTATTATTAAAACTATAGTAATGTATTTAATAAAAAAAGGTAATAAATAAAACACATCATCACAGATGTCTATTTATTCAAATAAACTTAAGACACAGAATCTTTTTTATCACCATTAACATTTGTATCTTCTTTAATGATTGGCTCTAGCCTAGGTTTAGCCTTTAGAGTAGAGGCTATTTTGGGATTTCCTGTGGTGGCTTCCATAGGTTCATATTTATCATCATCACTTTTTCTTGTACTTGTGCTATTGGCTGGTAACTCGTTCTTGGCTGGTCTGTATAATTAAAATCAAATTAGCTAAATTTAGGCTTCAATATTTGTAGGTACTAAATATCATAAAATACCTCACAGTATATTCATATATTATACAAATACCTTAGTTTTTAAAATGGTTTTAATCAATTTTGTTTGATTAAACTGTAATTGTGAGAGCCGTTTTGGCTAAGTGGAAGTACTCTCGTTTTTCATTAACTATGTCGTGGATTCAAACCTTTTTTCCTCTAAAATATGTATGTGTGCTTTAAAAAAGTGCTCTTACGGTGAAGGCAAACATCGTGCGAAAACCGGCATGTTCTGATAATTTTGAAAAGTTTTAAGGACATGTGTAATTCACCAATCTGCACATGGCAGGTGAATTGAGGCCTTATCTCTCTCGTAAAGAGCGAAGTTCCTTTGTCCCAGCAGTGGGAACGTAAATAGGCTTAGAAAATCTATTGTTAAATAATGTTATTATTACCCATCCGGATGGTCAATCCAACTCATTACTTCTTCTGTATGTGTAATGCTTGATCTGAATAACTTGTCACATTTACTGCTGACAAAATAATGATTAGTATCAAATTTAAAATAACATAATGTAGCAAAAACAAGAGAACTGCATGTGCCCTAAAACTACCAAATGGCTCAAAGGATTTTGTGGCCGTTATTGGCATAGGATTAAGAACTCCTAACCTTATGGTAAAAAGCTCTGTATACAATAAAAAGAAGCGCGTTGAAATCTTTTGTACATAAAACATGTAAGAACATTCAATTGCTATGTACAAATTGAATTACTATTTAAATAGTAAATAGTAGTAATTTATGGGCTCCGCGATACGTGCTTTCACTAGTGTGGAGTCCGTTGATATGTCTACTGGATTTTATTATATTTTAAGGTACCTAATATATTTTATTATTTTTTTCAGATATAACATTTGTTGGTGAATAGTTTAGTTATTCTAATTATGTGTGAGGACCACTATCTGGTGACTGCATTCTAACTCTCTGATATCAGATCTGACAACTCGCTATAGATAGAGTGTGTCCAAACACCAACCAAGAGTGTGACAAAGCTATGGGTATGGGATAAATTCAGGCTCTTACGTAACTCCTCGATAGCATGGATTAGATGGCGTGGGTTCGACTCCCACTCAACAGGTTACGTTGTGATCTTGTAATTTTTCCCATACGATTTTCTAATAACTTAATTCCATGATTATTTTGCAACAAAGTAACTTACGCTTCAGTTTTATAAATGGCACAGCTGATGAGGTTCCTGTTTCTGTAGACGCTCGTGTATAGGAATGGTCCGTAGCATTGGTTGGTTCGCTCACGCACGAGGCAGGCTGAAATGATCCCTATGACGACGGCATTAGCGCCAGTTCCCGATATCAAAGGTCCACCGTGATCGTTCTGAAATGATGAAGTTAATTTAAATTAGTAATTTTGTATTTTATCTTTATTTTGTTGCCCTAGGTTATTTTGTTCTTTTCATTGTTGTCTAAGATTTGTGTATGGGCTTTGTAGTCTGAAATAAATGATTTTTTTATAAACAATGCTTTATGCCTACCTAATAGTGCATTGTCAGTATTTAAAACTTTTATTCTAATAAATAATGTATTCGATTGTTGATCTTACAACGTCGCATCCACGTCGCATCTTCAAATGAGTGCGTAAAACATGCTGCATGGCTGATTTTTATACAATCTATAAGAACTACTGTTTGAATATTATGTTTATCCATGAATAACTTTAAAACCATACCTCACAGAATCCACCACTTCCCGGCGTCTGCCGCCTCCCAGACACATTATGATACGCAGAATGCAGTACCAGAGATTCCGGATTTATAATCTGTTTGCGTCTCTCTCCCCCAAAACTCCTCCTATCTTCCTCGCTATCAGACGAGTCCACGATATCGGTACAGTCGACGTACTTTTCATTGCAAATCTCGCTCATATCGGGCTGTAGGTCTTTGGAACAGATCATGTAGTTATCTATTATGTTGTGGTATCTTTTGCCCCATCGTTTCTTGCAGTTGCTCTTTGGGATGATCCGCACTTGCGCTTCAAGGAGGTTTTGATGTGCGCTTTCTTGCTGTGGAAGTGGATTTTACAGTTAACATCTTATCACTCAGGCACAAATGCCAACGTTAACTAACGTAAGTATATTAACAGTCCGTCAACATACATAAACAGTCCGTCATTAAACATAACGGCATGTTAAACTAACAAACAGAGAGGGTGAAATTAGGTCTCTGTGTCCCAAACTAACTAACTTGAGCCCGCGCCACCTTTCAAGTCTTACGGTTAATGCGGGAACTACAGTATTAGTAATGTTAAAATCTAGGCAAGCAGCGCCTCGTCTAACGGACTTGAGTGGCGGCGCATTGTCTATGGGTTGCTATGATGGATTTCAATGAAGGTTAACAAAACACGCACGCCATATCTATCCCGTGTGCCCCAGCCGGCGATGGACCCATAGGTGTCCGGGTCCTCTAGACGGTGGGTCTGGTTGTTGAAGCAGATGGGCTTGGGCACGAAGTCGCAGCCCCGGACGCGGCGCGTGAAGTCGAACTCGTCCTCCACCTTCACCACAGCGATGTCGTTGTTCATCCAGCGGATGTTGTCGTTCTCGTGCCCGTCGAATACGTAATCTTTGAATGAATTGAATGAATTGAATGAATTGAATGAATTGAATGAATTGAATGAATTGAATGAATTGAATGAATTGAATGAATTGAATGAATTGAATGAATTGAATGAATTGAATGAATTGAATGAATTGAATGAATTGAATGAATTGAATGAATTGAATGAACTGAATGAATTGAATGAATTGAATGAATTGAATGAATTTGTGCATTATTAACTTTAACTTACTTCGTGGTATACATTTCCATACGGCTTTTTTAGCGCCGTTCTTGATACACATGTTGTTATATCTGTCATCTTCCTCTGCATGCCTGTAATAAATAAAACACAACAATAAATACACAGAATATCTAGCTAGTTTTTCTATCTAGTGAGTGAGCGTCCCACCGTGCTCTCAATTAAAGTGACAACCGCGCGCGAGAGCAGAGCGGAGACGGAGCACGGGGGAAAATAAATAGTGTAACTCACGAAAATTTTGAAAGTGAAATAGTTATATAGATTGTTGAAATATTTTATAGATTGAATACTCACTTGAATGTGCCTGATACTATGTAGAAGTTTCTGGCGTCCTCAATACAAGCGGCTGAGGTCAGGATATAGTCTTCGTGGATGATCACACCACCACACAGCCATCTACGATAGTCTTTGTACTTCGGGTTATTTACTGGCAGTTTTAAATACACCTAAAAGTTGTTAATTTTTTTAATTTTTTTGTTAAATATCCATCCAAAATTAAGATTATGATTCAAGTTGTAAATTAGGAACTAATTGTCGCATTATAAATGTTAAGTTATAGTATCTGCAGACAGATTTGTACATTATCTTTCTGTATTTTGTTCTCAAACAGCTTTAAGCTGAGCCGTATTCTAGTTTTTAATTCCAATCTGTATATAATGGTCTTATTTTTAAGTTATTTTAGGTTAAATTTAAGTTATATTGTAGTTAAAAATTAATAACTTTTCTTTTTTTTTATTTGTTCTGGTCGTGACAAGTGTTTTCATGTATATCAAATTTAAAATACTATCTATGAAGTGTATCAGATATCTAATACCCGTAATACAAGCGTATGACGTAGAAGTTATATTACTAACTAGCTTTCCGCCCGCGGCTTCGCCCGCATTATATTCGAGTTAAAAGTATCCTATGTCCTTCTCTCGGTTCTAAGCTGCCTCCTCGCCAAGTTTCAGCCAAATCGATTCGGCCGTTCTCGAGTTATAAGTGAAGTAACTAACACGACTTTCTTTTATATATAAAAAGAAGATTTAAAACTAAGTGACGTACCATATAAGGTCTTGAGGCCTCAGACTCCGAACCAACGAGAATCCTTCTGGTATTTGACAGGATATCTCGTATTTCACTGCCATTTGCCTTCTTTAGGACATCTTTTAGATCAGGTGGGATTGTCGCTGTCATGTTTATGCATTTGACCTCTGAAAATCATTTATTTGTTACACATTAAATTACAATACAATACAAAATACTTTATTGTTACACCACATAACAAAAAGATACACAAAAAAAACAATACAGTGAAACAATGGGCGGTCTTATCGCTAAGAGCGATTTCTTGCAGGCAACCGTGGGATGGAACAAATATAAAGAAGAGAAGTAAAGCAGTGGCGTAGTTTATAAGTATAAACATTAGAATAAAGTAACATTTAACTAGAAACATATTTTTTGCTGTGTTTGTAAATAATGTTTGTACCTATAGATACTAAATTTTAATTACGAATTTAATTTTAGATAAATGGGTTTGTGATCTTCTTAATTTGGTTAACAGAAATTACTCTTGTTTTACAAAGGAGTTAATACGATCATGGAGTTTCGACTACAACAAGAGCAGTCTTTCTCAGGAGGAGTGCTCCGCCGTACTCCTCCTACAGAGCACTAGAGCGGAGCGGAAAAAGACTTACTCCTTTATAATTACTTTATTAATTCCCGTTGTTATAAATTGAATAGTATACTCTAACTCATAAAAAATTTGACGACAACCACGTTAAGGTAAGTGAGGTGGTACTGTTCTTAGACCGTTACCACACAGCAAGGAGTATACTCAAACCAATAAATATTCTCAAAAACATAGTTACTATATAAATAAATTACTTACTTGTTATAAAACATAATAGTATAAAAAATATGCCCGATATTATGCATTTCATACTCGTTGTTCTATCAAAATACTTATTGCTGTTTCTAGATTTCGATTAACTTTTTGATTATGTGGTTGGTTAGTTTTGTTCATTTTATGCTATTGTATTTTCTGATTGAATACGTTTAGTCATTGGCTGTAATAGCATCATCATTTCAGCCGTTAGACGTTCACTGGTGGACGTTAGTGTCGTTGTTAATGCACGTCCGACGCTGCGTCGGTGTATCGCTTCTCTAGATGTCTCGCGTGTCTTAGTAAGGCTTAGTATAGGATCAGAGTAGCTCGGGGCAAAACATACAAATACAAATAGCTTTAGCCTCGAGCAGACCGGATGCGTATACGTACACTTATGCGTGCATGTGCACGTACCACTGAGTTGTAATGTATGGAAATGTATGAGACAGGACACACCGCTTGCGTGACGTAGACGTGCGAGTAGACGTAATGTGTAGCCCTACGGAATGCAGCTCCCATGACACAAACAGGCTGCGTGACTTACGCCATGCCTTACGCAGAACAGAGCGGCAACGTCGCATTGATGACGTTGTATTCAATGGCGCGCCATTATGGACGTCACACCGAACAAATTTGAACACGCACGTACCTTTGCAGTGCGTGCGAAATTACTGTCAGTTGTATTTTATTACAAAATGAAGGCGTATCTATGGAAACGGAACGTGTTTGTTGACACCAAAAATGGCGACAGCGTTATTATTTGTATTTTTACAGTCGGAATTTAACGAAATTCTCCATAATACGAATTTTCCGGATATATGTTGTCGACTCAGAATCAATATTTTTTTATGTTTCGTTATTTAAATAAGGTTTCGATCGAGTCTACCGTACCCCTGCACGAAATTATTAATATAGAAAAAGTGATTTTTATTTTGTTTTGATTAGTAATTAATAGCGATAAAAAAGAAAAACTTATTGAAATTGTGCATAAATATGAATGTTTATACAGTCAAATCATTGTATATAGGTACATTCCGTTCATTTATATCATGGACCCATTTTTTTTGGACAAGCAGAAGTCATAATTTATTCGCGTTCCCACTGCTGGGACACAGGGACTTCTCTCTTAACGAGAGAGATTAGGCCTTAATTCACCACGCTGGCCAAGTGCGGGTTGGTGAATGACAAATGTCCTTCAAACTTTTCAAAGTTCTCAGAACATGCCGGTTTCCTCACGATGTTTTGCGTTCACCGTTAGAGCACGTGTTTTTTACAGCACACATATTTTTCCAAGAAGAAAAATCAGTGGTGCGCGGCGGGGTTTGAACCCACAACCTTCGGAATGAAAGTCGAGTATGCTCCCACTTAGCCAACACGGCTGTAAAAGTGTGTCTGGCAAGCAGAAGTATTCTGGCACAACACAATAGAAGTAATATAGCTTCTTCCTCGACAGATGAATTACTAGAACAGATGAACTCCATATACCCAATCTTCGTAACACATAGTGCACAACACCTTCAAAAACAGTAATATGGTTGCTGGAGCCGGGCACGAGGCATGCGTTGCGTTCTCAGCTCTATTGCGTAAGCGTCAGGGTAGACGTATCCGTAGCTCGGTGTGACATTGGGTTACGTCGTAAGCAGGCGCATGACAACGACGTGGTTACGTCGTTGTCACGCATACGCATCCGGTCTGCTCCAGGCTTTATTGTAACACCAGCAATATACAGAACAATACATAAGAGAAACAGATACATAACAGTGACACTATGGGCGGCCTTATCACTAACAGCAATCTCTTCCAGGCAACCTTGGGATGGAAAGAGAATATTGCACAAGTAAGAGCATTGGAGAAAAATCTGCATAATTATATTAACTTCCAACTTACCACGAGTCTCTAGATATTGTGAATTGTCCAGCAATATTAATAAAAAAATACAGGATAGGTACTCAATAAATGATAATTATTTTTTAATAAACAGAATTTTATTCACGGTTTAAAACCTGTTGTTCCAATAATAATCATTGCGGGTTAAATTATTTTATTTGGTTTGCATATTTATTTTTGTTACCAAAAAACGATCATCAGCGTCCCTCTGCGTACTAGTAACAGCTTATACCAAATACTATAATTAATTATTTTTGGAGACCAATGCCTAGAACGTTATAATGGGTTGTTAAGTTGAATAATAATAAAATAACACAGTCCATGGTATATTTTATTTAAATAACTTGACTGTTTTTGGTAGGATCTTCAGCGGGTAAATCGTCATTTTTTTCCGGTTTCGGTGCTCTGAAACAACAAAACATTTTCTCTTTATTTTTGCACTAAGTTAGCATTTCTTTTATGATCTTGATTTCACGATTTGATACATTTTGGGTCTGTCGGTATTTTGTACATATAAGTATTGCTGGACAATTCACACAGCAACAAATAGTACAAAGTTAGATATATTTAAGGCTACGACGTAGCCCTCTACAAAGCTACGACGTAGCACTTTACAAAGCTACGACATAGCAACAGTTCATTCAATAACTATTTATTATATACGATCCCATTGCGGGGGACACAGGGACTTATCCTATCCATCCAAAGGTTGCCTGGAAGAGATTCCTTTGCCTTTAGCGATAAGGCCGCCAATTGTACAACTAGTTATGCTTGTTATCCTGTACATTGTTTATTGTTAATTTAAGTGTGCAATAAAGTTACTATCTATCTATCTATGTTATTTTACCTGACTAGGTTCTAACCAATAAAACAGATAAGAAGTAAAGGAGGCTTATGAAAAAACGTTTAACGTACCCATCAGGGTGCTTAGTCCAATCGAATGTGGTTTCTTGCATTTTTTTATTCATAGATTCCAGCATTCTCCTGCACGAATCACTGTAAAAAAAATAGTATTTTGATAACCTCTATGACCTTCTTTCTCTTGGCAGCCTGGTGAACAATCGAAACGAGCTATTCGATTCGTGCAGAAATTAGAATAGTCAAAAGTCCTATCTAATGGAATTTACAAAGTAGTTTATAAGTAGTAACTAACTTATCCGAATTAAAAATGACTTATTTAGTTAAATAATTAAGTTTTTTCTGACGTGTCTATATAAATAATTGTTTCTATGGCAATTAAGTTCTTTACTTGACTTAGGTATACATTTACTGCACGATAGATAAATAGGAGAGTATTTGCATGTTATTGAAACTTACCCATTGTACACAAGCCTTACTGGTTCCATGGTTGAATGCTCCATAGTTAACCTGGAAAGTAGATAATCATTTTGTAAGCTAATTAGTATGTACTCAACACAATCCCGTAGCCCGTAACACAATCTACGAGCTTACGACGGGGCTAATATTGCCGTGTATATGGTCCAGCAATATATATTTATTTGATTTATATTTGTTTACTTACTGACTTTAAGACTATTAATGTGCCGAAAATTTTGTATACATTATTTTATATTTGCAGGTTTGGCGCGATGTTCTTTATTAATATCTGATGTGGATTTCGTCAATTTAATCAATGGTGTCTTGTGTGCATCAAAAATGTATCAAAAGATAGCATATAACTTTACGTATAGACGGTTAATCGAGAAGTATCGCTGTTCATATCGGCGATCAACTCAAATCAACATAGTGTAAAAGTTGTGAAATAAATGACTTATTTGTTTACTTTATTTATTTCTCTCAAGAATTTGTTCAAAGCAGTGGAAATCTTAACATAAAGAAACTGAGAAGGAATACTTATAGAAATATATTGTATAACTTTGTATGTAGTTTAAAAAATATTATTATTATTACAGATATAATTTTACTATTTGTTATTTTATAGTGATTGACTTTCAATTAAGTTTATCGGATAAATTCAAGCTCTTACGTAATCCCTCGATAGCGTAGTGGTTAGCGCAACCAGGGCTTAACTGGGTGGCGTGGTTTCGACTCCCACTCGAGGGCCAAGGTTACGTTGTGATTTTCTAATGATATATAACTATGTATATAGTGTCTTCTTATAAACATTCCATAAACTAGTCATGATAATAAAACACTGACCTCCCAGGCTCCTTATAAATAGCGCAGGATATAAGATGGCGGTGCTTGTACACGCTGGTGAAGAGGAACGGGCCGAAGCACTTCTTGTTAACCGGGTGGGTCTGGCAGGCGGTGATGACGCCGATCACCGTGGCCGTGGTGCCGTGCCCGTGCACCAGGGGACCGCCGTGGTCGTTCTGGAAGTGGGTTGTTTGTCAAGTCGCGTGAAAACAAATCATAGATTTACGCGAGTTGGTAGCCTTCGCGGACTTGGGCGGATCTCATACAGGTTTTATTTGCGACCCTTAGGGGTAGTCCTAATTGGCAGCGGTCGTACGATGGCGCGATGCGTTTTTGGTCGTACGATCAAAGTGGCTGTGGTTATTTTATGTGGTCGCACGATCACCAATTAGGACACTCTGATGAAATCTGTATGTTTGAAACTCGTCGCACGACCAGAACGCATCGCGACATCGTACGACCGTACATCGTACATCGTGCCAATTAGGACGACCCCTTACAATATCGTCGATCCATCGTGCAGGTGGTCTGCCAGTCCTGCGCTCTAAAATCTAGACTAACTTCACAGAATCCACCAGAGATTTGTCGTCCGTGTCCGCTCCGTCGATGCACCGCGAGCCGGCGCGCCGTGTGCACGCGCGCTGTGTCCGGGTCTATGATGCGCACGCGCCGACGTTGGTCCTCAGTCACGTCGTCCTCTTCGTGACTGTACATTAGGTCTTTGCAGTTTACTTCTCCCTGTAAATAAACAATACAATACAAAAACAATTTATTGTATACCAAAACAAACAAACAAATACAACAAATGGAACAAGTACAATGCGCGGTCTTATCGCTTAAGAGCGAAATAGCTTGTTAATCGTTAAAGTAATCTTGTATAGGTACGTTTATAGTACTAATTTTACGTGAAAGTGCACGATGAGGGCACCAATATGGTATTCTACCTAAGAGCACCAATACTTTCATGACTCTTGATCTATAATCCAATGTCAAGACATGGGATGATAGATTCTTGAAGAGAATTTTGTTCACGATATACAAAATTAAGTTAAATTTACTTATAGATAGATTCTAGAGAGACAGAGCTCAACACGATCTCTGTCTTTATCTAGATCTAGAAGTACTTCTCCTTCAAGACACGTCTCCTTCGTAGATCGACACACTAGGTTGTAGGTATACGTACAACACAGTCTGGATGCATAGCCTCGGTCTCCACGTCGTCTTTTGTGCAGATCATACTCTCATCTATGATCTGGTGGTAGCGCTCCGGCCAGCGCCGCTTGCAGGCTTTCTTAGAGATTATCACAACCTCTGTCTCTAGAAGGTCTGTCGCATTATTTGAAAGCTCTTCCTCTTGTCTTCTGGATACTACCTATAATGTTCAAAGATAATTCATTAATCATTAAAAAAATGGATTCAAATTCTTAGTGCTATTATGGCTTAGATTATGGTTTATATTATACGAGTACATGATAATTTAAATCTTAAATAAAACAAGTGCCTAAACTAGGTTAAAACCTGTGTTATAAGCTCAATATGCATACAAACATAAAATCACTTAAAAACCTAGCACATTACGAAACCCAAGCTAAAAAATCTTCTAGGTGAACCCACGATAAAAGCAATTTTAGGCCGGCAGAACACTTCATCAGTCTCATTAAAATTTACACAATGAAATAAATAAATTTAAAATCTGTTTCTAAAATCTGTAAATTCTAACCTCACTATACCGATCTGTAGATCCCCAACCAGCGATAGACCCGACAGTCCGAGACTTCTCCAGATCAATTGATTCATTATTGAATTTAATCTTCTTCGGTATGAATTCGCATCCTTTCACTCGCCGCTTGAAATTGAACTCGTCCTCGGTTTTCACTACGGCTATGTCATTTGCTATCCAATTTATGTTTTCGAACTCTGCGCCATCGTAGAAATAAGCTGAAAGTAATGTAATATGTTTATAATGAAATATATACAATGCCAGGTTGGTTTTTGTAAATCTAGGCTTGTAGGATCACCACAATAAATCTAGTTTTTTTTTGTGAACTTACATGTTGGCTCGCATTTCCAAATGGCTTTCTTCTTTCCATATTTGATGCAGTCATTTTCTTCAGGATGAGGAAGCCATCTGAAAAATAAAATAAAGATTATAACCAAAACTTTTACTACAAACTTTTTTTTACATATTGATGGTATTGTAAGAATGTACTTTATATAATATAGGTACATTACAAATATTTGTTCCGGGTGTCTGGGTGTTATATATGTATAATAAAAATATTATATCTATGTATGTACATATATTCTATTAAGTATATCAGAAATCTATCACTCGTAACATAAGCTTCGAGCTTACCACGGGGCTAGATGTCGCTGTGTAAATTGTCAAGTAATATTTATTTATTATTTATTTATTACACTCGACTTATAGACACCCATGCGTGTTTTGGCACAGAACAATATAATTATACCTAGTAGTCATATTATCCAGAGACGGAACTGTACTATTCTTAGGCCACCACCACATGGTACATTAACGAAGGTTTTTTAAATATTAAAAACAAATAATAATGCTTACTTGCTAGTCCCAGAGATGATATAGAAATGCTGTACTTCCTCAATGCAAGCTGCAGAGGTAAGAATGTATCGCTCATGGAGAATGACTCCGGCGCAAAGCCAATGCGGGTGTTTGGCGACCTCTGCCGGCGCGGGCCGCAGGAACACCATGTAGGGCCGTGTCGCTCCCACCGTGTTGCCTTGGAGGATGCGACGCGCGCTTGTCAGGTTGAGGACCTCTGGAAATAAATAAAAATAGATTTGTGACCACTTCTAATTTTCGAATTTTTTGTAGGGGAACTAGGATCTGCACTGACGTCTCGCTATGGAGCGTATTGGTATTATTACTAACACTTAGAAGATCAGCGTTGCATTGTTGAACAACAATACAACAAATGCTGAGTTGGGGGCCTTTTTGAGACACTCTTTAGTTATTTTAGTTTAATTTCTTATGTTAATTATGTAGTCTCAAATAAATGTTCTTTTATTTTTCTTTCTTTCGAATACAGGTAATAAAATTGAAAACTTACCAGCTTTCGACTTTACAAAAATACAATAAAGTATAACTAATTTTAGTGTTATCATTTTCACAACTTATTCAAACATTTTACACTAATTAATTTTTTTTATAGATACATTTTTTTCTTATTTTTTAACAATTATACACCTATTTGTAAGTTTCAAAGTTCAACGTTTTGGTCTTTGTACCTACTTAAAATAATTTAAAACGTAACTTTTTATCGTTTCCAATTTCATGCATCATGTTATTTATTACTCATACAAAATTTTATTAACAAAGTTAATTTTAAATTAGCTATGCGTATACCTATATTCTTTTTTGAATTTATAACAGAAAAGGTTTATAAGTATCTACCTAAATCTTACCGAGTTACTTTCACTTGGAACGTTTCTTTACATAATTAACACCTTTATCTAATAGCTTACCAAAAAGGCGCTAGGTAATTAAATAATTTATGCAGGTTGAAAACTATTTTAAAAATAACAAATTTAAGTAGGTAGTTATTTAAGAACCCAAAGCAGTTGGTTACTTAGTTCCGCTACTCCCCACTAGATGTCAGGTGTAAGATATTTGCTACTCGCCGTTAGATGGCCGTGACTGTTGAAAAATGTTCTCATGAAATTGGGATAATAATATAATAATTGCATGTTTTGTGTATTATTCACACAGCTGATATCGTTTTGTATGAGTGATGGTTTATATCATTATCATAATCAAATAATTTACGGTAGGTATTTAAATTCTTTAAAAATTGAAATAATTTTTTGCTTTAAGCAATAAGACTGCGCATTACGAATACGTTTTTGTAGTTTTAAGTTATTATGTACCTAAATATTGATTATTGGTTTGTGTAATAAAGAATTATCTTAATTATTATCTACAATAACTGTTTCCAAACAAACGTAGCTAAGAAGCGATGGATAGCACTTAATAGTAACTACCGAGAAATCAACTATTTTTTTACTTTCCTAACTGTTTGTAGAATATATTATGTTATATCCATGGTATATAACTACTTCACTAATAGACCAAGAGCCTGTGATGGCCAGACCTTCCTTTAATTCACAAGCGTGAAAATTCTTTCATGTGTATGTCTAACATAGGTAAGAATAACCCCCAAACATGAAACCTGGATCGCGGTTCCTTTGGGAGATAACAGGTAAAAGGTTGTTATCTCCCAAAGGAACCACGATCCAGGTTTCATGTTTGGGGGTTATTCTTACCTATGTTAGACATACACATGAAAGAATTTTCACGCTTGTGAATTAAAGGAAGGTCTGGCCAGACCGGGCTCTTAGTATAGACTAATAACCTGTGATGGCCAGACCTTCCTTTAATTCTGAAGCGTGAAAATTATTTTATGTGTATGTCTAACATAGGTAAGAATAACCCCCAAACATGAAACCTGGATCGTGGTTCCTTTGGGAGATAACAGGTAAAAGGTTGTTATCTCCCAAAGGAACCACGATCCAGGTTTCATGTTTGGGGGTTATTCTTACCTATGTTAGACATACACATGAAAGAATTTTCACGCTTGTGAATTAAAGGAAGGTCTGGCCATCACGGGCTCTTAGGTTATAACTATGTTATTCCCATTTTTGAGAAATGATCCCACAGCTGGGAAAAACTGTCCCTACATTTTGTTTAGACCTTACGTTCCTGGGCTGTCTCCATCATAAGTAATTGCTGATAATTAGAACTTAGATCGCCATCTTCGTTTCCCAGAAAAAAACTTTAAAAAATATTAGGTAGTAGGTATATAGATAGAGATTACAAAATAAATAAAGTCAAAGCAACTAAACAATTTAGGAGATAATTTTTAAGATTTCACCACGCTGCCGCTGGCCAAGTGCAAGTTGGTGAATGACACATGTCCTGCAGACTCTTCAAAGTTTTCAGAACATGCCGGTTTCCTGACGATATTTGCCTGTACGCACAAACATTAAAAATTAAAAATCTAGAGGTGCGCGGCGGGGTTTGAACCCACGACCGTAGGAATTAAAGTCAAGTGAACACTTTAGCCAACACGACTTATTAGATAGATAATACCTAATATTTATTGCAGGAAATAAAGAACATAATTAATAAATCTAGATCTAATATCTACCTACTTAGACCTCGACTACCAAACAGCAAAGCCACTCAACTAATTTGGACATCTTCAGTGATAACATATTTGAATTCAAACAAACAGTGCTGAAACATTTTCAGCACACAACAAATCGTGACATTGATTAATTGTAAGACCTCCTTATATTTATGGACATTCTTTATCTTATTTAAAATTTTTAGTTATAATTTATTATTATTATTGTTTTTTCTTTCTCATTAATTTTTTCTTTCTCATTACTAATTAATTTTAATTTTATTTAATTTAATACTTAGTTTTATAGTTTTATATGTCAATGTTATTAATCATTGTTGTGCTGGCCTATTATAGGCACATGTTACAGTTAAAAGACTGAGTATAATACCGTTTACAAGTGATGTGTAATAGTGTGCTGTTGGCTGTGCCTAAATTAAATAAATAAATAAATAAATAAATAAACTCAAATGATTCATAATTCAAAAGCCAGGACATTCCAATAAGACCCGACCATTAATGTAAACGCAATCCCGCTTATCACACAAAACCATAATCTAACACCCTTTACTACTCCAACGCCAGAAACAATACAATAAACCTCCTATCTTCAACAATACATTACCTCTACTTATCTATGACCATAACACGAAACTTGGGATCTATTTTATTATAAAGTGCATTGTCTATGGAGAAGCCCGCTCGACCGCCGAACGTAAATAATTTAACTGTCTTAAAAGATTCAAAAATAGTTTCCTAACATTGCCCCCCTTAATATGTACACCATTTGTCAGGCCATAACTGGATTTAAACGACGCGTTACAACACAATAGGCCACGCCTACAGGGAAAATTATATTCATCTCACTCTAACCATAGAAAAACGTGTCCAAAAGTGAGCTATGGTCTCTTTCTAACAAACGCTGCTGGATTCGTTTACCTCATTACAGCACTAGTAAAAATGTGCCAACTGCCTTTATGATATGAGCTATTAGAGACTTTGTGGCTGTGACATAAGGTTGAAATTACAACGTTAAAAGTAGTAAGGGGGTCTCAATTGAAGCGAGAAGTACAATGAGAGGGACGGAAGGAATCGTTCTCTTTAAGTTAGTGAGTCCAAACGAGTTTTTATGTTTGGAAATCGTATTAAGCTTTTGTTGGAAACTGTTCCACTCAACGGGCTTAGTAAAGGCGTTTGTGTGGTCAAACTATCGCGTTCGAGCGCCGAAGGAGGGGGTACGCTGATTGGCTCGTTTGTGTCCGATATTTTGTGTAACGATTCGGTCGCGTGCGGTCGAGCGTAGCGCGTCACTGCGTGCAAAAACAATACGTTCCAATTGTTTTTGAATTGCGAACTCGAAATTTGAAGTGAAAAATGAATGGACTAATTCGGTGAACAAAACAGTGTTGTGGTATTAATTTTAAAAATGTCGTCTCTTCACTCCGATGACGATCAGGAGGAAATCAACGTAGATTCCGATAGTAGACTGTCAGGTCATTGTGACAGAAGTGTCAATTCCGAAGACAGAGATTCCGACAGTTACCATGACAGATATCACTCCCCCAATGAGCACATGACTGACACGCAACCGAGGGTTAACCTTCCTTTTAGCATATCGCGTCTATTAGGGAAACAGTTTGAGGATATAGACAAGCGTAGAAATTCTGGTGAGAGCGATGACAGGAGTGAAGCCGACCTGGATACCGAATCTGAGAGTGCTAAAGATGAGGGAAAAGACTCAAGCTTGCCGTTAAATTTCACACATAACCCTGGACTTTATCCGAATGGGTTATTACTTCGGCCAGGACTGGGTTTGGGGGCTGGTTATGGGTTTGGGGGTAACCCTGGGGTGGTGAGGGTGCCGGCTCACAGGGCTTTGGGGGCGTTGGGAGCTTGGGGGGTCGCGTTGGACCCCATGAGGCAGGCTGCGGCGGCGGCTTTTGCGCATCAAGTTGTTAAGGACAGATTAAATGGTGAGTTCTTTTAAATTTTGTGAGTAGGTATTTATTAGTATTTATAAACCTATCCTCTCAGTCTGCAAAACGTAACTCTATAATTTTTTACACATAAATGATCACTTACTCTTACTTTCATTGACACTTAACTCATAGCTAGTGACCGATGGCAATAATATTGTAATCATATTCTATGGGTAGGTAGGGGAGGTAGGGGAGGGATGGGCACTTTTTCACTATTTATTGCATAAAAAATCAGATTTTATAGATAATCAACTTTTATTGCCAATTCTTATTGCACCACACATTTGGCTAGATATAATTAGAGTGCTTTCTTAAAAATTACTATCAGTTTCAACATTACGAGATGTTTTATAAACTAAGTCAAAAGTGCCCAATGCTCCCAATGGAGGCTTGGACATACCCTGTGGGAGGCTTGGGCACGGTCTATAAATCACTTTATATCCATAATGGAATTCAAAAATTAGTTAACAAATAAACAGATTTTTAAACTTTATCAATAATAGAAACCAAAAATAAAAGTTAACGAATAAACAACACTTAAACAGTATCTTAACGTGTACTTAGAGCTACTGCGTTTGGTTTTATTACATGTCTTTGGTACTGGCAATTTAGTTTTAATGTCGTCTAAACAGACACTAGCTATGTCAACTTCTTGAAAAAAAATTTTAAAATCCTCTATACATAATAGGGCATTGGGCATGCCCAAACCTCCCGCGCCCCAAATGCCCATTACTCCCTCTGTATTCATTTTCGACATAGGTTACCGGTATTTTTTTGAATCTACGGATTTAGGCTTGAATTTCAGTTTAATTTATAGATTAGTAAATATACAATAGATAAATAATAGAAAATACAAATACCTTTCATTAGATTTCTCTTTATTACGATCCGAAACCGCAACAATATACTTAATTTTACGACTGCATTATCTTCAAACGTGTTTGTGTTTGACAACGCGCAGAAATTACAGATACTCTATGGATGAACAGTAGTGCCAGTCGGTAAAGTAAACTACCAAATCAAGAAAAAAATAAAATCTACGATCAAATCAGAATAAAAGGGGGGTGCCAATGTCTCCCAACTGCCCATCCCTCCCCTACCTCCCCTACCTATATTAATTAATATGGGTAATTAGGTATATTATAATTCATTTCATTCAAGTCATGTGTTAAAATTAATGTTTATTATTAATTTCATTACATATGTCTTATAATACAGTAGGTACCTACCTAGTAGTCAGCGATGGGTAAACTACCTATCTAAGATAATAATCTGATGTACCTACCTACAGTTCATTTTGTACAACGGGAATTACTCACGTATTTACATAGGAGTTAAACAACTCTCGACGTTTCGACCACAACAAGAGCAGTCTTTATCAGGCGGGACGCTCACTCCTCCTGATAAAGACTGCTCTTGTTGTGGTCGAAACGTCGAGAGTTGTTTAACTCCTATGTAAATACGTGAGTAATTCCCGTTGTACAAAATGAATAGTATAACTCACGAAAATTTTGAAAGTACCTACAGTTATTTAAAATAAATTATTTTATATTTCTTAAACAAAACCTTGACAGTCTCAAATTGTAATGTTAACACGGTGCGGAAGAAAAGAGAAACAAACAAAATAGTACGGGAGGCGACGATGCTAAATGGGGATTTACTCGAGCGTCAAAGAGACCTATTGGGTTGCATTTGGTACCGTAAAACACTCCAACATTGCCCACATTTTTCGAATAATTACAATTTTTGTTATTTTTTTGTATGGGGACACAAGTATTTTCTATTAGCATCTGCAACTATAGGATATTTTGCATGTATTATTTTATAAGATCGGATCGGAAAACGCAGCGTTGGGCGTCCACCAACAAGGTGGACTGATGATTTGGTGAAGGCGGTCGGCTCGCGGTGGATGCAGGCTGCGAGCGACCGCAATAACTGGAAGTCATATAGGGAGGCCTATGTCCAGCAGTGGACGTCCAATGGCTGAGATGATGATGATGATGATGATGATGATTTTATAAGATTTTGTTATTCGTCAATATTAAATCAAGTATTTTATTATTTTTAAAGGCGGGCAATGTTATCTCGACTTATTGCCAACATTGCCCGCGTTGATTTTTGACGCAAATATCTCCTCTCCGGCCTCTAATCAGCTGACAGCAAAACCTGTACAAGAATTCTGACCAAAACTGGCCTTTACTTTAAAACTAAAGCGAATCCATGACAGGTTTCCTACCAAAATCCATGTTAGGCTAGTTGGGCAAAATTACCCTGACCTTGTTAGCATTTTCCATACAATTCGCTTTTCGCCTTTAGTAAAGTGATAGGGTTGGTACATCTCAGTAAACTGTTCTTGACTTTTTATTTCTTTTTATGTTAATAAAAAAACAAGATTATCTTCTATTGAATTATTTAAAAAACTTTTGAGTAACATGTTTGATTCAACAGATTCACATGCAAGTATTAACATTTATTCCGTGTTATTTTTAATACATTCTGGTTCCAATCTTTCGTCTGGACTTTCTTTGACGAATTCGAGATTTTGTTCTTGCTTTTAATAAATACTTCTTGAAATAATAAAAATAAATTATCTAAATAATCAAGATAATAATAATTAGCAAAAAAAAAAAAAAACTCGGATGTGTCAACCCTAAGCTTATTTTGACTGCGGGCAATGTTGTCAATAGTAGATCGCAAAAATACCAGATAACTTTGCCCACCATTATAACTTTAGTTATCCAAGAGCTGCATCAATGACAATAAAGTTATAATAATACCTTAAGTTTTTTGTACAACATAATATAAATTAAACTCATCTGTGTTTTCTCCATCATGCACAATCCACCTTTGAATTTTCACCAAAATTTGCCCGCAAAAATACACTCTGTCTTTGACGAGTTCCAACAAGTTACTGAGTGACTTTAGCGTTACATCCAATAGACAGTGGTGCTAAACACAAAACCTATTTTCTACCAAAGTCAATAAATGTCACCATAGTATTCAGATATTTTTGCTATTAAAAGTTTTGCTTAAAAATTGGTCTTCGGGCAAAATTACCCTCGGTGGCAATGTTGGAGTGTTTTACGGTAGATGATAAGAAGAAAAAAATTGTATGAGATCGATGTGTTTCATCAGTGGGGGAAGCGACCATAGATAATTAAAAACTTATTTAAAAAAATACTGTTGTATGGACGTACTTAAGCGCGTCAGTTAGTGATAGATTCTATAAATCAGATTCAATAAATTGAAAATCAGCTTAACATACTTACATACTTAAAAATAATTTAGGAAATATGATTGATAATATACGTTTGTAAATCTGATTGTTTACACGATTGGGGTGAGTGTACGTAAACGTTAAAAAAATAAAAATCGCGACTCATTTTTTTTGACTCATTTTCAAAAATATGAACAAAAAAATCGGCATTTCCAAAGGTGTTAGAGCGTCAGATTTAGATGTATATGGTTCATCTTTATGTTCTGATTCTACCATATCTTAATCTGACGATTATCTAAAGTGATTCGCCTAATCTGACAAAAGTAAATTTTGTTCCTTTATAATTCACGTTCGAACATAGATAGATTTTTTATATTTGGTGGAGGTACTTGTCTGGGTACTAGCTATCTCCAGTATCTTAATCTGACGCGCTCGAGTAAATCCCGAAATCCCCTCTTCGGCTCCCCTACTAAAACAAACATCTTCCACATAAAAACGTTTGAAATAAGCTTCTCTATTGTCTTTGGGCGCGCTTCCCGTATTTCATATTCCTGTAATTAGAACATATTATTCTTTCTTTGAATCTAATAGTATTATACAATTCCGTGCCAAAAAGTAAAGCAATGCCAATACCCCGTCGCGTGAGGTGCGATGACACATCGACAAAACTATTTCTTTTTATTTTTTGTCTGTGGCATTCGGCGCCTCCAGTAATCTGTCGCCGACAAGAAGGGTGACTTTTTTACACAATTTGACAACAAATTGGTTTGGAAGACGGAATTTCCTCTTTCAAGACAAATTATCGGACAGTCACGTAAGTTTCGGTTGGGGATAATAGTTGCGTGGGTTTGAGTTAGTTTGGATGACTGTTTTCGTTATTACTGAAGACATGTACCTACCTCTATAGGCACATCGGCATTTTTTTTTTTTTCGTGAATCAACGTGTTAATAATTTCACTAGTAGGTTCGTGATGATTATGAAGTTATCGAAATATATCTACTTATATTATAACTATGTACTTGTTTGCAAATTACGAGTAAGAAAAACAAAACAATTATTTTAATATTCCGGTATTATTGTTAAAAAAAAGAAAAACTTGAGTTTATTATAGTAGGTAATTCACATTAAGACAGCTTATACGTGTTAAATAGTGTAATAATTTAAAATAATATACTAGAAAAAATACCACCATCACTTTAATGGTCAAATTAGCAACAAAGCTAAGTCCCCGCTGGTGACCACCAGCATAGTGGCCAGGAAGATAATAGGGCCCGCTGTGCTCGAAAGGACTTAATTTAACTTATTTATAATAATTTATCTTATTCTTCTAATTAGCCTTGACCAAACTATACAATTATTTGATACAATTGCAAACATTTGCTTATTAACTGATAAATTTATTTTAGACTTAATTTAATTATGTTTAATAACTAGTTATATCTTATAATATTTTAAATCATTGAAATTAATTTAATTAATTAGTAAATTATTAAATTATGTTGGTCGACAGTTAAATAAATATTAACATTTTCTTTTTAAGTTTTTAATATTGATTTAACCGACTAACAAACAAATTTTTGCATTGTTAATAGGTTAAAGTTAGGTGTAAAATAAATCTCCAAAACATACAGAACAACACGAACATAAAAAAATGGTTCCGGAGAGTCGGAAATGGTTAAGTGTTGACGAAAAAAACGACTTTTTGTAAAAACGTCTCAAATTGGCGTCAATGATATGGTTTTTTTGCTTCCGCGGAAGCAAGTAATGGGTCAGATTTTGAGAAATGGTCCTTTTTTGTTTTTGTTTGCGTTCGTCTCTAATTATAAAGACCGATAGTGATAGTTTGCGCCTTTGACAAAATAATAATGTTTTTATATCTTTTGATCTTACCTACCGCAATGTTTTTGACGGATTGAATATTCGATAGGATTCCGTGCATCTTGTTCGCGCGAGTAGAAGAAATCCCGTTGTTATAAAATGCATAGTTGTTACTCACGAAAATGATGAAAGTGAAATACTTCAATAAAGCCTATTTAAGAAATTAACCTGTTGTGAGCTAGATATTTTTTTATGTTTAAAGATGCAATAATAAACACTTTATGTAATCACATTTTAATGAATTGAAAATTTTAATGAACATCGAATTACTTTTATAGTGCTTAAGCCATCTTAACAGGAAGACTATCAATAAACTAACAACTGGTTACAAGACAACATAATTTTCAGAGCATGACATTCCGTAGAGCTTGCTTCCACAGTTATGGTTGTTAAACTTTGCCACAAATGGTCAAATTTAAAGAAACTGCAAAAAAAATATCAAATAATTAATAAAAAATACATAAAATAATTTCTTAAGTTACTTGGTACGTTTTGATGTCTATTATTTAAATTGAGTTTATGAACAGATTTTACTGTCGTACGTTTTATTTATTTTATTTTATACTTTCTTTTCTTCGTGTTGTTTATTTTATGTTTTAAACCGTACTTTGATTTTGTTATCATATACACACACATAGGTATGTCATATTGATAAGAATCCTTTACGTGAAATTATGTTGAATGTCCAATAAATAAATACCAGATAATGAGTGACGTAGGTAAGTAGAATAATTTACGACTTTCTCAATATTGCAAAAGCCCTCATCTAACAAAATAGTAACTAATGTTGAAAAACAGTAAAAGGTTTTACGAAATCAATAGACAATGAACCGATAAAATATTGAAGCCTTTCCGGTAATGGCCGCACTTCCGGTCATTATGGCGACCGCAAAAGCCTATTTTATTGCCTACTAGTTAGACAAAATTTCTCTGCTTTGAGATTTCCGATCCGAAAGATAAAAGAAATTTGGTCAAGACTGTTTTAGGCATGTTTAGTTAAAAAAAATATGTACCGTAAAACACTCCAACATTGCCCACATTTTTCGAATAATTACAATTTTTGTAATTTTTTTGTATGGGGACACAAGTGTTTTCTATTAGCATATGCAACTATAGGATATTTTGCATGTATTATTTTATAAGATTTTGTTATTCGTCAATATTAAATCAAGTATTTTATTATTTTTAAAGGCGGGCAATGTTATCTCGACTTATTGCCAACATTGCCCGCGTTGATTTTTGACGCAAATATCTCCTCTCCGGCCTCTAATCAGCTGACAGCAAAACCTGTACAAGAATTCTGACCAAAACTGGCCTTTACTTTAAAACTAAAGCGAATCCATGACAGGTTTCCTACCAAAATCCATGTTAGGCTAGTTGGGCAAAATTACCCTGAACTTGTTAGCATTTTCCATACAATTCGCTTTTCGCCTTTAGTAAAGTGATAGGGTTGGTACATCTCAGTAACCTGTTCTTGACTTTTTATTTCTTTTTATGTTAATAAAAAAACAAGATTATCTTCTATTGAATTATTTAAAAAACTTTTGAGTAACATGTTTGATTCAACAGATTCACATGCAAGTATTAACATTTATTCCGTGTTATTTTTAATACATTCTGGTTCCAATCTTTCGTCTTGACTTTCTTTGACGAATTCGAGATTTGTTCTTGCTTTTAAGAAATAATAAAAATAAATTATCTAAATAATCAAGATAATAATAATTAGCAAAAAAAAAAAAACTCGGATGTGTCAACCCTAAGCTTATTTTGACTGCGGGCAATGTTGTCAATAGTAGATCGCAAAAATACCAGATAACTTTGCCCACCATTATAACTTTAGTTATACAAGAGCTGCATCAATGACAATAAAGTTATAATAATACCTTAAGTTTTTTGTACAACATAATATAAATTAAACTCATCTGTGTTTTCTCCATCACGCACAATCCACTTTTGAAATTTCACCAAAATTTGCCCGCAAAAATACACTCTGTCTTTGACGAGTTCCAACAAGTTACTGAGTGACTTTAGCGTTACATCCAATAGACAGTGGTGCTTAACACAAAACCTATATTCTACCAAAGTCAATAAATGTCACCATAGTATTCAGATATTTTTGCTATTAAAAGTTTTGCTTAAAAATTGGTCTTCGGGCAAAATTACCCTCGGTGGCAATGTTGGAGTGTTTTACGGTAATATTTGCTTTATAATTGTAAACGAGTTTAAGATTATATTTTAAAAAAAATATTTTTATTATTAGATGAATTCTAGATTTAGATTCAGATAAACTTTAAAAGTTTAAGTAAAAAAAAAGATTAAAAAAAAATTTCAACGCAAAAATAGGTTCGTGGGTGTCCCGTTTATTCCAATATTATATTTTTGCCTTAGTGTGAAATGTAATAGTAGGTACGCGTATTTACCTAACAGATTTCTTTAATATAGTTTTAACACGCTCGGTGAAACGTAGAGTCAGTCTATACTAATATTATAAAGATGAAGAGTTTTTTGAGTGTTTGATTGATTTAATGTTGGTAGGTACGTACAAGTGATTTCCGCTGTGATAAAATGAATAATATTAACACGTTTCAAGTCTAGTTCAGATCAATAAAAACATTTATGATATCAATTATCCGGATTTCTTTATTCCTTTCAAGAGACCGACGTTCAGTGACCCTTTCATTATTATAATTAATAGTTGCTGTTAATTTGTCTGTTTGTTTTATTGTGAATCATTTGAGTCAATAAAATAATGAATAACGGGTTTTTAAACGATGGGATTCAAAAGAACAGTAAGAAGAATAAGAGTACCTAACATTTATAAGAGCGTCAACAAAATATACAAAAAAATTAAGCTTTTGATGATATTGAATTTATTTAAGACCATGAGGTTTTTTGTAGAAGATAGACAAGTAATAGCGTATTTTAACACTATTTATGCCCATCACATAAGCGCTCGGGCTGCTACACCGATTGTGTTTACAATTTTATTTTTGTTTGTATGTAAGTAGTATAATTAAGTAGCCTCCATACAAAAGATTTCAACGCGTTTTATTATGTTGCAAATTGGAAGGTGAAATGGATATGTTTTGCACTTAAACGTACAGGGTGCTCAAAACTCCGATACTGAGATACCATTGGAGGACAAATTATAATGATAAGAATTTGTGTGCTATTAATATTTTCGTAAGTTTTAAATAAAACTACATTCAATGTAACTTACGTATGGAGTTTACTATAATATTTATGGTAGCGCTAACTAAAATTATAACTACATTATATTGATACATTAAAAACAACTCAAAATACCTACACATATTGTAGTAAATTTTTTAGGTAATGTTATAAAATAAACTATTTAAAATAAATATTTTTTTATATTTACTATAGATTTCTTTTGTTTCGGTTTAGTCGCATGTTTACCTACTCGCCCGCGTCGCTATCCACGACAATTAGGACATACTTTATACGTCAGAACTCTTAGATTACTTCAAACCGCATTAAACACTAGTCAACGTATAAAGCCTTATTCGACTGTTCACGGCCGCGACTTAATCGCTGTAAGCCTCTGTAATTCCCTTCGCGGCACGATTTCGACTTATAAAATTATTATAGTAAATAATTGCTAAAAAGTAGGTCAACTGACTCATTTGATGAGCCATTGTATGAATGGAGTTGAATTTAAAAGTAAAAGGACGTGTAATGACTTAATCACAGATGACATTAAGTTTCTTTTTTGTTTGCGGATGACGCAGCATAAATTAGAAACTTAATATTAATTTTAAGCTGATTCGTTTAGAAAATAATGAAACGTTGGGATTAAATACGTAATTTAAACAATTTTTACACAAAATATGGAAATGGAATGCATAATTAAGTACCTGTTTTTAATTACCTACCTTTAATCTGTAATTCTTTAATTTTGTGAAATTGATAAAAAATATAATTTTCAGCCCATTTCAAGTGCTTTCTAATACAATAAGTAATCATTAAATAACTAAACAGAACAAATACAAATACCTATATAAAAAATATAACATAAGATATATAAATAAATAAATAAATAAATATTACTGGACAATTTTACACAGCGACAATATATATATAATATATATAACTATACCAAAAAGATGCTCTATGAATTTAACTCTGTTAGTCAAAAGGGGTTAAGTTTGGGTTAAGTTGAGAGACTAACAGTGTAAGGGTATTAAAAGATCAAATTTCATAACCATACAGCCATAAGCATAAAGTCCCTATCTACTTAGTAAAACGGGTATCCAATTAGGGTTGTGTCATAAACAACGGCGCTTCACACATAGAACGTGACCCGAGAGCGAGGTATCATCGCATAGACGCCCGTCAAATTTCATAACCGGTAGAGCGGAGCTTTAGCTTTGCTAGAGGGTTAACTTTTGCGGATATTACGGATACTCGGAAACTTATTATGTAAAGTGTTTTTAATCGAAGAAAAAGTAATTAAATTAAAATCCGATAGAGATAAGCTTATGAGGATTAACTTTTACGGATGTTACAGATATACGGAAACATGAGTGCTGTTAAAGTTTTAATTGAAAAACAAGTTAATTAATTAATTATTTCTAACGTCTGATTACTATATAAAATCATTGTCTGATACCGACAAATATTAAAATAAAACACGTTAACGTACTCTAAAGGAAACTGCTGGAATCGTCAGAAACTATTAAATAATAAAAAAATGATTTGTTTTTAAAAAATTGGCTTTATCTTTCATAAGATAAGATAAGTTTATAAAGTGAAACTATATAACTAAACTTGTACCGTATCCGTATCCAAACCTATCGTTTAGGTACAACACTAGTAATATCGAAGCCTTCCCCCGGGAAATGCTGGTAAAGCAGGGGCGTATGTTTAGTGTATCGATGATTTTGCGGCGCGATCTCGACGGTATAAATATTTACGGAACGTATCGTATACGGAAGTAAATATGAAAGTTGGAGTTACGGCTGTTATGTTTAAGGCGTAGCGTGAAAAGGGTCTTGTAAATTGATTACGCATAAGGTTTGTGTAACATAAAAAATGTTTTATTACAAAGGTTAAAGTAAATTAGCAGCCATTGTAGCCATTAATAGTTAATATTTCTTACATCACAGCCTTAGCATCCCTAATTACGTTTCCAATGCTGGGATACAGTGAATTTTATCTTGACTTATTTTATTTTGTGTTTATTAACATATTTATTTAATAACCAACCCACATTTGGCCAGCGTGGTGAATTAAGGCCTAATCTCTCACGTTAAGAGGGAAATCCTTGTCTATCCGCAGTGGAAACGTAGATAGACGTGGATATTTGTAGATAGGGGTGATTACGAGTATGTAGAACATACTTATTGGTATCAAATCTTCATTTTGAGCTTACCACGGGGCTAGATGTCGTTGTGTAAAATTGTCCCAGCAATATTTATTTATTTGTTTATTTGTAGTCTAAAATCGTTATAATAAATCTAACAAATAGGTAGTCCAATCTGGCATTATAACCCGCAATTTACTAATTTACTTGTACAGTTATTTCAACGATATCACAAGAACAAGCATTTGTTTTATAACTGTTTATATCTTAATTACTTAGAAGTAGCGGCGGTCCATTTGTACCGGGTTATTTGATGATCATTTTATATGGGGAATTGATTAGTGTTACTTATCTGGTTCTCATGGTTAAATGCATGGTTTAAGGTCAAAAATAATAGCTATATTTATTTGAATAGGGTAGAGCGGGGCTAGTTGAGCATAGGGGCAAGTTGGGCAATCGCAATATCTCGAAAACTATTCACCGCACGCGTGGGCATCCTATGGCGGAAAGAAGGGGTCGTGGGAGGGGTACTCATTGCGCAACCACTGGTGGTGGCTCGACGAGCGAGTGAAGCGTACGCGCACATTGTTTATTTTGATAACAAAAAGTAAAAAATTCGTTCACCGCAAGTTTTCGTCTGTATTAGTCAAATGTTATCCGTTTTCAACTGGGTCAGTGTTAATCTTTTATAAATTTACTGTACTTTTGATATACATAAGGGTTCTGGGTACAAATCTTACCGTTTTTTCAGAATCTCGCTTTTGATTTGAAATTTAGGGGTTGGGGTTAGTTGAGCTAAGTTGCTCAACTGCTGGATGGGCCCATACAAAATGTATGCCAGGTGCTGGTCTTAATTTCTTTTGTATGAATTTCAATAGTGATAACGATGATTAATAAGTAATAAGTTCTAGATTTAGTAAGATCTAATTAAAATAACAGAAAAACTGAATCTAATCCTAAAATTAATCTTAAGATACGATGATGTTATGTTGATTCTATTTCCAGTTAATTATTCAAAGAAAATTAGCTTAAGTTTTGTCGCTAAAAGACTTTTAGTAAAGGGTTGATTGTTAAACCTAAGTTGTGTTTCATTTCTATTTAACAGTTAGCCAATGGTTTGGCTAGACTTTCTAACTGCTCAACTTACCTCGTACCCTTGCTCAACTTACCTCACCTATGGGTTACGTTGAGCATGCATGACATTCTGCATTTAAACCGCTATAGCTCTTAAATCGAACTTATATAAAGTAAATTACTATGACACTTTTGCAAAAGGATATATTACTTATCCATCAGAATGCGTAAAAACACATTGAGACTTATAGTTGAAGAGTTATATCGTCTCAAGTGAAAAATTGCTCTACTAGCCCCGCCCTACCCTACTAGCTGTCCGTTCTATGGGTTCGCCCGCGTTATAATAAATTTTCCAGCAGTAAAAGTTACTTATGTGTTAATCCAGGGTGTCAGCTAACTCAATAACAAAGTTCATTAAAATCGGTCCAGCGGTACCTATAGTCATGAAGAAGTAATTATTAAACATACACACTCATTGACTTTCGATAGCCTTCAGAATAAAAGTCGATTGTGCTTCCACTAAGCCAACACGGCTTTCTAACCTACTCTCTGTATTGCCATAAATATACTGCTATTTATACCAAATATATCAATACATTTTATGCCCCTACCGACGGGAATAGACGCCATATTTTTACACGTTTGAGTTATTGCTTCTTTTACAACCTATCACATTATGGATTGCCGATAAAACTTCAATGTTCGAATAATATATATTTTGTATATGTTTTATGATACTTTCATTCAAATAAATAAATATAGCTGGAAAATGCATACAACAACTAGCCCCGTGGTAAGCTCGAAGCTTGTGTTACGGATAATGATGATGATGATTATGGCCGTGTGGTTTCGGATTAAGAATAGTACTATACCATCGATTTCCGTGGGTTCTCGAAGATGAGAATCGTATCATAAGTGGTTTTATTTTCCTAATATCAATCTATCCCATATAATAAAAAATCTAATACCTAATAAGGAACTTCACAATCCTCATTAAAATTAATCAATGCAATTTGAACTAGGTATATCTATTATCTATCACAAAGAAACCCTCTTCCATTAAACCAGTGAATTGCAAAGTCTTGTTCGTGAGATATGAGCAAGTTATATCTAAATGATAAGCTGATAAGTGGCCAGTCTTAAATTGTTACTGATAGTAGCCGGTATCGGTGGTATATGTTCTGTGGAAATCGCGTGTGCTTTTGAGAAATACTGCTGCAATTGGTTGCTAAAGATTATTTATATATGGAAGGCTTTTGCGTCTATTTTAAATGTTTGATAATCTTCCATTTATATTTAAGAAAGTCGTGTTAGTAACACTATTTATAACTCAAGAACGAATAGATCATACTTACTTTTTTCGCAGAGAAAACATAATTTTGGATAAACCAAACATATAAAATATAACACGGGTGGAAAGCTAGTTAGTTATATATTAAATAGGTACACAAAAAAATATTAGTTAGGGTAAAAAATATATTTCCGCAGGAAAAACTATTATAACGCGGGCAAAGCCGCAAGACGGAAATCTAGTTGGTCTTAGTCTATATTGTTTAAAAAGGTTCACTTCGAGAAACAAGCTAGTTCGAATTTTTTTTCTGGTTCTGATTGAGAACCAGAAACTTGTAATAATCCCAACACATCAGCAGCATTCATCCAAACTTCCACACATGCCAGTAAATCCGTGGGTGAAAAACCGAGGGCAAGAAGATGAATGGATCTCCCCTAATTGGACGAACTCATCCCACCGGGGGCTACAGCGCTCTATCACAGAGATGGAGGCATTTGTTCACTTGGAACTTTTTTGATAACTTTGTTTGTGTATCATGAAGATTGACAGTAAATAAATATAACCTCAAAAAAATCTAGCACTAGTAGGTTCGGTCCTTGTGCTTACTACATACTTGTTGATAAAGAGTTGCAATGTTTGCAGTGTTGACGTGCGACGTACGATGTGTTACTGTTATATTTGTATGCGTAAGGTATTGTGGTTTTATACCAGAAAACTCCAAATCACCAAATCGGTTGGCAAGCGCAGGTGGTTTCACTAAATCCCCCAAAACTTATAAGGGCCTTTATTTCGAAGACTCGCTCTGCAGTAGAATAATAATATAATTTGTTATGATGATTTTGATATTGATTGTTTAATATTTCTAAAATTCCGTATTTTCTTCATATTTACCCTAAAATGTTAAGATCGCTCTTACCACGGTAAATGTAAACTATGTAACGAAACAACTGCCACAGACGAACTAATAATTCAACAAACAGAAGTCAGACAAAGAGCATAAAAGTTGTATCAGTGCAGACGAAACAAAACACACGCAAAAATCAATACAATGTACAATTACGTTCAGGCTGAAGGACCACGAAAAAACCGGCAATCCCATACATGTTTCAGAAAACAAGCGTAGAGCAATTCCCACTAGTTACAGGTACTGTTAAGCACAGATGAGTTTGGATTTTGAGACAGATTTTGATATTTGAAAGTTGGATCTGACAATTTTTTTTTGTTATACTATGAAGTTGGCAGACAAGAATGCGAACGCCTGAAGCATCAGAATTTGTTTTATCATCATTTAACAAAAAAGCACAATTTGACTTTGTTTTTAATATTTTGCATAGATTTCTGTCATGCATGTGGTAAAGTTTTCATCCGTTTACGGATTAAAAAAAAACCGTAAACTTACGGATGTAAGTCATCATTGCTTGACTCTTGGTTACTCATTAATTTTACAACCATCAGTTCTTGAATTTATGCTACATAGTTCTGCTGATGAATATTACACATTAAAGATGATAAATATTAGACATTTTATTTATAATTAATTTGTTCACTAAAGACATCATGAACAAAATAAAGTAAAGTATATTTTGTGAATCATTTAATATATCCCGGAATATAGGTTCCATTTCTTTTATTTCTTACTAAAAGTACAAAAAGTTTCTACAATCGCCTCAACTACATTTATTGTCCAGGTTCTGGAACTACGTTTGTCTTTGTTTAGATATATCCTTTTCTCAGTAGAACACTTTTGTGTGCAATAGTACGCATGGGAATAGAGACTGGACTGGTCTCATGTAGAATTCACGGGTTGAAAGGGCAATGCAATCGGGCCGGGTTAGATGCATTCCCGATGCAGGGCGATTACCTCGACTGTACTTTGTGAAAAACGTACATTTTAGGCTTGATATTTTTATTTATTGATCCTTGTCAGGAAAAACAATGGTTTGAGTTTTTGTCTCAATTTAAAAAAAATCACGTTTATTGTTTTCAATTCGCTAAATAAAATTTGTCAGGAAAAAATTGGTAACACGTTTTATTCTCAAATAAAATGATCACATATTCTTAAAGTTTCTCTAAATATAATTAATGTCGACTTTTACCACAACTAATCGACGACATTATTCAAATATGTATATAAGTAACCTAGTACTTACATAGATCATACTTTTAACCGTAACACGAGGCCAGGCCATTTTGATGTTTAAATTATCTAAAAATATTTTAAGATAATAATAATAATAGATATTAAAACATTATTAAAGTGGTTTATCTCAAGATTTTTCCCGGAACCTACCCAACTCTCGGGAGATACCCACTTTATCATTGAGATGGCAACATTGCTCACTAAACAGCGCGTCACATTTGCGCCTGCATGATTTATTGCACCAAATTGCGCTGTTATAAAATTGAAAGTTAATTTGATTATTGTGTAGTTAAGGGAGGATGCATGCAACCCTGTCCTTAGGGAATCAATTGGTAATTCAATTGTATGGTGATATTTCAATTAAATGTAGTTTTGTCTGATTGGAGAGAAGTTAACTGTTGAAACTAAATTTATTTCAATGTGTAGTGCTCGCTCAGAAATCACTGTGGAATGTAGAACGTAGCTATGAACTCTGAAACTACTATGAACTCGTGTCTAGCCTACTATATATATGAATATATATATTATACTTATGAATTAACATGTTTTTTAGAATGTATTATGACCAAATCGCTTTCCGCTTTACCAGCGTTAACAAGCCTACGTAAGTTAGAGATATCATTAAGAAGATTCGTACTTCTCAATTTAAATAATTTTTGAATTTTGAAAAATCCGAATCTCTGTCAAATTGGTCTAATACGTATCTGTTTCTTTTTTTTGTAATTGTGCTTGTATATTCTATTTCATTCTACATTCTAGTTATTTATTATATCTACATACTTACCTACAATAATTTACAACTAGGACTACAAATTATAACATTTAATTTTTCTGCAATAAAATTATTAAGTTAAAAATATTTCAGATAACAGAAATATAATTATCTCATTATAAAATCATTACAAAAATAGTATGATTTATTTTGTAAGAATAATAATATAAAATCTTAAATCCAGCTGACTAAATACCATCACTTTAAGTCTTACTTAAATATTTCATAACCCTAATCGTGAATTGCAGAAAAGCTTATTGCAAAGTCATAAAATAAAAGTTATATCTGTTTTTAACCCTACAAAGGCCTACGGGCGTGAAGGGTTACCCGGAGGGCTGGGTAATATCATAAAGGCCTTTCCAAGTTAATTTGTTTGTTAATTTTTCTTCCCTCACCGTTTATGTAATCAGTTTTGTTATGAACGATGATTAAAAATTGTCGAGTTAATTTTGTTTTTATCCTTTTTCGGTTAAACCTTAAAAGAGTTAGTAAAAGGAAAGTACATTTAAACAACGTAACATTTAAAAGTTCTAATCATTATTACTAATAGGATAATGTTAGATTCACCAGGAAAGAATAACCAACAAATATTAGTCTTTCACGGTAAAACGGATTTAGAGGTTGTAGGTTTGAGTCTCGATTTAATCAAAATTTCGTAACTAAATTATCATTCATCATCATCATACCCATGAATACGTCCAACTACCACGAAAATATATAGGGTTGTACTATTCTTAGGCAACAGGGCACAAATTTTCTGATTAAGTCAAGTATCTACATTTACATCTGCGGTCTTTTGTTTACTTTATTATAATTTCGACAAAGTATCAACTGAAAGTCTCCACGGGATACAAACCATACTTCGGGCCTACACATGAATCATATCTTTTAACTGGATTACGCCCACGAAATCTTGTTACACACCCTTTTCGCCCTTATGGACTTTGACGGGAATATATTTCGTGGCTGTTTTGTTTTTAATATTTATATTGAGATTTTAAAGGTTATTTTTCCTAGTTTGAAAATTCCTGAAGTCTGCTTTTTAATTATGATATGATACCTTTATTAGGTAGGTATATCATCGATAAAATTATTCATTTGTAATGCAAATCATTTACTAATTTTGTAAGTATTTTTTTTTACTGACTTGTCTGCATCTGTAAAAACTACTTCTGCTTTAAATTTCTAACCTATTCCTAATCAAAATGGTTGAAGTTTTAAACAATAAACCAAAAATAGAAAAGCCGCGTGTGTTTGGTACCAACCCTCAAAGACTAAAATAATAAGCACCGACATTACTTATAAACAACCAATCGGTACGTTCGTATAAAAAGGTTCACTAAATATACTCCTAAGCCCCCATTGCTCCGTAATTTGTGGTCACGTGAACCAGCCATTACAATCCGTGGGCCAATAGCAGGGCTCCGTTTAATACGATTCCATATTTGAAAAGGAAAAAATGAAGTATGAGAATATGATTTAAATTTAGAATAGGATTGGTGCTGAAATAATACCGAGCTTCTATTATTGTGTTGAAGAAGGTTTTACACCGTCAGCAATTGTAAACCTACCTAGTTATTTAAGATGTTGTTATACGGTCAATGATTGCTTAAATATAATAAAATAGCGGTTACACTTTTATATCTTTTGATTTGTATAAACATACATTTAACAGATCCTATCATATCCTAGTTTCACAATTTTTTAAATAGTTTTAGGTATGTAGCTAAAAGGTAAATTTTCATAGTGGATCTCTTGTCATTGAATTAAATAATAAAACTCTCCATGCTATTGTATCTAATAAATAAGTGAAACGAACAAAAGACCTTGATCTACCAAATCATTCTGTTAAATTATAATAAATACTTCCAAAACACAAAAGAATCATACTCGTACCATACATCGAAGTAAATGGCTTTAAATCGTTGTCATTACGTTATGAGATCGGTACAATATCGTTAAACATGATCTCATCTCACGGGTCATTTAATGCAAATCGATCTATTACGGAAAACATCGATGATTACAGCTCTCGACCAATCAGAACGATCCATTTAGACGAATGTAATTTATTGAGTTTCAAAATTTAAAACGTACGTCCGCCATATTGAAAGCAATTTAAAAAGTAACCGCTTTTGAGCGATTACTCTTTAGCTTCCAAATTGAGAAAAAAATTGAATTGTTTCAGGGCGGAGCCAAATGTGGTAGATTTTGTGAATTTGAGGCGTTTACATTATCTCTGAATTTACGCTTTCGGTGAATAAATAAACAAATAAAAGATTTTTGCTTCTTGCATTTTACAAATAGTCTTGCCCCTTTTATTCAACAATTCTATTTACGTACACGTTTTTGCAATATAAATTATTATTTCTCAAACTATAAATCTATCTATCATTGAAGTTGATTTTTATAAATAGTTTATCAGTCTTCAAATCAAAAGAGACTGGTCATATAATACCACATTATGATTGAAATCTTTGATTAGTTTTGTAATAACGTATCATTTAGAAGAATTACATGCGTAATAATGAGAATTTTATTTATTCATGAGATTGTAAGCTTTTGTTATAACTCGTGATTTAAATTACAACGATAAAATGTAAATGAAGATAATTATGTGTTATTGAGATGTTATTTCCTTATTTATTGGTCTATAAAAACTTATTGTTGGGTTTTTAATATATAATAATTACACCGCAATGATATTTCGACATGATCATTAAATTATTGCGACCAGTATTTAATATGTTCTATTGTTTTTAACGCAGCGTCGGACGTCCACCAACAAGATGGACAGATGATCTTGTCAAGGCTGCTGGTTCACGGTGGATGCAGGCTGCATCTGACCGTAATACCTGGAGGTCATTAGGGAGGCCTATGCAGCAGTGGACGTCCGATGGCTAAAATGATGAATGTTTTTAAATGAAACTTTGACCCATTATATTTATAACACTTCTCTTTCAATTCCAGCATCATTTCCCATCACGAGGCGGATCGGCCACCCGTACCAGAACAGAACGCCGCCAAAACGCAAGAAACCTAGGACCTCCTTCACGAGACTACAAATAGCAGAACTAGAAAAGAGGTTCCATAAGCAGAAGTACCTGGCTTCAGCGGAGAGAGCGAGCTTAGCGAAGACTTTGAAGATGACTGACGCGCAAGTGAAGACGTGGTTTCAAAACCGACGGACGAAATGGAGGTGAGGTTTTATTTTATATAGGTTAACGAAGGAGTTTGCGTATCACACTATAAAAGCCATGCTGACAACAAAAATATAAATAAAATAAACCATTCCAAATTCAAATACTGTACGACTGCGTTCTTCTTTGGATTACACCATTTGTGTCTAACCAATATGACTATAGACTGTAGCGATTCCGCATTATAATAAAAAATAAAAATTATTGGACAAAATAATTCACACTGCTCACCCATGGTAAGTTTAAAGCTTACAATAAAACAGTCAATATTTACTCGTAGGTACTAAACATAATAATACTTTGGTAATATATGAAACTAACTACTATAATTCATTCAAAAGTTGTATGAAATGGCTAAGCGTTTATACCCTGAAAACGTAGTCCTTGTTTTACCAATAAAATAGGCACTAGTCGAGAGCAGCGTAACACTAATACCGGACTGAAAAAGAAAGAAAAACATTCTAAATTCAAAAACTGCACGACTGTGGTGGCATCCCCGATTACGTTCTAATGGACAAGCGCTGTTTGTGTTCGGGGCAGATAACACGTCGATACGCGCGCGGCGCCAAGCCACTGATTTTATTGGAAAAAAAAACGTGATCTATCGTTTGAGGTTTTAATAAAGGGTTAAGGATTTAAAAGGTGTTTTGGTGAGGAATTTTTAAACTTAGAATTTCCAACTTCATTCTTTAGAATGAAGTTGGAAATTCTAAGTTAGTCTTACTCAGAAAAGCTTGTTTTAACAAGCTTTTCTGAGTAAGATAATGAGCAAAGTGATAAAATTACAAGAAGTAGGTACCAAAATATATAGCATTTTCCTGGTTAGATTTATTTTATCCAAATGACTCGGACATTAAAAATAATATTACTTAAACAATTTCAATATACATATCAGATACTTACTTAACATTATTAAGTTAATGATATTCTAGATTCTAGAAGGTCATAAAAAGCTTTTTTTTAATGTTTCTGGATAATTCTCAATTTTAATTGAATCATTATTTTCCAAGGAAAGGAATTCGTCAATACATCCATAATAGCCGTTCATCACGATATAGCAAAGTTCTATCAGAAACCCCTAATAGACAAATTTTCGAAAAAAAATCTTGTTAAATATCAAAATTCCACAATAAAAACAACACAATAAAATACCGCATAAATTTAGCCCAAACTATTGGAAATAAGTAAAAAATACAGTGTTTCCTTTTACGGTCGATTTATCAGGCGTCTCCTCGTATTAACCAGCCGTGTTAATGGGTTCTTATCGCTTCGTTCTTTTAATAAAAGGGTTATCGGTTAACGAGCGACATAGAGTATAGACATAAAAAGTTTCCATAGACAAAATTAAGACCATAAAATGTGAAATAGACATTATAGTTATAACGAGAAATTTACTGGTAGAAACTCTAAGGTAGAAACGAAAACAGATTTTACTGGTAGAAAAGTAGGTTACAAACATCATACATACATTGATACTAGTCATGTGTGTCAATTTCAGGAATTTTTAACATACAGTTATTCCAAAATTCAAATTTAAAATTAGAATTCATAAGTATATTCCAATAGAACACAGATTTCTTCCAAATACAAACAACTTAATAAAAATACACGGAATTTTAAACACTCTTACGTTATCGAGTTTTGAAAAGGTTTTAAAATTAAAGTCTCGTCGGATTACGATAAGTGCAGATTTATTTGAAGTTTTCGTATTATTTTAACGCTAACATAGATTTAAGTTATTTAATGATACACGTTTTTATGTTCATTTAGTTTTTTTATTACAAATGAAATGTTTTTAGAACGAAATTCAGACGAAAGTTAACCGCAGGAAAATATTTGTTTCAATACCAAGGTCACTCTTTACGTTCCCACTGCTGGGACAAAGGGACTTACTTTTCTTTTGACGAGAGAGATATAATAGAATATTTGTTTACTTGCATTATCATGTGGATAAAGTCACAAAGTGCAAGTTAGTGTAGAATAAAAACAATATATTCAAATGTCGACAAGCTATAGAGATAAGTTTCAAATTAAATGGATGTTATCTATGACAAATGAGTTGAGATTATCTATGGTTGGGATGAAAGAATGTAAAGCTTCTGAGGTTAATAAAAGGGTTACGTGGATTGATAAGGGACTCTCGAAATATAATACTTAAGAGGTTAAAAGTTATTTTATATTTTCAATAAAGCGAGAAAATATTTATGACTTTTACATATTTCTAAAAGTTATTTTAAGTTTTAAGAAAAACAATTAAATAAATTAGCAAATAAATTTGTGGAAGTTCTAATGGAGCCCGGGGTATACTAATGAAATCTAATAGTGTTGTGCCTATCACAAAATCTATAGGTATCTTTTAAAATACACACCAACAAACACTTATAATTGTCGTTGTTTTAATCTAGAATTTATACTTACAAATGCCGTATTCTGAACATACAAACATGCAAGAGCATTTTCAGTTATCATAATATCACTTTAGGTTCCACTAATTTAGAGTGGGTCCCCAAAATATCCTATTAATAAAATGAAATGAAAATTTTATCTATTTATTTCATAAATCTATTGTAAGATTTATCCTAAAAGCATTGTTTTTACTTCTAAGAGCAAACGTATTTGCAGTAAAAACAATAGGTCTCCTTCAAAATAATCCTCATCTACATTCCAACCGTGACACTCATAAAATAACCTAAAGCGACATAAAAGTCACAAAAATAGCCAATAAAGACAACGAACGGGAACAATACATGTAAAAAGTCGGATGTTCGTCTTTTCCACCGCAGTTAATAATTGATGGCTCAAACTGCAGAGTTGTGTACCTCATACAATATTCACACCCTCCGCTACCCAATGTTACCGCCTGCTCCTGATGCTTCCACATACAAACACTGGATATAAAAAGTGGTTTAATACAAACACTGGGTATAAAAGTGGATAGATAATATAATACACATTGCTGGATAATTCACACAGGATTATCTAGCCCCGTGGTAGGCACGAAGCTTGTGTTACGGGTGCTAGATTTCTGATACACTTAATAAAATATGCATACATAGATATATATTTTTTATTATACATTTTATGTATAACACCCAGAAACCCCGAACAAATATTTTGATGACTTGGATCCTAAGAACCGACATACATGTATAGTGTTGTTACGTTATGATGACTCTTAAAACAAATGCAAGTTAATCTAAAGGATCAATCGAATGTGTAATATTTGAATTTAAAATCGATCCCCATATAATGTTCCCAGAAATCAAATGAAAACCGTAACCTTTAATTTCGACCATCTATTTCCAATTCCCGAACTATTTACACATTCTAAAGGCCAGGCAATTTCCCGTACGTGACCCATCACAGTCGAAATCGAACAACAATCTAACACGTAATGTAACAAACATGGCGTCTTGACTTTACTTATTCACCCTGCCTCATTTTCTTCCTGTAATTCTTTTCCCTTGTATAACTGAATATTAAAACTCCAATAACCCACATAGATTTCAACCTTATGTGAACCACGGACGGTTTGTTTTCTTACGCTTTCGATTTAATTTCGTAAGAGGTGTTCGTGTTAGGGATAATGAGTCTTATTGCGTTTAAGGAGAGTTTTGTATCGTTTGTGATATTGAGAAGTCTTGGATGTCTTTGGGTAATTGGTTGTAGGCTGTCTCTTCGGGAATTAAGGAACAAATCCGTTTGCTGATTCGAGGGATGGGACAGGAGTCTTTCTTGCACGTTAATTTTTATTGCACGCTGTGTTTCTTTTTGTCGGGAATGGGGAGCTAAATAAGGAATGTGTCTTATATCAGCAATTCACTGAATTACGAAAACATTTATATTCAAGCTTTTAATGATAATCTTTTACAGATTAATTTAAATTTTATCTTCATCTATGAAAAAAATATTTCTGAGATTAGCCAAAAAGCAATCTAGATTATAAAACATGACAATTATGATAATCAATAATTTACAAGTTTTTATTCAAATACTAGCTTTCCGCCCGCGGCTTCGCCCGCATTATATTAGAGTAAAAAGTATCCTATGTCCTTCTCCCGGGTCTAAGCTGCCTCTCCACCAAGTTTCAGCCAAATCGATTCAGCCGTTGTCGCGTTATAAGTGAAGTAACTAACACGACTTTCTTTTATATACATATATACTAGCTTTCCGCCCGCGGCTTCGCCCGCATTATATTAGATTTGAAAAAAAAAAAAAAAAAGTACCCTATGTCCTTCTCCTGGCTCTAAACTACCCCCCTGCCAACTTTCAGGCAAATCCGTTCAGCCGTTCTCGAGTTATAAGTTCAGGCACTAACACGACTTTCTTTTATATATATATATACTAGCTTTCCGCCCGCGGCTTCGCCCGCATTATATTAGAGTAAAAAGTACCCTATGTCCTTCTCCTGGCTCTAAACTACCCCCCTGCCAACTTTCAGGCAAATCCGTTCAGCCGTTCTCGAGTTATAAGTTCAGGCACTAACACGACTTTCTTTTATATATATAGATAAGACTTTCTTATATAAGATTTAATGTAATTCGTCGCAGCAAATTTAACGGTTATGAACCAATATATTTTATTCAGAATTAGGTGACCCGCCCGCGGCTAAATAATAGGTTTTTTTATTTTATCAATAACTAGCTTTCCGTCCTACGGCTAAACCCGCGTTATAAAAAAATATATAATATTATGTCCTGGTATAAATTTTAGCAATCAATTCAGCTTTGATTTAAAAAGAGTGTAACTTTCACGACTTTCTTTTATGTATAGATTTTGCGATGATTTTACGGGATATATTTAATTCAAAACATTTTCCATCATATCTCAAGGCATTTTAAAACAAACTTTGCAATGAGGTATTCACAGCTCATCTATAATGGAGGAAGTTTTTACGAGTTTAGCGCTGGAGTTTAAAACGGTCTTGAGATTTATTTCACTGTTTTGATAACTGCCAGGGGTCGGGAAACGGCTGTTTTTATTATTTGATGTTTACCTTTTGGTCTTTTAAATAGAGTTTTAGTCACTAACTGAAATATAAAAACATACCACTTTGTGAGATTATTTTACCTACCTATAGGTAAACTATAATATCTCTATTAATGTTTTTGGAAAAGGTTTAAGATTTTGAAATGTTCATAATTGTTATTGTCCTCGTTATTAATGAAACATATCCAAACAAATGTCGCTTAACATTTTATTTTAAAACAAATCTACAATTTATCGCCAATAAATTTATATAAATAAATATTATGATAATAAACTCTTCTCCATCGCCAACGGTTCTTTTGACAAAAGCAATTAGGCGTAATTTTAATTTGAGTAATCTTGAAAAAGAGAAACAGAGGAACGTAATTAATAAAGCAGATCTTAATTAGGGAGGATGAATTTGTTAAGCTGAATCGCCAACGGCCGACATTTTGCGCAGATAAATTAAATTGTTGCTTGTGGCACCTTGAGGATTGATAAATGATAGAAAATTGTATTAAAAAAAGCCTAATAACCTTGTGTCCTATAACTATTAAAATAATGCATTAAAACACCAAAACATGTTCTGAGAAGTTTAAAGGACATGTGTCATTACCCAACCCACACTTGGCCAGCGTGGTTATTTAGCCAAATCTCTCTCTCGTCAAGAGTAAATTGCCTGTCCCAGCAGTGGGAACGTAATAAGGTCGATAATGATTTCTTTAAATAGAGAAGTCCCTGTGTCTCAGTTTTTGGAACGTAAATAAGCTTATCTTATGTGCCTGAAACTCAAGTAAATACTCCGAAACCTGATCTTACTAGTTATAAAGTCCATCAGTCATTCCCATTATAGCGCAAGAGCCCGCGGGCTTACATCAATTAAGCTATTATGCTATTCCCGACCACACATCCGAGCCAACTTATAAAATAATCAGCTGGAACTTCAAATTGCCTCCCTTGGCTTATTTAAGGAAAGTTTAATTGTACTCGCTTTATCTAATTATAAAGACGCGGCGCAACTCGATAGGGATGCGCTGCGTGAATATCGATAAAATAACTTTATAAGTTTTAATTAATATAGGTGGATTTAGGCAAATTAGAATTTCTTTTTAAAATATTAGATAAGACTTTTTGTAAATAATCAAAACCATTTAAAATAATTTAATCTTAATAGGGTATTAAGAGGAATTATGTATTAGAAGCAATGGCATTTTATCAGTTATCCAAATTGTTATAATAAACAATAAAATGAACCAATCTATATGTATATATAAAAGACTAAACTAAATTAATTGTCTATAATTTTTATAATAATATTATATTTATTACGTTTTCATTACCTGACATGTGATTTAACGAAAGACTATCTATCAGTGCTATAACGCACGCTCGTAGTAGGTGTGAAACACAAACAAAATCTTCAGGTGTGTGGTAATATTAGTACAGGTACTATCAAAATATCGACATTTCTATTTTATCGATACACACCCATCCCTAACCGTAAATTAACCATTCTAATAAAGTTCCTGCTCCGTTATAATAGACTTAACGCTTTGTTCAATCATTCATCTCCGCCAAATTCACTGGATCCCTCAAACAACCCTTCCTAACAATAATCTTCATTAAAACAGAACACGGGTAGGTCTAAGTAATTTGGCTCGTGAAATGGGTGGTCATATATTGCGAAGTTTAAATTCGAATGAATTAGATAACTTTGAATTCATCTCGCTGTCAGTTTTAATGAAATGCGTTGCTTAGTTTTTGTTGAGTTATGTTTGTGGCTTTTTGTGGGAATTATTGTCATGACTTAACTTTGAATGTGCCTCGCAGCCATCGGCTATAATTCCGAAGGCCGTGGGTTCGAACCCCGCCGCGCAACTCTGGACTTTTCTTCCTGAAATATTTATGTGCGCTTTGAAACTCCTTGCTTCGGGATGAAAGGTGAGTGTGCTCCCACTTAGCCAAGACGGACTCACATAGAGTGGCTTCGTTTAACATAAACGTTTATGGAATGTCTTATCTAAATAAACAAATACCTATTTTCTATTCTGACTTAACTTTAAATTACACTAACAAATTGAATATTAAAACTGTCATAAACTCGCTCATGCATAAAAATATGAACCAACTAAATATCGTTAGCCTAAAAGGTGCTTATTTTTAATATCCTATAACTTAAGTACTACATCTCACTTAACTTAAGCTTAACTTAAAACTGGTGCAAGTTAATGAGCGCTTAAACCCGGCCGTTACGTTATCTAAGCGGCTCGAAATAATGTGTTTAAATAAATAGGGATGGGATTGGAGCATTTATCGATAAAATATCTATCGATGTTAATAGAATGGAAGTAATTAATGGAATGATTTTCAAAAAATGCTTCAAAATTAAAAAGACGACATATTATTTATATGGGTTTTGTATACTATATATTTGATTATAGACTAGCTGTCCCGCCCCCGGCTTCGACCGGTCTAATCTGACCTTTCAAACCTTCCCTGGACAAATAAGAACATGTCAAGACCAAAACCAGCTAAATCGGCCCGGCCGTTCCCAAATTTTAGCGAGACTAACGCAATTGATTTTTATTTATAAGAAGATGATACAGAGAAAACATGACAAAAAGCGGGCAAACCCTGGAAGGGTCAACTAGTAATTGATATAAGAATTCTAGATAAATACACTTTTTCCCTCACTATATTTATTCAAACATTTATCGACAACTTAGCGATATTGTCACAACGTAACCCTTGAAAGCCTTAATCTTTCGGTGAGCACAAAGTAAAATGAACCTACGCTCATTGAGATAAGATTTAAAATGTTAATTGAATTATTTGCGTGCAAATTAATGTTAAATGGACCAGTCAAAGCTCTTTGGATATCTTAATTAGTTGGAACAAGGACTTGATAATGGTTCTTACTTGTGGAAAATAACTGTGTGGTGCTGGCTTAAGAGTCCAGTAACAGTTACCAGTCCTTCACTTACCTTCACTTACGTGCGGCATACAGATATTTTTCAGAGTTAGAGTGAAGTATTGTCTATGTAAATAATTAAATAGATTATACATATCCTATTAGGCGTGTCAGGTATCTATTAGATACCTGGAAAATTAGTTTCGAGCTTAGAGCTAGCTATATGTTACTGTGTGAACAGCATTTTTTTTGTAAGGAAGCTATCTTGGATGTATTATGAATTCTGGTATGTTCCTAGTTTCCGTAGGCTTTCTATCTATTGAAGACATCCGAATATCTTAAAAATCACCTATTAATTGAAAACACATTTATTAATCCATTATGCAAATATTACACATGTAGAAATATAAAAAAATCTAAATAGTTTTTAAATGTCATGATTTTATTTGCTGCATAATTTTGACGTAAATCGCATAGAAAGCGCCGAATTACAAAACAATTTGTTTTATTAGAATAACATTAATTAAAAGTCCACTATTTCATAAAATACGACATATTTATGGTTTTTATCAGTTATAGTACAAAGCTTTAAAGAATTTATACATAAATAATGTGGATAAATTTACATATGTAAGCTTATTTTAATATATGTGGAAACTTTTAACGTAAAGTTAAGCATATTTGATGTTGAGCTAAGTATCGTTTAAACTAAAGTGTTTTCACCCCTTTTAAGAAGGGCACTAAGAGTTAAGTTGTTTTTGGTTAAAAGGTGCCTTAAAAGGTAGAGTAAATTGTCTATGAATATAAACCGGGCGGAAAAACTCATAATAATAATAATATAAATACGAGCATTTTTGTAAATTTTTTGGTTTTAACTTAATTTATGACAATACGTTATTATTATTAAAAAAAATACTATCTCGCAACTAGGTCGTGAATTTGAAAAAGTAACAGTTAAGAAGAACATAATTAATAATTATTATTGACCATATATCGAGGAGAACGGATGACCGATGGGGCCGAACAGTTCTCGAGGAGACAAAGGATCGCCAATGGACAGATGATCTTGTCAAAGCTGCCAGTTAACGGTGGATGCAAACTGGATCCGACCGTAATACCTGGAAATCATTAAGAGAGGTCAATGTCTAACCCTGGACGTCCAATGGCTGAAATGATGATGATAAACCGTAGCTATTATTTTGTTTTACTTTCTCGAATTGATATTAAAATAAAATAATACATACTCGTCAGTTTAATGCATTCCAAGCCCATCACAATTACCACAAAACAACTGTTTAAAACGCATTCACTCTCGTCATAGTCATTTGTCAAAATAATTGACAAGCGTTATATTCGGTAATTGCGGAAATTACCGGAATTTACCCGAACAGCCTTTCGTTGTGTACTGAATAATGTATTCTCATTTGTGTGCGATCGAGTTCGTGTTTACATAGTGGTGATTAATTATCGATTTTGTGGGCAATAGTGACTGGAATCGGCCGGTTATTTTGAAGTAATTTGGCTTTGGCTGTTGATGGTTATAAATAGACTATTGGTAAACATTGAAGTAGATTATAATAACGATATCATGCCTTAATAAGTAATGCTACTAATGTAATAATGCTACATGTGTACCACAATATATTTTCCAAATGTTATATAATTTTGAATTTGAAACATTATTTAAAAAAATAGTTTGCCTTGGACTTTTTCTGTTTTAAATATATCTACAATTCAAAATTATTTCCGTTTATTGACTCTTTCATTATTTTATTCAAGCATTGACTATGAATTAACTGATCTAAGTGCGATTTTATGGCCTTTTTAGGGTTTGATGGAAATCGATACTTCTTTAAAACTAACGATAAGCACTTTGGAAGGTGATTGTATAAACACGCCTTTATATTATAAATTGCGTATTCAAATAGCTTATGTTTTGCAAAATAGATGATAATATTCTTAGGTACTTGATCCCAGTGTCAAGCGCTGAAGACCCGAGCGATAAACTTCAAACTTTATTCGCATACTTTTAACAAAGCCACTTTAAAAGACTATTTGCGTCTATGGTACATTTTAGAATGGAGATTTATTTATGATTAAAATGTATTATTTTATTTATAATCATTTTATTTTTTATCTTACGCTATTCTTAATATAATAATAGCCACGTGCTGTTTTTAAAATGTTGTTTATTGAAAACAATTACGTTTGTCAAACCGCCGGCCCTTGGTTTTGCATAATACATTAGGTTTAGAGTGTTGAGATGGGCAACTGACGTCAATTAACCAGCGCAAAGCCGACAGCCAATTAGTAGGCGATAGCGTTAGACCTCGATGCGTATAGTGACTGCCATTGTTGGTAATCGGAGTCATTAACTCATAGTATCTAACTCATGTATCGTATCGATATCTAATTATTGTTTTTGAAGTATGAATTTTCAGTTTTTTTAGATTGTTTGATCCATGCTCGCGTTTATTTGAAAGTTCGAGTTTCGAATAACTTTAATACGTTTAAAGCGACTATAAGAAACCATCATCAATCAATCAATCATGTTATTGCATAAATACATGTCATGTTAATAAAGTTCTTATAAAATTGTATTTAATTGTCACAATGTCAAAATATATTCTGCCTTATTGGGCATGCAATGTGTAAAGTAATTTTCACAATTTAAGGTCAAAAGAATCTAAAACAAGTCGGGTAATCTAAGCGAATTTAAAGCGAAAGCTGGTTACGTATATCCCGTTCTTCATAATTGTGTTATTTTTATAAATACAAAACCATTATTTAAGTTATACATTTTATGAAATTCTGATTCTATATTATATTTGATTTACGATATTCAAAGATGTAATCAGCTCTTTCAGGATCTAACCTTATTTATGACACAACAATACCTGCACAATGATTAATAAGTCTTCTTTCTTCCAGGAGGCAAACAGCAGAAGAGAGAGAAGCAGAACGCCAAGCCGCCAATCGCCTGATGCTATCACTCCAAGCAGAGGCACTCAGCAAGGGTTACATGCCAGAGCCACCTTCATCCCAGCTGCCGATGCACTATCCACCCACCAGCACGGCCCAGCCTTCCAACACGGCACTGAGCGCGCTGCAGAACTTGCAGCCTTGGGCGGGGAATCAAGCCTTCATGAACCAGGCTCCCCCACCACACCCACCCCCGGTCGCTTCACCTATATGCTGAATAGATACCGCAGTTAGGCTTTAGATATCAGTAACCAGTGACTTCAATAGAACTTGTTGAACTTTCGCGATGTTATCATAATAAGAACTTTGGAACGGGTCTTCAACGTTAATATTTACCATTCGGACGTTTTGCTTTGTATTCGCTCGTGGTGGCTCGCTCTGAACTGATACAAAATCACGCGTTAAAGACCCTTTTTAAATTTTGATTTTACGACTTCAATTTTTTGTTTGTAGAACATTGTACTATTAATTTTTTTGTAGAACCTATCTCCTATTGATTTTATTGGAGAACCCATTGGCTTTTCTTATAAGCAGAACAACCATTATCTGTTGGTGGCAAGCGTCATTTGTTTTCGACAAAACACTTAAGTAAAACATAACATAACCGAAATTTTACATTGTGCATATTAAACATACTTTAAATAATGTATTTATATCTATTATTTTACACGTAAAAACAATAATTACTTAAATATGTACTTAAATAATCTTATATTATTGTATAGTTGAACCTTGGAACTCCACTACCACTATAAATAAATAAATATTGCTGGAAAAATCACACAGTGACAAGCTCGAAGCTTGTACAAACTAATTGATCGTTTAATTAGTTTGTACAGGCAAAAACTTTTTGTTCTGATTACAATAATCTTTAAAGCAACTGTTGCGCTACAGTTTCTAAATTTAAAATATTTGTTTATTTTTCACTTTTGTTGCAACAAGCTAATTTACAATTTGTATTTAAATAATATATTGTATAACGCAGGCTAACAAAATGTTTAGTAATTGTATATAAGTAGTAATTTAGGATTCAGCAGTATTATAAATAAGTTATGTAAAACGTATTTGTTTAATATCAATAGATACTCAATGCACATTTTGTATTTAAAGTTTTAGTAATAAGTTAGTTTAATGTGTACATATTACTTAGATTTAAACATAAATAGTATTGCATTGTTAACTTACAAAATTTTTAGATCTCTTAGTAACTTATAAAATAATAAAAGCTTGACAACATTTAAATAAATAATGATCCTTGACAAGATAGTTTTGTTACAATAACAATTTTAACTTAAGTAATGTAAATATTTAATCATAGTTCTTAGTTATTTAAAATATTAAAGCTCAAGACGTTAAGAGTGATACCATTGCAATAATTTTCTTTTGGCTATGGTAAAGATTTTTATAAAATATTAATGTAGACATTTTAATCAATAACAAATTCATTTTAATAGTCTGTATAAAGCTCCTAATTGTTTTATTGTCAAGATAATTAAAAGCAGTAGTTATTACAATGTGTTACAGAAGGCTCGTCAAATTGTATTAATATAAATACTAAAATTATCAATCATATTTTGTTTTTTTTTTATAAATCCTCATAGAATGAAATTTCCAAAATATCACAAATTAAAGTTATAAATATTGCTGGACAATTCGCACAGCAATATCTAGCCCCGTGGTAAGCTCAAACCTTAAGTTCATAAATTAAATAAATTAAATTGTCCAGTAATATTTATTTTATTATTTTTATTTTTTAAGTTACGGGTGCTTGATTTCTGATATATGTAGGTACTTAATATAATATACAGACATCATACATATTTTGCATTATGCATATATATCACCCAGACACTTGGAACAAATATTTGCAAATCATACAAATTTTTGTCCTGAGGTGGTAATCGAACCAGCAACCTCTTGCATCGCAGGCAGACGTTTTCCCGGTGCGCAACAGGGGTCGACAAATAAACGTAAATTGATTATAAACCAATGTGTACTACAGTGTAGTTTACTGTAGTTTTTTCACAATTAACCTTAATTCTGGAAACTTGTTACCAATTCACAACATGACTAAATTAAAGCTAGCTCAAGTTAACAACCATAATTTTAATTTTTTAGTTTACTTTTTAATTGATTTCGTAAGTGGTATTGAATGTTTTAATAAACAAAACTAACATATTTTTACAAATACGATTGAGTCAAAATTTGAAAAATGTTACGTAACTGACTTACGGGCGTAAGTCAGTTACGTAACATTTTTCTCTCTTATTAGCTCTTAAGTTTTAGCACGTGTTAAAAGCGCAAATACTTACTACAGTAAAATCTAGATATGTTTTAAACACTACTTTCGAAATTCTAAGCTCTACGTCGTGTTTACCTAATTAATCATCACGCTTATTTACGTTTTGCTGAGACACATCGACTTTAATGTCGTGGTTAACTGCTTTAGGGGGTTCCCCTATAGCAGTTAACCACATTCTATTATTTCCAAAATTCTTATATAAGAATATAATTAGTATCAACTTTCCATTTGTATAATCCTCTCATAATCGAAAATAAATGGCTCTAAAATACTTAAACGTTAGAAATCGTCATAAAATCCAGCGCCTCCCATCTGACCTTAATATCCTTCAAAAAACAATTATAGAACTACTTTTAAACGAAATCGATTTGAGAAAAACACGTGTTTCCGTCTAGAGCTTGACAATTACGTCTATTATGCTTTAATAGTTGTTTAATGGCGAACCCTTGATAATAGTCTACGTGACTACTGGTCTGTCATTACCTTTTGTTTTATCAAGCGAAAAAATGATCGTGTGTAGAGGCCGGTTGTACAATGTGTAACAGAATTTTTGCTTGTTTCGTAGATTACAAAGTACCGTGAGGTAAGTTTTGGATTTTAAATTTCTAGACAATTCGCACAGCAACATCTAGCCCCGTGGTAAGCTCGAATTATGTTATACGGGTGCCAGATTTCTTATACATAAAGAACCCTGACCTCCGGAACAAACGTCTGCAGATCGTATAAGTTTTTGTTCCGAGGCGGGAATTGAACCCGCAACTTCCTGCGTCGCAGGCAGACCTTCGCCCGCTGCGGAATAGAGGTCATTATGTAGGTATATTAAATATAATTTAAATTAAATAAGTACATAATTCAGTTTCACCTTGTATTCAACTTTTGTTTTATAAAGCGCGGACAATTGATCATCTAAAAAGGTCCTAATTGTCCTTCACCACTATCCAAATCGACATCGAATATCAATGCATTTCAAAATACATTGACGTTTTTGTTAAACTTGTAATTTCAACCTTTTCTTTAATACAGCAATGGACTTTGAGCAGAGAGATGTAAAGGTGTAATTTTGATACGATTGTGGATGAAATGATACAACATTTAGATCAAATTACAGTTTTGATGTCCTGGTAATTGTTTGAAGGTTTGGACAAAAAAGGTTTGAAACAAATTGAAAAAGATTCTAAGAAAGATTATGACTAAACTGTGGCTGTTGAGATGACAAACCAAAAATTTACTGCGTAAGTTTATTTGTACGAGGACATGTGAAACCTTTTCTACTTTACATCAACATTACGTAATTCGAATTATATGGATAAAAGTAGCTTTGAATTTGAAGAGTTGAATAGTTATAACATTTCATCGAAATCCATTCAGGACAAAGTTATATTGCGTTAAAGAACAATTTGTATGATAAAATCAAAAGTAAAGATTAGGTTATTTTGTACTTACTTCTAAATATTCCACACATGATGGCCTAAGAATAGGACTATCTCATGTCTTAATGCAACGGGTGTTCTCAGACTGACACTACGGAAACTTATAAATAACAGAAGACGGCCAGAGATATTAAAAGCACTATTACAACAAAATAACCAAATACCTTAAGAATGTTAATAACCCCTAACAAACTGCCGTGTTTTTGTCAAAGTTTGACAGATCGCGTGATAAGCTACCAAATTAGTTTCCAAATTGTTATAAGGGCGATTCGGGAATGGGATTGTCATATTTAGATCCTGTCATGCAATCTTGGCTTCCTGGGAACCAGTCGCGGCACTTCGAATTGGCATTTACATTTATCATACGTAACTAAGTGTTACGAGTATGGATGATCCAAATGTTAAATAAATAGATTTAAATTGATAATTATAATTTTTGTTTGTTTGTGGTTGGTAAAAATTTACACGTTAGACGTTAGATTACTAAGGCTTCTTTTCGACGCATGAAAATAATTTCATTTAAAAATACATGAAACGTGAATTGCCTGATGGGTTAGGATTGCATAGATCTTCACCAAAGCCAATCCTCTTTAAATATACTACAGCCTTATTATAATCTCAAAATTGACAAGAGCAGTTTTATGAACAATTACAGGACAGGTCACGCCATCCGATGTAATTTCGAATCTTGTCCTTGTCGGTTAAAAAAGGTTACTTAATAATAACTGCTAAGAGACTGCTGTTTTTGTCCCTACCTTGGATTTTTAATTCACGTTTTACAAGATTATTAACTAGCCACATGGCTTGTTTTGCTTTATTTCAATAATAGTTAATTAAGATAATTTTTAGATCTTTTGATTCTGTTTACCAATAATTGTCCGGTCAAAATGATTTTGTGATTATATAACATTTCAATTGGATTTCTTATTTTTCTGTTTGATGAAAAAAAGATTATTAAAATAATAAAACAATAAAAAAATTGTGCTCAAAAATTACAGCCCGCAATTTAGTAGGAATAATCAAAGTTGTTTAACAATTTTTCTTATGCCAAATATAACAAAACGGCAAAACATTTGTATACATGATGAGTAAACATTTAGTGTTGAAAAACATCGTAAGTTACACTCATAGCTCCACAAATTCGGCTGCGTGGAAAGCAATTAGCGTGAGCTTGATTAGGGCTTCTCTCTAATCCGGCAATTGGAGCGCTACGCTCGTAGCGGCGTAGAGCCTCTACGGTGCTACGAACATTTATTTATTAACATCTTTACAATACAACCCATAGTCATCATCAATTAACCTTTCCACTGCTGGGACACAATACTGAAATGAGGCATTAATTCTCCGGCTGGCCAGGTGCTGGTTGGTGAATGACCTTCAAACTTTTATAGCTCTCAGAACCTGCTGGTTTTATATCTCCGTTTGAACAACCAAAATCTTTACAGGAAAAGGTAACAAATATCCCTCCATACATACAAACATGAACGATAAGTATCGGTAGGTAAATTTAAATGGATGAATTCAACTCTACCCCTCTTCTGTTCCAATTTCACAGGCTTTATAGGGCTCATTAGCCACCCACAAAGTACATAACAATGGATAGATTCTGCAGCAATTAGACAACGATTTTGAAACCAAACTGCACTATCAACTAAATTTTATTAAGATTATCATCATCATTACTATTCCAGCCATTGGATAGGAAGTCACTGCATTTGCTTTCCTTGAATATTTCCAGTTGTTTCGATTGAATGGATCTTGCATCCACCGTGAACTGGTAGCTTTGACAGGATCATTACTGTCCATCTTGTTGGTGGACGTTTTCCACTCGAATTTTTTGGCCCCATCGGCCATTTATTTTTCATGCTTTATGGCCAAACCACTACTACTTAAAAGGGTAGAAATAACTATTGATAAAAATAATTTGCAAACGTGAAAGAATCATTCAAAACTGTACACAACAGCCTAGTGTCAAAGTACTTATAAATGTGAACAAAATTATAATACTTTAGCATGAACAACAAAACAACCATCAGATTGCAATCGATTAAAACCTCGCCAATTTAACCTAACCTAGACCTTTCAGTTTAAAATCGAAACCCCTAAATTATTCAGCCCAAACTCAGTTCCCCTATAATTTTCAAACAGTCCCCTAAATGAGAAAAAAATTTAAAGTAGATATAAATTGACTTTGACAGATGACAAGTAAAAACTGACCCCTCCTTCTTGTGCTCAAATATTTAAAGCCTGCTGACGTGTGACGTAGGTCACTTAGACTGTAGAAAGGCGTAATACATAAATATATAGATTAAAAAAAAATATAGGTAAGGCGGTGAGTTTTATGTCAATAATGTCGATGATACGGAATTACCAAGAAAATTGTCAGATTTTTGACCTCTGTTTTACGTGCTCATCATCACCCTTATTTACGTTCCCACAGCTGGGGCACAGGGACTTCTCTCTTGACGAGAGAGATCAGGCCCTTATTCACCAAGTGCGGGTTGGTGAATAACACAATATCCCTCAAACTTACTCCTCGCGATGTTTGCCTTTACTGTTGGATAACGTGTTTACAAAGCGCATATAAATTTACGTGATGTTATTCAAACTCAGCAATAGATTATTCTTGGTACTTTGGTATATTCAATAATCATGTTACCAAGCGTGTTGGTGATCGCAGTTAGTTGTACACGGTGGATGCAAGGTGAAATTATGAATATTATTAAAAGTCCTGCAGTGGACGTCGAATGACTGAAATGATGATGAAAATGATGACCCGTTAATCTACTAATATTTCAGTTCCCAACTAGATCTAAATTTTACTACAACGCCATTGCTCCCTTGACATTACAAAATTGTGACATCACTTATAATCCTCTTATCATAAACATCAGATACGCGTGCGAATCAGCCAGCCATCACATCAAGGCCCTTCAATATCCTACTTTAGTATCATTCGCGACAGAATTTATGGGGTTACGGGTGTCAAATTATGCTGGGTGTGATGATAACCCATAAAATTTGAGAGTATACCCAAGAGGACGTAAATGTTTGGAGTTCGCGAGAATTTTACTCTCCCACACTTTTATTATGATATCGAATGATATAGATGTTATCTAGAGACTTCTGTTGATGTGTGAGATAAGGTATATTTCTAGTTCTCATTGACATTTCACATAACATCATTAAGGTAAGTTGTTGATAAGCGTTAAGTTTGTATTAACATTTTATGATAAGCTTAAAACTTTTTTACTACGGACTTAAAACAAGGCATTGGTCAGTTTCTGCCTAAGTTTATTTGACAGTGTACAAAATAATAAATTCAAATAAACACAAGTTGAAATTAATATTTATTACTACATTTATATAGATATATGTATTTTATTACATAACACATAATATAACACCCAGACACAAATATTTGTTCCGGGTGTCATTTTCTTTTGTTTTAAAGCAAACCTAAAAACCAACCGTTTAAACAGATTACAAAATCGTAATCATAAATTAATTATTTAAAAATCGAATGACATTTACACACAACAGGTTTTAAACATCCGTTACGAACATTTGGCACACCCACACTGAACAATAGGCGCATTTATTAATAACAATAAACCATAGCCAATCTCGCAAACACCACAGACAATTTTCATTCACTTTTTATTAACTCGTAAAGTCGCCTTCTATACAAAACAATAGGGTTCATAGACAGCTTTAAACCGTGGTTATACACTATTTTGTTAAATTTTCTAAAAAAAAATCTCTTTTCGATTTTAGATTTTTTTGGCTGACGTTATCTGTATTAAAGCCTATAGATTTACAAGTAATTCGTTATGAACTTATTACCTACATATGGCTATTATTATTATATCTCTCTTAAGAGTTATTTATGCTTCAGTTAATATTGAAATCTGACAAAACCCTCCGTAATAATGTAAGCTTTCTATTATGACGAGTGTCGATGAATAGTATATTATAATTTTAAAATACAAAATTGGTATTTGCGAATTGTTAAAGTAGATTCCATTAAAAAACTTTACGATTAGACTCCTTAAATAAATACAAATCTTAACAAATATTCAACCAAAAAAATCATCAAAACAGGTGACGACCACGGACGCAAACCATCACCATTTTATTAACACGGTTTTTGTAATCGCGTAACAAGTGAACCTCATAAACTTTCCATCTGTACCCTGCATGTTTCGCACCCCAGTCTCCAGGGACCACAATATACCAAACAAACATCAACTTTAATCTCCTCAACTCACGGTTTTAAATGTAAGCACTATTTTGGCTGTTACGATGTTGTAATAAAATGGGGATGAAGATAACGAAAAATGAACTTTACTGTGCTTGATTTTAGAACTAAGTTGAGGCGTGATTCGGATAATCTTGTTCTGCACTTGACTGCTAGTTCTGCTTAATCCCTTGGGTGCGTGAATGGGAGATTCTCACGGTCAGTGCGATTAATATGTCAAAGGTCATTAGTACGTCAATCTACAATGACCGAACGATTGTCAACTATTTAAGCGAAAAAGAAATTAAATCAGCATAGCAGAAGCATTATTTGGAGAAGCCTAGGTTCCTGCAATACAGCTTCGGCTAGTCAGAAACCCATGTATTAAACAGTAGGTATGTTTTATTATGTCAAATAAATATATTTTTTTTATATTACTAGACCACAGCAAAATCTAGCTAATATATTTACCTAATCTAAGGGTTTAAGTATAAACGACACCTTGCGTGGATTAAATTGATATTATTTCCAATGCTAAAATATCGTATTCATATTAAAGATAAAGATAGCAAAATGTAATAGGCACCCTAAACAAAATCAAATGATCAATGGCGCATAAAATAAATAAATAATAATTACCATCCACCAGAGTGTATCAAATGCTAGTGCATTATTCTCTTATTATATTATGTTATTAATAATTCAATAGAGCGGAGGCGTGTTTTTATTGTCCGGACAATGGATTTGAGCACCCAGTGTGTTTCAGGGTTGACAAAAATGTTTTATTTATATGTATAATTTAATTTACTTTATTTTAAAGGTGAAGCAAATTTGATTTTCTGTTCCGATAAAAACTTCATTAAATTTTTATTGATATTTTTTCCTCTAAAGATTTTTTAAAGAAATGATTTAAATTCGTTTCTGTCCATATATTTATCGCATGACTATCCCAAATTATCATCAGAATATTTTATATTTTAATCTAATTATCCACTTATTTCGTAACCTAATTAGCATAGAGCTAATTTCACCCCTTTTACGAATCCTAAAAACATTATTTCCTAAAATTCACAAAACCAGCCGACAGAGTACTGGAAAAACCACTTTACCAAAAACGTACCAAAATTTACCAACACGGTTTCTTTAGAGACATGGAAATGCATTTCTAATTTTGTGGCAACCCTGTTTTTAAAAAGCTTGTCAGTGCCGTGACAGTACCGAAGTTTATTTTATACAACAGATTGTTTTATTCGCCTCTTGTTGGCCAATTTACAAATTTTACAGTTGGAGAATTTTATTGGCAAGTTTGGATAAACCGGTTTTAGAATTTGGGGATTTTGAAAATACATTTCTGCTTTGGCGAAGTTTACGTGAGACAAATTAGATTAATTAGAAACTATTTTATGTTATTAAAATGTAATAAATTGTTTTAATAATTATTAATAATATTGATTTTATTTGCAAACCAGCACGCCCATGCTTCTCAAAGTATAAAACATTATTTAAAAATAGTACTGTGTTCAAAACCTGAATCTATATTCGCCTAAGTATTTATTGGTAATAACTAAATGTTATAAAAAAGTTATACTTGTTAGCGCGTGTTTAACCCTAGATTAGCAACGGTGGATCAATGGGCACTCAAAAAAACATCAAGTGGAATAATTCGCTTAATCTGAGGGGAGCCATCGAGACTTATGTTTGACGAATTAAAAAGAGGGTGCCTTTGAACGATGGGTGATACTGTATTGTTTCTGTATTATTTATAAGGCACACTAATATTTATATTCTATTCCACTTGTTTAACAAGTGGAATGTGGTGAAGAAAACGCGATATTTGTTTCGATCTTTCTGACTGTACTATTTTAAATGCTTAAATGCAATATTACCTGTACCGTAAATAAAACATATTATTAATATCGTAACTAAAATTTATGAATATTTTACATCTACAAATAGACAAAATGATTAAATTTAAAACTATTAAAAATAATTAATTAAAGCAAACTATTTAATAGTATTTTAACACATTAAATAAAATTGCAAACTTAATTTTAAAAAACACCACATTATCAATATCTCTATATTCATTATTTTTGTAACTAGTGAACACGTTATTTTAATATCAAAAATATCAATTCTATCAAATTCCAAGTCACAACAGCCAGTGAATATAATAGACATTTTGCCATTTAGATACCTACAAAATATAATTTAATTATCATAGAGCAGGCATAGACATTAAATATAATAGATGGGATAGTAAAACAAAACCGTACTTAACGATGTCCCGATAATACTCACCCCTCAAACAATTAACTTATTGCAACACTTGGCTTAACGAGCGAGTAGATAGGACAATTTGTAGCATTCTACTTACATTGTATAAAATGTGACGTTTGAAGTTTAAGGCTATTGTTTTTAATTCATTTTAATTTATATAAAATGTAGAATATTGTACACTTACTGTTAACATCAGTGTAAACTGTAGTTACACAAAAATATAATTTTTATCTACTAAAGAGACTCAATGGTTATATTATTTTTTAAATCTACGTAAACCTAAGAATAAAATTTTAAACTTTAATTAAAAAATATAATTTCCTTTTAAGAAGCACCATCTGTACAAAAATATTACCCATTTATCTATGCCATTACTCTATTGGATCCCATTCTATTGAGTTTTAACGCGCATTTGAGGGTTAAGTAATGCGTCCATCATACCTTGAACCCTTCATGTCGGATCTTTCTGTCAGATTACAATAACAACATGGGTCTAGTTATACTGGTGATGGGGATAAAATTTATTTGTTTGTGATTGAATTAAGATCGATCTTGTTGCGTGATAGAAATCTTAATCAGTGGTTTGCTAAGTGATTGCGAAATTTATTGGATATATAGATTTCCCATTAAATACAATACAAAATACAAATTTCTTTAACACAGGTTAAAACTAACTTAAAAGAGTATCACATTAAATATTTAGGAACTCTAAGTTAAAGAATAAATATTTTGTTTTTCTTTAAGTTAATCCCGTTGTTATAAAATTAATGTTTTCTTTCGATCTAAATGTAGCAAACCAATATCCATATGAAATGTTCTACAATAATGCATTTTAAAATGTATCTACTAAGTGCCTTGTGAATTAATCGGTACTAATTAACATATTAGTGTTAACACAGTGAACGATGAAACAATGAAGCTAAAATAGATTTTACGGTGCTTTTACATACAAAACTGTTTTTACTTAATTGTTTTTACATTCTACTAATATTATAATTGAGGAAGTTTGTAAGTATAGATGTTTGTTACTCTTTCATGTAAAACTACTGAATTGATTTTGTATTTTTCAGTTGTATAGCTTATAAATCATAATAACTTAAAGACGTTTTACTCCTTGAAAAACATTAAAACGCGAGAAAGGATTTTTTTTTTCGATTTATCACTTAAGTGGTTAAAAGTTAAAATCCTTCTACGAATACTTGAAGTGTAAATGAGTGATACTCTAAAAAACAACATTTATTTATTGCCCGCCCACCAGAAAGTTATGGGCTCAATTTGTGAAATATGATTTTTGACATTTCCATGTGTAGGTACTTACTCTATTTTAATGGGACAATTTTGAGATTCTGACCAAACCAACCGTAAGGAAATAAATTACATAACAAAACAGCTGAAGTTATGTTTACCACGTTTGTATGGAGACGGCTACCAAGCTACTCATTATGACCACGTTTTAACCACTCCGATATGTATGACAGCTGCTAACAGCTTAATAAGAAGCGAACACGACATTTTGACAATGTCCTGCTTGTAAACTAATAAGCTGGCACTAATTTCTGGGATGGTATTTGAAGGAGCCGTATTGGCTTAGTGGTGGCACACTCGAATTTCATTCTGGAGGTCGTGGGTTTCTAGAAAAAGTCTAGAGGTGCACGGCGGCACCAAAGAGCTAAGTTTACGTGAGCTTAAAAACACGTGTTCGAAGGCGAAAGCAAACATCGTGAGGAAACCGGCATGTTCTGAGAACTTGAAGTTTGAAGTTTGTCATTCACCAACCCGCACTTAGCCAGCGTGGTGAGTTAAGCTGATGATACAAATTACTTGACATTATAGCTCTGAAATTAAGCACAGGGAATAAATTACAGATTTGAACTTTTTCTTTCTCAAATTACCAAACTTTTACTATTTTACATTATACCTTATATTTCGTAATAATGAGTTTTGATATGGTTAATAATAACCCAAAGAAGCAAGTTTATCTGACCTGTTAAATCACCACGCCATTCCCTGTGGCACTCACTAAACTTACAGACAGACAGACCAGCTGTCCTAACTTTCTTGAACCACACTATTTATAGGCAAATTGCTGCTAAATTAGTATATTAGAGACTTACCGACCCGCCAACAGCTTTGCTTGCGTTTTTTTACATTATACAGGGTGTTTGGTAGGGAGCTGTACATACGCCTAGGGTAGAAACTAGGGATAGTTTGCTACCTACGTAGCAAACTATCTCTATATAAACTATAAGAACTCCAAACCTGTTAGTTTTTTTTAAACCACAATTTTCTGGTGTACAATAATTTTTTGCAGGACCCTAAGACTCTAACGATTAAAACAAGACCATTAGCAGACCTGTCCTATGGATAGATTTTGAGCTACAGGTAGTTTTAGTCAAAAATTCACAAAAAAGTAAAATAAAAATAAATTTAAAAAAAACCTTGAAGCCAAGGTCAATATAATGGGCGGGGGTAGGTAGCAGACTATTCCTAGTTTCTACCCTAGGCGTATGTACAGCTCCCTACCAAACACCCCTATACATTATATAGTGTCCCTCGATTAATGAACTAACTATCCAATACTGAAATAATTTTGAAATCTTTACTGAAATTAGCGCGTTTAAATAATCGAACAAACAACCAATCAAACAAACTTCTCTGATGTATTATATGAGTATAGATAAATAATAATACCAGGTACTACGGTAAGGTTCTACGGCTGCAATGATGATGATGATGCTCTCTCACTCGCCACTCACGTAGTTAGTAGATACGGTCCGCATTCATTAATACTGTGTCTTTTATCGCGCTTTCATTTAAATGCCTTCGTCTTGTAAGATGGCCTTTGTACGGGGGAAGTAACTATTAGACATAACAACTCATTCAATTGATTTTTTAATTGATACTTCATCATCAATATTAATTTACTGTATATTTCCTTTTCAAATAATACGGTGTAGTACATACAAAATGGGTGGCTCTGTTCTTAATGCGGTACCACAAATAATGAAGATAGTAACGAAACTCTAAAGAACTAAGTTTCACTATTTGATTTATCTACCTAATTACACTTTTGTAGCACATTTTATTATTTAAATTTCATAAAGGCGTTCAGGTTTAATCAAAATATTGACCAGGACCAAAGATAAAGTCAACGATTAATCAGCATTAACACTTACTTCCTCCCGTACCCTTCGATAATAAAGTTTGAACCAAACATAATATTAAGTCGCTTTTAACATTCCTTCCGTTATCTTAATGTCCTCTACAGACATTTATATTTAGTCCAATACGTGTCCAATGTTTACCTTTCTGCCTCTTTATCTGTGCTCTTTGCTGACTTTATGGATTTTAGGGTTCCTTATAAAAGTTTTATATACTTACTATGTATAAATTTACATCATCTATGAGTGGCTCAGCGGACGAAGGTCTACCTGGGAAGCAAGAGGTTGCGGGTACGATTCCCGTCTCGACACAAAAACTTATGAACTGCAAATATTTGTTTCGAGTCTCTGGTTGTAACATTATGTGTAATAAAACATATCTTTCTATGTATGTATATTATATTAAGTAAAACAGAAATTAAACACCCGTAAAAGAAGGTTCGAGCTTACCATGGGACTAAAAATGTTGCTTTGCGAATTGTCCAGTAAAACTACATATTTTATTATTTTCCAACATTGGAATATTATATAAGAATATTTATATGTTTTGATCATCAACATCAAAGCACACGAAAGACCAACAATATCATCATACTGTTGATTTTTTATTTTCATAAATATTGTATATACAGAACCCTCTACAAACGACATAAAAGCCTCATATCTGTCCAAAAAGGCCCGTGATTTGTGGAGTTTCGCCACATTACAGAACGTTTTAAAACCTTTTAAGTTCGACTCGATGTTGATAAAATAGTTATAAACATATAATTAATTGGTGTATTAAAAGTATTGGTTGGTTCGAGATTTGTGGACTTGGAAATATGATTTTAAAAAAGGTGTAAAATGTCTCATAAACCACTTAATTTTTTTTGATGTTAATATTGATGAGACTCTTTAAACTTCTCAGAACATGTTTCCTCACAATGTTTGCCTTCACCGTTAGAGCACGTGTTGACTGAGCATACATAAGTCCCTGTATCCTAGCAGTCGGAACTTAAAATAGGGTTGATGCTGAATGATGATAAAAGTATTTATAAACATTAAAATATAGAATTGGAATTAATAATGTATGCGGATAATTCCCAATAGCTGTATATTTCATGGAGCATAGTGATTGTGAAAGGACGTGCTGAAATTCCAAGTCGATACGGCGATACAAGCCTACTAGGCACTACGATATTATTTTTATGGTAGCTTCTATTGTGTTTGAGGGTTTGAGAGGTCTTGATCTTTTGGCAAATGTCTGAATATAAGAAAATTAATACCTATTTTTATTATGCTAAGACGAACATTCCATATTTTCAACTTGGCCTCTTTATATATATGTATATCGGGTCTTAATCGCGTTTTTATTAGTGACTGCAAAGCGCTCGAATCGTCAGAATCTATACTAATACTAGCTGACCCGTTCGCGATAATCTTTGCATACTAACCTTTACAATTTGTACAATAATTATTAGATAATTTCTAATGTCTTTCAAAAATTTAGTGAGTACTATTCATTTTATAACCACGGGAATAACTCACGTATTTACACAGGAATTAAAACACTCTCAACGTTTCGACCACAATAATAGCAGTCTTTTTCAGGAGGAGTGAGCGTCCCACCGTGCTCTTGTAGTGGTCGAAACGTCGAGAGTGTTTTAACTCCTGTGTAAATACGTGAGTAATTCCCGTTGTTATAAAATGAATTTCTAATGTCTATTTATTATTACAAGTATCAAGACTGGTACAGTCGGCGCAGTGACGTGACCGGACTACAAACAGTGAACGCGATGCTGTTATTGTTATGTAATTTGTCGGGGACATTTACGGCGCTGCGGTGGCCATTCTTTACTGAGCTGACTGTACTTGCGTTAGATGGTGGGCCGATTTCAATCTGAAGTATGCTAGGTAATTCTAAAAACGTTTAACAAAAAAAAAATACTGTCACATGCACTACCTTTACTTTTTACAGGTTTAGTGCTATTACTGTAATTGACAGAATCAAATTTACTATAATTAAATTAATTTTAAGCACTAGCTAAAGCATGATTTCAATTTAAACTTCCATTTAAAACTTTCAATATACTTAATTTAAAAATATCTTACGAACTTTCTTGCTTGTACCTAAGTGCAATTATAAAAATTATTTATCTTTATTTTAAATGGTCTATAACTTTGTTTGTATTGAAAACGATACACTTTTTAGTACGGCGAGGAAATAGTCATTATATTTAAATCTATGACTTTGTGATGATTATTTTTATTTTGTGGTTTTTACGCACGTACCTACCTACAAGTTTTTCAAGAGTGGCATCCATACCTAAGTTTTCAATATTCCTGCGAAAAATAACCCAGCCACTAACACTTTGATTAATAAATCAACTGCTTAAAACCTATAAATATGATTAATATATTAATAGAATGTAGTTAGTTACACTATTTATAACTCAAGAACGGCTGAATCGATTTGACTGATAATTGGTGGAGAGGTGGCTTGGAACCAGGAGAAGAACAATTATTATTACAGCGGCAAAATAATATTTAACGGGCGAAGTCGTGAGGCGGAAAGTTAGGGTTACAACATGTGGAATTTGGAGGGAATGTTTCGGAAAATATATCTATCCCCGGGAAAGATAGTAGAAGTGGCAGCACAATTGACTTTCATTTCGAAGGTCGTGGATTCAAACCCCACCGATTTTACATGAAAAATGTCTGTGCGATTTATAAACACGTGATCTAACGGTAAGGCAAGTATCGTGAACGGCATGTATTCTGAGAACTTTGAAAAATGTTTGTGGACATGTGGCATTCACCAACCTGCACTTGGCCAGTGTGAAATAAAGCCTATTCTCTCTCGTCAAGAGAAAAGTCCCTGTGTCCCAGCAGTGGAAACGTAAATAGGGGTGATTTATGTTATGAACGTTGAACGCAAATATTGTCCTTTCCATTGTTAACTACTAAATATCAAAATTGTATGAACCTCACAACAATTTTATCAAAATTTTACCATTCGTAGCTCAGCCACGTAAGAGTAGTCATATAAAATCAGGGTTCCAATAAAATGCAAGAAAACCCCCCAAGACCGCACGTGGCGGAACCCGATTGAGGAAATTCGATAGAAATCAGTGCTTCATGAATTTTTCATAGATCGTGCAGCGGAATAGCAAATAGGCTTTCAGCTTTATGATATTGCTATATCGAATATTTAATATGTTCCGTTGTTTGTATGTAAGAGTTACATATTGAAGAGGATTACAGCTTACGAGTATCGTAATCATCAACAAATATTACGTCCTACTACGGTAATAGGCATGGGCAAAAATAAAGCTCATGAAGTATAAGCACCCTTATTTACGTTCCCTGCTAGGACAAGAATCAATCAAACAAACAGATCTAATAACACATGCGAAACTATAAGACTTCTATGACGGAACCCTAACAGATCAGCGTTAAATATTTTCCACAGATAAAACATTGAGCAATAAATACATAATCAATCGCATTATCAGTGGTTCGATAAATCGGAACGGCGTGGCGGAATAAAGTCGTCACGATATCGTATCGGGTCGGCCCACGACGCGCCGCTTGCGACTGCTATATGAGGCATTCTGTGGATTAGGATCGTTTCCAGGGCAAGATAGGCGTTGAAAATAAATAAAAACAAGAAAATAAAATAACAGAGTGCACACAATTGACAAATAGACTTGAGATACCTATTGTTTTTTATTTTGCCTATGTGCCGAAATAAAGCCTTTATCTATTTATTTGTATTTTATTACTAGCTTAACCCTAGAGTAGGCGCGCTTTTGCGTGGAACGTCAGTGGGCGCGTGGGGAGCATTTTGCCGCCCTAGTTCAACTAACTATTTTCCTAATATGCAGTTAAAAATATACATTTTTTTCTTTTGGGGGTTTAAAATATAACATTTAGCTGTTAGAAAAATAAAGATTTATTTATTATAAATAAATAATTAAGAGGCACTTTGTATTTAAATCATCGTTGGAAGATAATCTTAGTTTTTAGGAACAAGTTTGTCTTAATCTAGATAAAATTAAAATTAAACATAAAATATAATTTAATTATATGCCATAGTCTTTGCTAGGATATTTTACATCAAAACAGACTTGGCACAGGTACACACAGTGGATATTGCACAGCAACTCTTGGCATATATATCACCCTTTTTTGGACCTCCTATTTTTCTTAGATGGTCATATAGCGCATATTCCTTGCCTTTCTGAAGATGAGAGTTGGTCTTCTGGAGCTATCTGGTTCCTCAATGGTAAAATCAATGTATTGAGGCTAGATCTTCTGGTAAAATATTAGTCTTTCATCTGGTCGAACACCATTAGTTGCATTGTAAAAAGGTATAATTTCGGGTTTCCCAGCGGCGCCAGTGGTTTCATCGGAACTAACATATGAAATTAGTATCAATATATGATTAGGAACAATATGATAAGTAAAAATATGAAAATAAAAACAAAAAAAATTCTAGTTGTAGTAATATTTTTACTTACGCAAGTAGGCGCGCCGTGACAAATTTGCCGCCGCGCGATACCCATTGGCAACAATCCTCTCTTCCTGCGGCTGCCCGTGCACTGATTGAGTTCAAACTTACGACACAGGTAGATGAATAGAAGGGGGGCAGCTACTAGACAGCTTGACCTTGACACGTAAATATTTGCAAAAATAATAACGTTTGTTCACCAAAGGCGGCAAAATTGACATAGCGCGCCCACTCTAGGGTTAAACAAAACTTAACTGTGATAGGAATAATAGGCACAGGATGACTTTACTTCTAACTAATATCTAGATATAAACATTTTATTCCATTATAAATCTTGAAATAAACCTTAAATGAATTAATAAACCTCTGATACCTATACTTAATTTTTTATTCTATGTAATTTAGCATTGTATTATCTGTATTTTTGCTCGCACTTTTATTATCATGTCTCTAATAAGAATTTTGCGAATAAATTTAATTAAATATTTAATTGGAAGGCACCACAGTTTCATCTCAATTTATCTATCTCTTATCCGTGTATAGTTTGTTATAGGTATTTAAAAAAGTACCTAGTTATTAGGTATCTCTTCCTAAGAGCTATTATTTAAAATCTGATCTCCAGCTACACAACAGCCTTAATCGCAATGTCTGAATTCAAGTTCAAGTTTACGATATCATTGCAAATAAATAGCGGGCGAAGAGTGTCGTTTGAACACCCACGCATAAGCCTCTCAGGATTACCTCTAAAATAAAACAAATTGCCTTGGTTTAAATTAAAGGTCGTGGTAGGTACCTACCTACCTACTGGCCTTAGAATAGTTAGTACTCAAACATTACCTAGAACGTCGCTGCTGTTTTTTTTTGTATTTATCTCCCTAAGTCGTAGCATTATTCTCAAAAAAAAATTCAAAAATTCAAAATAATTTATTTGGAAATAAGGTAGTACTTAGACTATTACAAGGTACAAATTCTTATACCGACACTTTTCGACGATTTTTTCTTACTCATAAGTGATTTAAAAGTGTACTACTTTCAATAATTTTATCTGTCAAGACACGAAACATAAACAAGACACGATGAATTAAACCATAACATTTTCTTATCTATATCTATGGCATGGTTGAACGCAGCATAAAACTCGGATCAAGATATCGAATCGAGAAACGGGCTCGAGTTGCGACTCGATGGAAACGAATACGGTTGTAATTCATTGATAGATCCATCGGAAGGTTTGTTTACTTGTATATTTTATTTATTTATAACAATAAACAACTTAAACCTAAGAAAACCAAGGTACCTAATTATTGGAATAAACGGGAAATCCATAAATAATTTTTACGTTTGATTTGGTCAACTGTTTAGTCCCAGAACGTGGGACATCTTCAGGACCAACACAGCATATCCAACGTAACAAGGTTCGTGAATTTTCCGTCTATCCCAATAGGTTGCTTTGATCAAACCACGACTAGAACTAGACGAACTATGTCCAGTAACATTTATTCATTTATACCTACCTACTTGAACCACTCTCTAGTAATGCGGAAAAGGATTCAAGGAGGAAGTATTTATAATAGCTTAGAAGTAATGGTGTTACACTACTTTTAAGCCGGCACCACACATCCACTAGAGCAAGCTATACTTGCAATTCTATTCATGAATGGATTAATTTTATAGATGCACTGAATTTGGAACACATAAAAGAGATAATTTAACGATCCAATACCATTCCAATTTCCGATCAGATGACAAAAATAAAAAAATTAAAACAGCCCAAGTATTTTACTTCCAAGTTATTTCGATCGCCGCGCAATAAAAATCAATTTAAATTCCATCGGCGCAAATTGACTAAATTAGACGGACGAATAAAACCTGGCAACATTCTATAAATAAAAAGAATCTTTCAGATGAGCGAAATTCAAAAATAGAGTGCAAAATCAAAAGTCATTAATGTCCAATAAGTTAAAAAGTTAGCGACGCGTATAATAAATCATTTTTTATTTCATCTCTGTACCAATTTTTCTGAGTCTTTTTTCATCAATTTAACACGGGCAAAAAGTGGCACTCAATTGTAAGGTTTACGCGGCAATATTTTTTTTTATGATGGGCAACCCGTTTTAATAATTTGGGCCAATCAGAGGCGGCCTTTAGCGGCCGCGCGCCGCCTCCTGACGAGCTATTGGTTGGTTGTTTAGTACAGATTGTGCGATGGCGGGAAACGGATTTAAGTCTATAGCTTCTCATTCTTACGATCGCTAGTTATGTCCATATAATCATCGATAGATAGATAATTTTGATTTAGATAAAGACCGAGTTCTTGGTATAATAAAGACGATTTTAAATATTTACTGTTATTGAAAAAACCGTATGAATATAATATTTTTTAATATTAAGTATATGTGAGGTTATTAATATTAAAGACATAACGGATAAATTCTGTATTGCTGTAGATACCTACTGTATAAATTCAGTTCATTTAGTAGGTAACTACACAACATGAATTAAACTTATAGGTATATTTGGACATAAAACGGGTATAAAAAATAATATTTTTACGATATAAACCTAGTTACTTTAAACTGCCTCTAAATTAAGACATAATTAGTGGTTTTCACATTTATGCAATTGTCAGAACAGGACTAAAATAAAATTAGACACGGTAGGTATTAATCACTCAGATAGCAAAACAATGCTTCACTCACAATATAAAAATTATCATATAAATAAAGCAGTTTACCCAAACGTTAGTTCTGAGAATAAAAAAATACCGTCGCCTTGAGACCTCCTTAATTTTTCGTAGTCGGTTAAAACCTGAACCATTGGTCGCAACGTCCGATGAGTCTATATTATTTCATCGATATTATAATTACATCGACACAACCCCCCTACATCCCTACGACAGGTAATTGAGACCCTCAAGTTATAGTAAACGACGTCGGCTCCCACCAACAATTTGTGCGGCGTCTATCGAAGGCAATTTCATCAGATGAGCGGCCGAAGCGGTTCTTACAATGTCAGGGAAAACCAATAAACGAATTTGAATTTAGAACATTGGAATTAGACGGTCGATTGTAAATGAGGTTCGAAAACCTAATTTGATTGATGCACTAATCTAATTTAAAATGGAATCAATGTAGGTAATAGAGTGTATTCTACCATTACGTACCCAAATGCCAATTATGTACCTAATACATTTTTGTTATATTTATTTCGAAATTTTTTATGGATTTACATAAACCGAAGTAGTGAACTATTATTACAATATAATTAAGAGTTTTTAGAGCATATTATATTCGTAAGTATTTTATTATTCTAAGGTTTTAATGTAAAGTGCAAATTCTAATTACAATATAAGTTTTATATTACATACAGTGCCATCTATGAATGAGTAGTAGCTTGATAGCTTCTTTAAACCATCCTATGAAAACGTGGCACGGTACCGTAACCAAATAGTTCTTCTACTCGTCACTAGATGGCAGAATATTACTCTGTGATTTATATGCAACGTGTTAGATGGCGCTGTATTGAAATAAGTTGCTAATTCTTAAATTCTTCTAAAGAAAAAAAAAGAATCATTTTTCATTTATTTTCATTTTTCATATTAAGACCTAATTTCACCACTCTGTGTTTGTTAGTTTAACATCCCGTTATGTTTAATTTCTGACAGTTTACGTATATTGATGGTCTGTTAATTACTTAATGGGATGTTAAACTAACAAACAGAGAGCGGTGAAATTAGGTCTTGTCAAACATACTCGTAGTTTTGGTTAAAGTTATGTGAGGTTTAAAAATGTTCAGATTAGGTGTAGGAGGCACATACCTACCTTCTAACTAACGGTGAAGACAAACATTGTGATGTTGTTGATAGCATGTTCTGAGAACTTTTTAATGTTTGAGTTCAGGCCAAGATAGGCAAATCTCCGAAGACCTATATTTGTTTGTATGTAGGTTCTTATGGATTGAACCGTGCCCAGGAGTGGGAAGTTATGGGTATAAGAATAATATAAATATGATTATGTTGATATAATTTCTCATAAAAAAACTCGTGTTTTAACAATTGATTTTATCAGATACGATTGACAATAAATACATAGACATTTTCACAAATAGGTAGTTATACTTTAATATAAATATTTTTTTCAAACATTTCTTATAGCTATTTATTTTATTTTAGGCAGGATAATTCCAAAAGTAATTAGCTGATAAATGAATTTAAGTAATATATATCTAGATACATTTTTTCGCTATTATCAATAATTAAGCAATATTCAAATTTCAGAAATGCATATATCCAGCCAATATAATGCATTACTGTCATATATCTATACATATCTATCGAAATTAAACAAAATCAGGCATTACACAACGTAGGTACCTAGAGCAAAATTCTCACAGCAACATCTAGCACCGTGGTAAGCTCGAAGCTTGTGTTACGGATAGAATTACCTACAACATAATAAATTTATATATTGTATATTTTATGCAATTAAGAAAAAGTACTTCCATTAAACAATCTTAATAGCTCATAAACAAGTTACTTAATGGGGCTAAGATAATCTTTAGAAATGTTATCCAATGCGTTGACAATAGTTCGAGTAAACAATAGTTTACAAGCCTTTGAATGGAAACAATGATGGCTAAACAGTTGTCCTTACCATCATTGAAAAGCATGACAATATTATTTTAATGAACGTAAGACATATATAAGAACTAAGTTACTCAACTTATTTTTAAGATCTGCGATTTGCAAATATTTCCTCGGGTGTAATACAAAATTTCTATTTATAGTCAGGGATCCGTAGTAGGTACATGGAAATCAAGTGATTACTAACAAGCTAATTTTTGGTGAGTAGCTTCGTTTCGATGAGACGTCCAAAGATATCCTATACCCAACTCTCGATTGTGGTAGCTAACAGAGATATCAAGGATTAAAAAATTCAAGGATGTAAAACCGGGATAACGGACCACGAAATTTGTAGGACAATATGTTATATCTCAAGATAATTATCTAAATTATATAAAAACATGTTTGTCCTACAAAACCTATGGTTTGATCAAAGAGTCCCCATTTCCAAAATGTGTCGAAAACGAGGTCAATTTAAATGATTACTATGATTACTAACCAGCTGATTTTTTGTTGTATACTTAATTAATATTTATAAAATCTAACGGACATATTGTCCGACAAATTTCGTGGTCCGTTATCCCGGTTTTACATCCTTGAATTTTTTAATCCTTGATATCTCTGTTAGCTACCACAATCGAGAATTGGGTATAGGATATCTTTGGACGTCTCATCGAAACGAAGCTACTCACCAAAAATTAGCTTGTTAGTAATCACTTGATTTCCATGTACTACGGATCCCGGCCTATTATATCTAGCCCCAGAACAGGCTTCGAGCTTACCACGAGGCTAGATGTTGCTGTGTGAATTGTCCTGCAATATTATTTATTATGCCAGATCAAATTATAATTAATTAAAAATAAATAATAAAAAATCTTTAAGATTTATTTTTCTGTGCTTACCTATCACAAATCTAAATACACATAAATATAAAAAAATATAGAAAAGCCCTAACAACTTGTAGTATGGGTAGGAAGGAATATACCTAAGCTTAAAGCATAGGGCAAATTAAAACCATGTAATTTAGCTAGGTATCCTACCAGGAGCAACTTGACGCTTACTTTGAGAGACCCCATAACTTAAGTTTAAATGTTTTTATATGGTACTAGCGACACGCGCTAGTGTCGGTAGTATCATTGATGGTACTACCGACACTACTTTGTGTCATTAGTACCATTGATGGTACAAATCTATGGTACAATCGACACTCCGCCGTTTTTATGACGTTCAAAAATATGTCCAACTATTCTCGAAAATAATGTACTTTAACACCCTTTGTTAGGTTTATATCATACCTATCATCATCTTTTCCTTTTCCCACTTAGGTATGTGGGGTCGGCAAAACAATTTTATTCATGCGGAAAATAAAATTTATTCCGCTAATTAAAAGCAAATAAATCATTCATTTGAAGTAGTCATGCACTGCACTACCAGCCTATTTCAGTAGGTAACTGAAATGAATCCATGAAAAGGTGAATCTTTGTTCTAGAAATGGAATAGTCATTGTTTAATTGGAATAGTCATGTTCTACAGTCCGTGACTTCTCTCGTAGTCGTATGCCACTTTCAGGGTTGTCTTCTTCTTCTTCTTTACAAGGGAGGTACAGCTGAAAAAATAAACAGAATATACTTAGTTAAATCTATACTTTTATATTATAAAGCCGAAGAGATTGTTGAACTTTGAACGCGCGGTTCCTGAGATAAGCGCGTTCAAAAATCTAATTATTGGAATCATTTTTTCACAAAAAAACTTTAAATTTGGTTAAACGAGGAAGGCTAGATATAGGCTAATAAATTATCTTTATGTCGATAACGTAAAAAACGTCTTTTCATTTTTTCACGTCGTTAGGGGAAACTCTGCTAGTCTGGGGAAGGGTCATCTCATCATAATCTTCACATAATTTGGAAGGTACCCGTCCAACTAGAATAATAATATAAAACGTAAAAATAAAAATGTCGAGTCAAGTGTACTAAACTCACCCATTCTTCATCCAAAGAATATCCCTGCAAAATAAACTTCAACTTATTCATTTGGCACGGTGAAATCCTGCTTAAACTAGCCGAAATCCCTTTAGCCACATCTTCATTAGACATGTGGGGAGGAATATCTCTTAGCGTAGTTCTATCAGTTCTCTCTGGTTTATCTCTTCCCTCCCAAACGTCTCTTTCTTGTGACAGTTGGTTCCAATGTCTGTCAGCGGGTTTTACGTTCCGTTCTGCGTAACTGTGGAGAGAGGCACGTTTCCCGTTCGTCCAACCGCGCGAGTATTGGAACGTTTGGCTGCTCACGGAGGCTATGGTCACGAATATTAGGAGTAGGTATTTGCTGGTCATTTTGGGGCTGAAATAATAAATGGGTTAATACGGCGCAAGGGATCATGAATTGCGTGGAGTATGGACTTTATTGTTTAAATAAATATTGCTGGACAATTCACACAGCAACATCTAATACCATGGTAAGCTCGAAGCTTTTGTTACGAGTGCTAGATATCTGATAGCTATACTTAATGTAATTGTACTATTTAAATCGATATTTTATTATTATACAAATAGAACACCCAGCCACCCTTAATAAATATCTGCAGATCGTACAAATTTTGTTCCGAGGCGGGAATCATACCCGCAACCTCCTGCGTTGCAGGTAGACTTTGCCTGCTGCGCCACGGAGGTTGTCCTATTATTTACGGTACAATGTTTATTGAAACCAGGGTTCAAATTTTGAATACAATAAAAACAATACTTGTTATAAATAAATAAGAGTATCAGCTTTAATTAATTTCGAAGGTGTGAGTTAAACCCAACCGAGTACCTACTTAAGGGTTTTCTTCCTGGAAAATTTATGTGCGCTTTAAACACGTGCTTTATCATATCCAAGTATTAAAAATACAAATAACTCATAAAAGTGATCATAAAACGCAGATTTCCATTTCACTACACTTCACCATCTTGGATTAGTACCCAATATAAGGATAATTCATAAATATTTAAACTACTACGAGAAATCTTATTAACATAAGCAGCTTTCTGATGTGAAAATATATAATAGCTGAGAATATAATAGCGTCTTTCTACGTAAATAAGACCTATGTAAATCTTGAAAATCTGAGAAAAATCTGTGCGCTGTGTGTTAAATGCCAATTCAAATCAATGAATAAAAAACCGAATTAAAAGTACGTAAAACAGGAAAGTAAAAGTTTTTGTTAAACAATTAATTAAGTCCAAACTCAACCCAACTGTAAATCGCTGAGGACTTCCCCAAAAAAAATCTCCAACATAAATATTACTTCCATAAGATTCCTGTAAACCTAAAAACTATGTTAATTACGATACTTTCTTTGGTTTATAAATGATTGATTGATTCAGCAGAAGTTATATTTAACTCCAATCTTAATAATGTTGGGATATCCAAAACTAATATTAGGTAATTTGGCCTGTGTAATACCACCAACATAATCTTGACAACCGAGTCAGTGCCAATTTTGGAACTAATCTATTAACAGGCGTTAAACTTTCTGGGAAACTAATAATAACACATGCTTACGCCCCTGTAATTACCTTTAAACAAATATAGTATATTCCCTACCATTACCGCTCCCGTGGTTTTGGACACAATTTGATTAGAGTGTTTTCTCTAAAACGGACCGGTTTTATCACAAAACGTTTAAATACCTACTACTAATGTCACTGCTACTATTCTACTATTTTTATTTTATTATTATTTATAATTAATAGCTAGCTGATCCGCACTCTTAGCCCCGCCTTATTACCATAAAGTTCAAGTTTATTTATTAATATTCGGTTACAAGTCATAATAAATAAGTATAATCATTACAGTAGTTTAATTATTTATAGGTACGAGTAGTAAAATTATGCCAGAAATAGCAATTGAAACAATAAATATTCTTCATTAACAAATTGATAAATTCATTTACCAATTACACACATCGACCATATTTTACTACTATTACCTATACCTACTACTACAACTATTTTAAAACCTATTTTAAATCAGTCCAGTCGTCATTGAGTTTTAAAATTACAACGAAAACTGGCATTGATTTTCTTATAATATACATAGAAGTACATAAAAGTACCTAATATTTAAAATCTAACTAGGCAGTTTAGTTTAAAATATAAATTTCTAGTAAGTACAAACTACAGCATTTTTAAATGTCCCTATAGATAACTGGAATAAGGTATAATAAATATGTAACTTCAATACATATTTGACCTTCTAAAAATATTATCTATTAAACTGGCCAAAAAAAATTTTGGTTTATATAAGTAATTGTTATCTTAGATTTAAAAAAAATATAATTTTACCTTAGGATATTAACTGTATCTATCGCGCTAAAACATTTAGGAAATTTGTTTTAGGCCACATGTAAAAAAGTCTCTTTAAATTAATTAAGTTCATAGAATAGAAATACTTAATTGGTACCATCACTACACCATCCAACTTACCTTCAAAGAAATCACTCACAGTTTCAAAAATTAAAATAGAATAACGAATTTATTTCAAAATTGGAACTGAAGATTTCATCCCGTTCAGTATCGGCTACAGACTATACAAGACTATGCCTGTTGCACGTTTCGCAAACCGTTTTATACTGAGCGCAGAGCGATCTACAGTGGTCGCTAAACTCAAATCACGTTAATATTAACGCGAATATTGTGCGCGTGTTTGTACTTTGATTATGTACCTACCCAAAAATAATAAATAATTTTCCATCGTACAATTTTGCCTGGATAATGGATTCAACGCAAAATAATCTATATACCTTTTAAAACACGAAAAAATGGACAGTTTTTTTGGTTCCCTATGCATAATAATTAATTTGAGACACCAAGGTTTGTCTTTTATTTTAACTGCTCTAAAATAATTTTCTAAAAGAATTCAAGCAGATTAGATTAAAACTGAAGATTGTTTAAAAGTCGTAACAAAAAGTAGGATATTTATGTATAACAATTAAAGTTCCACAATACATACCACTCTGAACCATGTTTCAGTAAAGAACGGAATCACAAATAAAATAATAGGTACTATGCAAAATTTGCCACCACTGTGGAGCAACCATAGCATTGGACTTGACCCATCGCTGAAGAACTTCTTAGATGTTAACTTATAAATATTAATTATTTTACCCTTAACGAGGTGTTTTATGAAGTGTAGGGTTTTCTAACAAAGCGATGCTTGACTGTTCTATCATTTCATTTCATTTGTTTGTTTTGAAAACCGACTTGACCAATTTTTACTAATTTACCATTACCATTATTTTATAGTTTTCTAATCCTTGTATATATTGCAGGCATGATAAATATACTTACCTATAAAAAAAAATTTTGATTAGGTAAGTATATCTTTAATAAAATAATTATTTATGTGGGTATAAGAAGTAAGTAGATTGGGATAGAAACAATATTATGTGAATTTATGTGTGTATTGATTTAGCTTGCGTGTTATTAAACCTGCAAAGTTATAATTTTAAGTAATTTACTTTTTACTCGAAATGCAATTTTTGCCTGAACTAAATAAAATTGCCAAACCCCTTGTGAGCCCTAACATTTTAGTAACGTATGTGAGCACGCGGAATTACCTTTCATGCAATTAAAACAAAGAAATAAAATACAAACTATGAGAAACAAAACAAAACCGACCTAATGGGAAATGCTTTGAGAAAAAATATACATACACCAAAATGGTTCAGAGACATTGTCAACGCGCCTTAACTCCCAAATGGTCGGATTAATCATAATCACTCCTATTTACGTTCCCACTGCTGGGACTCAGGGCCTCTCTCGTCGAGAGAGATTTCTGGTCAAGGGCGTATTAATAATGTCACAAGTTCTTCAAACTTTTTCAAATTTTCAGAACATGCCGGTTTCCTCACATAAATTTAGATCATGGTGTTTTTTTATGGTCCGATCATATGGGGCAAAATGTACAAATTAATAGTCAAAGTTAGCTGTGTCAGAATGTAGGCAGCTCACATCTCTCTATTATTTACTATTATTTAAATTGTAATTCTATAATAATACTATAAATGGGAAAGTGTGTGTATGTTTGTTTGTCCGTGTTTCGCGTCAAACCGGAGCGATGAAATGAATTTAAAGCGAAAGAAACCACAACACATCGTCTGCTTTATTAAGTTAATAAGAGGTAAAAATGTGAAAAACACAGCGCATACGATTTTACGAGTCATAAGGATAATCTATAAAATCTATTAGAGTATACGTGTTGCCAGAAAGTATTGAAATCCACGTGTACGGCACAGATGCTATAAACCAGAAAAGCGTAAGCGGTAAGTCAGTAAAGATAATGCTGAGCCGTAGCCTATTTTCTACCGTAGCACACGTAATACCAAGGCGTAATACTTAAATTGAGAATTTTTGATATCTGAAAAAGCACTTTTAAATTATTGAATACCTTTTCATTGATATAGGTATAAGGTGGTTCAGTACCTACCTAGTGAATAAAAGTACCTACGTCTATTATGCTCAAAAGCCAAAATCAGTTGTAATCTGAGATATAATTTGGGTTTTTGTTCCATTGAGTAACCAGTAAAGTTATTATATTTTTATTCATAGCTTTATTTTTATATTTAGTTACATTTTATACAAGATAAAGATTTTAACTTTCGTTACTCCCAACATTCTGAAATTCAGTTACAAAGTCGTGCTATTTTATGTAGAATTTTGAACAAAATTGAACTTTATCGTTTCATAACGGGTTTAATGCCAAAGATTATTGGTTGATTAAGGTTCATGATTTAATTTAACAAGAACAAGCGTTAGTTAAAGGTTAAACCATTTGTTTCGTTTTTTTGTATGTCTTATGTAATATAAATATTATATTTATATATTCTATGTATTCTATGTTTATCAGAAAATCGTATGTAACGCAAGCTTTTTCGAGCTGTACCACGGGGCTAGAACAGATGTTGCTGTGTGAATTGTCCAGTTATACCTACATATTTTATATTTATTTAAATAGGTAGGTACATACAATTGGTTAAAAAATCACCGGGTTTGTGGACTAGATGTGTCGAACTGATCTCTTGAATTATAGGAAATTTCCAACATTCCACAAATAAACATATTTGACATTTTGAACGCTTCAAAAGCTTTAGAATTATTATAAGCTTGAACGTGGATGTTTAAATTTTTCCTGTACAGGCACTCAATTGAAAAGTGGGTCATCAAATACCATTCAATTAATTAAAGTAAGCCTCGTTTATTTAACTGGCGATGCGGATTAAAATCTTTTCAGGACAACTTACAAAATTAAATATTTATAACTTAGGCTGGGTCTCTTACAAATTGCAGGGCCTAGGTGTAAAGTAATTAATATATGTAATATCAACATTATTATGCCATGTATATTTACCTATTTATTGTGTAAGAGCAATATCGAGAATTTGTTATTTTCGAGAGTCTGACTAACTCTTGGCCGATTTTTTAAATGTTATTGTATCATATATTATAGCCGTGCAACATTTTGACTAACCCTAAAAGTATCTTCGCAATACCACAGACAAACAGACAGACATGGCGAAACTAGTTCCATTTTTCACGAAACTCAAAATTTAAAAATGCACCAGCAATATTAGTTTCCTCAGCATTGCGACATTTCCATTCGTTTTGTCAAGCCATAGAAAAGTGTGCTAATTAACTTGCTAATGAAGAAAATGCAATTAGGTTATGTAAAACAATTCAGTGTACACAGATAAATGAATACTGACCCAATCTAGGAGGCTATGAGGCGTGTTGGCTTGGTGGGAGCATACCATAACACCCCTATTCACGTTCCCACTGCTGGGACACAGGGACTTCTCTCTTGACGAGAGAGATTAGGCCTTAATTCACCACGCTGGCCAAGTGCGGGTTGGTGAATGACACATGTCCTTCAAACTTTTCAAAGTTGGTGGGAGCATACTCAATTTTAATTCCGAAGGTCGTGGGTTCAAAAGCCTAAACCTCTGAATTTTTTATCTTGAAAAATTTATGAGCGCTTTAAATATAAACTCGTGCTCTAACAGTAAAGACAAACATCGTGAGCACACCGGCATATTGTGAGAACTTTAAAGGACATGTGAGATTCTCCAACCCGCAATTGGCCACCGTGGTGAATTATAGATAGCTAGATAAAGCTAGGTAGTTCTCCGAACATTGAATGGGATGTGTTAAAGAACGTTAAAAGCGCTTTTACATTTTTCCATAAGATAAATCCAAGGGTTCGCTGCGGGCTTTGAACCCACGGAATGAAAGACGAGTGTGCTCTCACTTAACCAACTTTTAGTTTGCTAATGATGTTGATAATTATTTTTTAATGACCCTTACCAAACTTAAACCCACTAAGTAAATACTATCCTGAGATACTTCAAGGGGGTTCTATCATCTATAAATCTGCCCCATAATTTATTTAATAACACAACAGGGATTAATTTCTCTTCTTGTATGGTTTAATTAATAACTGCCTCAATGAATAAACTCATCAGTAGGCAATAATTAACCGAGTGGGTGGCTAAGGTCGGTGATTAGTTTAGTACCTCAACTATAGATAGAGCATTGTATGTCACTAGCTAAATATTAATTACTATTTATTAATTAATAAATAGTAAGTAATTAATATTTAGCACCCGTAACCCAAGCTTCGAGCTTACCATAGGGCTAAATATTAATTACTTTTATTAATTAATAAATTGTAATTTCTGTTAAACTTGATATAATGATATGCTTACTCAAATAGATTTTATTTAAAAAAAATTATTCTATAAAATTTAAGCGTGGTGAATATACTTACCAAATCCCCTAAGACCAGTAGTGGGAAGTAATATAAATTATTATAATGAACTGTAAAAATAAGTGCGATCAGAAATAACATTTTACAATGACATTTCTTAGTAACACCAATCTAAATTGAAATTCTGTTAATTTCTACTGTTATTGTTATTTTAATCCGAAAGGTGCGGTTCTTATATTGATCTTGAGGTTAAGAAATTTTCTAAACGGCACAGGTCTCTCCAATAGAACTGATTGTATAACCAACAGGCTTATTCGGCATGCGGTCTCTGCTGCTTTTCCTTTGATGTAAAAACGTTTTGACCATTTTGGTCTGATGACCGTCACGTGCAGATATTATAGCGAAGGACTATTCTATGCCCGACTAAAGAGGACTCACCTACAAGTTGGATTAAAATATGCAAGTAATAAGGTATGTAGGTACCTACCACTCTTTGTGATAAAATAGTGTATCTAAAACCATTTTTAAAATGAACGCCCCTCTACCAAATTCTGTATTTTTTTTTTCTGTGTATTCTGTTTTTCTGTATTTCCTCTCACACGTTGAAATCATCACGGTTTTGTGGAGGGAAGTTCATTTTTAGAATGGTTTTACTATACCTACGTATTAGCATAGACGAATTTTTATTCGTCTACAATACAATACAAAAATACACAAATAAAACACAAAAAGAGACACGTACAATGGGCGGCCTTATCGCTAAAGAGCGATCTCTTCCAGGCAACCTTTGGATGGAAAAGAGAGATGGTATTTAAGTAAGACAGTCTACTATGGTTACTCAAGAACCATAATGTTACTCAAGAAAATTATGAAAATGGTATTTGGTTTTAGAAACCCGACCTTAACATGCGTTTCTTTGTGGCGCTTTAAGAAGTCCCGGTTGTTATCTCTGACCAAATTCGTTTTAAGCCTAGTTGTTTTACGACACTTAAAAACTCAACGGAGTTCCTATGAAAATACTGAGATGGTTTTGTTAAAGTAAAAATGTAAATGTGTTAAGGTAAAAACCTGCCCTGCGAATTATTTTGCACGTGGATGTTCCAGCGAAAATAATACAAATAAATATATACAAATATTTTTATTGATTCCAGACCAGTTTAACAATATTGCTATGCTAAATAATATTAGTTTTAGTAGGTTCAATAATAGGAAATACCTTTAATTAAAGCGTAAGCACCCCATTAACTGCGGATACACAGGAACTTCTCTCTTGACAGTTGAAGCCGTAAGTCACCACGCAGGACTCCATTCGCTGGACCGGATAACATTTCGGCCCCATCGGCCATCTGTTAAAAACATTTATTGATAAAAATTACTTACATTTAGTTTACATAAACTTTTTAAAATCGTTTTATTTATTAAAATCGTTTATATTGTTATAAGTTGTTAAATTAAAAAAAACTGCTTATTAAAGAGCTAATCCACTGGCTAATGTTCTTCTACGTAGGTATACCTATATCCTCATGGCTCATAAGATCCCGTAGAGAAACCCGGAGCATAGTGTATCAACATACTAGTAGGTACATAGCTCTTTGTGCTGTGGACAAAATTCATGACGCTAATTATAGGGACCACTTCTGGTCCAATTTTTGAGTGTTGGATAGTACAAATAATAAATAGGTAATCATCATCATCATCTCAGCCAATGGACGTCCACTGCTGGACATAGGTAGGCCTCACTAATTATGACTTCCAGTCATTACGGTCGCTTGCGGCTTGCATCCACCGCGAGCCTACAGCCTTCACCAAATCATCTGTCCACCTTGTTGCTGAATAAATAATAATAACTATAATAGGTATATTATGTACCTAGGTACCTAGATAACGTAAAACACGCAAGCAAAGCTGTCGGCGGGTCGGTAGTCCGATGAAGTGATGATGATCTCAAGATACAACGAACGAACTTCTAAACCATTTTTCACATATTATATTTTACATATATTATTTTATAACATTAACAGCCTACACAATAGTTTCAACCCCCTCGATAAAAGATAAAAATACAATCTTTAGTTAAGGGTGAGTATTTGATCTTCTTAACAAGCATGATAATAATTGACATCGATACTCTTGAATACCTGCAGGTTCAAAAGAAAAATCGTAGCTTCGAAATATTGTTGTAAGATTGCTACCTACCTACCTACGCACTAACTCGTATTTTGTGAATTTATGAAGATAACTTTTTAACTTTCTTTTAACACGACTTACTTGTGTCGACACCTGATTTAGGTACCTACTTGTGTCGACGCCATTCAGATTGTCAGCATAAATAAACTATATGAGTTTGTGAGTTTGTCTGTGACAGAGCCTAAATATTTTACTTATCTTACAACCTCATCTTTAAGTGAATCCAATTACTTAACGAAATGATTAGTAATGTTATCTATAATTTCGATTAAAATACGGAAGCACGTAGTTTTATTTTGTGTACCTGACTGTACCAGCTTATCATCAACCGTAGCGAATCCAGTGGATTTAATGCCTACTATTTATTTTATTTTTGTCATTATTTTTAGGATCACATAATATGTTTACGAAGGATAAAACCGTTCCGATAAAATATTTATTGTATCGCGGGCAATGCTTCGGGACTGTGTTGAAAACATAGCATGCAATCGATTTCGATTCTATAATCGATTCCAATGTTTGTGTCTTCTTCTTTTTGAAAAATGTTTTGTCTGTGCCACACAATAACTCATAAAAAGCCATTGTCAGACTTTGACGCATGACATTAACATTCATTCATTCCTCTCAATACGTCAACGTCAATGTCATCTAAATAGAACCATTCATTCTGTGATGAACGCGGATCGCGAAATCATGCATGTCTGCCGTTTGTGTTTTCTGACGTAAATATTGTATGGAAATTTTGCATTGTGATTGTGCCCGATTGTGATTTAGTGCTTTCCTGTGTTTTATAATGTGTGCATTAGTGCAGTGATCTGTTCACATGAGGCTGTTGTACAGAACTGGTCCGATGGAGTCGCTGAGAAAATGGTTCTACAAACCAAAGGTAAAAACAAGGTTTTCTAGTATTTACTCCACCACATTCTACGTTTAAACTTTGCATTGAACAATGCTTTATGACCTCACGATAGTATAATTATCGATTTTAGTATGTATACGTGGTATTTATCAAGTGAAAAGGTACTTTTTATGACGAGTTGTAGTAGATGGTTGTTGCTTTGTTTTCGTCTTGTGTACGTTACCTTTGCGTAACTAGTTTCTCCAAAGATCCTTACTGGGGTATTGAAATTACGTCATAGAATGTTTGTAAACGAGGTCTGTTGGAAAAGTTGCAATCAACCAGTTGTAACTAACAGATGGATAATGCTACCCTCTTAAAATAAATATAAGAGCTCATAAGTACTTACATTATCAAACATCTAGATTCCAATTATGATATGATAACTGATTGCATGTTAAGCAATGCACAGCTGATTTAAGAAACAAACAATCATGATAAGTTTCTTTTTAAATTTGGAGTTGTAAAGAATGTTATCAACCAAATTTCATTTTGTACTTTTATCACTATTTCTGAGTAAATATTTTATATAGATGATTACCTACCTTGTTTTCCTTATATCATAAATAACAATTGTTGTACTAAGCAATATAATATTAAGTATGGGCTATAAGAAATAACAACAGGCACACATTTTTAAACAAATAATTACTTAACTAATTACTTAAATAGGCTTGTAGTTGATAAGAAAAAGGAATTGTATTGTCTTTGGGATGCTGAGCTGAAGTAAGTTTCATACTGTGGACTGTATAAGTTAGTTTGATAAATCTTGTTATTCGAGTGTTGTTATTTAATAACCTAGATATAACCTGATAACCTCTTTGGTGCATCGGGCGAAGGTCTGCCTGTGACGCAGAAGGTTGTGGGTTCTATTCCTACCTTGAACCAAAATGTGTACGATTTGTTCCAGGTGTTCTATATGTATTAAATAAATATTCACATTATCTTTGTATGTATAATATTATATTCGTAAATATTTTGTATATAACAGAAATCTAGCACCCTTAACACAAGCTTCATGCTTACCACTGTGTTGTTGTTGCTAAGTCAATTGTCCAGCAATATTTATGTATTTATATCATTCAGGTACTTAGTCCCTGAACTGTTTATTAGATAGTTCCAAACTTGGTTACAGAGCACCAAGTTTAAATTAATTTTTTTTATATATTTAAATTAATAATATTCACTATTATAACCCACTACTGGGCATAGAACTCCTAAAAGCAAAAAAAAAAGCACCCTGAAAGGTACACAGTATATTATAGAAAACTTCATGTTGTGATATGAAACTTGTCATAACATGAATAAACATAACATAATGTAACTTACTTATCATGCACAGTCTAATGATAGTGGTGTTAAGTTTATTTTAAATACTAATTTCTTAATCCAATATAAAATAATCTTTTGTCGATTAAAAAATAATGTGTAAAATCTAACCTAACCAAGATTATCTCAGTATTATCAAGTCTTATCAAGTTAACAAACTTGCATTCAGTCGAGTACTTACTGTATTTGCAACTGTTAAAATTATTATCAGCATAAGGTGACAATGTATCCTTCTCGTTCCCGCTCAGCCGGTCCGTATCGTGCCATCTCACTCTAGCACTTTCACTTTTTTTTACAACTTTCTCAATACAAGTCGAAACTCGGCCGCCTTTGCGAATTTTGCGAACTTTTGGTGAACTGGTTCTATAAAAACTGACAATGGAATGAAAGCTAACAATGAATAGACATAGAAGAGCCGTGTTGGCTTAGTGGCAGCACACTCGACTTTCATTCCGAAGGTCTTGGTTTCAAACCCCACCTCGCACCTCTAGATATTTTATTTTGGAAAAAATATTTGCTCCTAAAGCGTGTTATAAATCTCGTGTTATAAACACGTGCTTTAACGGTGAAGGCAAACATCATGAGGAAACCGGTATGTTCTAAGAAGTTTGGGAGTACATGTGTCATTCACAACCCGCACTTGGCCAGCGTGGTGAATAAGGCCTAATAGTCTCTAGCAAAGAATCCCTGTGTCTCAGCAGTGGGAACGTAAATCCCCTATTTATATTTACGTTTTGAACGTAAAGACACGACACGACCTGTAGACGATTTGATAACATGGAAAGGTAGCGCTATTCTTAGGCCGGCGCTAAACGGCAGGTACGTCATCACCTACTTAATGAAATCAATACAGTCTGGCAACGGCTTAATTCCAATGACCGATGGATATATGGGTGCCCCAAGGCCGAAAGCCTGCTTTTGTGCGTGTCGTGTTAGTTCGCACGCTAAGCTACCAGCGTGCAAATTATCTAACATCAACGCACGCATATGCGTTAGATATTGTTGTAGATGTATGTAGACTATTGTTAGATACTCATACATTATGAAAACTATCGTGGTTTGTTAGGTAGTTTGTTTGTTCAGTATTTAGTGTATCGGTTAAGTAATAGTTCATGTTTTTCTAAGACAATATGATTGTGTTTTAATTTAGTACCAACCAAACAAAAAACTAGCTCTAGCATAATGTTGGAAGTCTAGCATTCTAGTGCCCAACGCTGATCCACTGATTCTATTTCTGCTTTGCCTACATTATTAGAAATTATCTTGTGGTAAAAATTAGCTGGATATATAAAGTAAGTAGAGAATACTAATGCCCATCCATCCTTCTTATGCGTATTTAATCCTCTAATTTGTTTTCTTTAAAAACGTAGCTTCATTATTGATGCTAAGAATAGCGGCTCAAAAATAGATGAATCCTCTTTATCTACTTCTAACAAGATGAATGAGGCTCAGAAAATTAGGCAATTTGTGGGATATTAGTGTTCATTATTGCTTATTGATAGACTGAATCATCTCTCATCCATCAGACTTAGCTATGGGTTGCCACTAACCTTTCGCTTACTAGTTCTATTCGAAACATTTAATTACTTAGGGCTTAGAAGACCTTTGAAGGTTGCAGACGAATACAAATGATGTATCTATTTCAGTAGTGCTTACTCATCATTATCATGACAATTCATTTTACGCCCCAATACTGGGCATAGTTCTTGTGTATATTGGTGGATTTGGTATTTTATTTATTTATTATTTTATTTTCCCACGGTTTACTTAGCTCCGGAGTAACACCTCCTTCTCTATTCTAGATACCTTAGTAAAAGCCAATATATTTATTGTTTACTTTTGTATCTATATCTTTAAAGACAAAAGTGCCTAAATTCGTAAAATTTATAACTTAGTCGAAACACAAAATCACCCCATCGCTCCACATCGATTACCAGACGAACCAGACTAAGCCCAATTGAGGTATTTAATTATGCAGATTCACCGCGACCTTCCTAAACTTTCATGTCACTATGTCCAAAACTCTTACCAAAGCCTCGTTCTCAAAGTTTGTTGAGTTGACTCTAGCATGTTGACACGCATCTTTAGATTGATTGGCATAACCATGAGATGAACTCCGTTATATCAAGGCTGGTTAGGGCCTAGTTAGGCAGGGGCATAATGCACAATAAATTATGAAAATAAAAATAAAATCAATTAAATTTGCCCCACAGCGGGATGTCCGAATTTGATGAAATTGGATACATTAACACATTTTGATACTTCGGTTGCACTTCTGTTACATTTGGACGTCTGGGACACAGGATTGGCTATTCAAATTCTCGCTCCAGTTATGGTAAGACGTGGCGCCCATACAAACATAATTTAACGCGGAAGGAGTCGCGGCCATCAGCTGGTAAGCAAATAAAAACTTAAGCAGAGATTTAACTTTTAGATTACAGAACCAACCAACAATGTCACCAATTTTACAGTTAATAAAATAACTGAACCGTGTACTAACCAAACGCTTATTGTTTTATAACAATTTCGTATCGTGAGAGAATTAACCGTTTGTAAGTAAGTGGGGCAAACGAATTGAGAACGACCCAGATATTTTCGTGAATGCTCCTTCCTAGCTATCATTGTTTATCAGTTTCAGGCATTGACGAATGAACAGTTGCTAGTGAAAATGAAAAAGATTAATTTCGTTATTCATTTATTAACTTCACTGCGTTTAAGGTTGAATACGTTAAATAAGTATTTAAGTACCTAAATCTAGAATAATCAGAATAACGGGTTTAGAATGTTATTTCTAAAAGATTACATTGGACTTAATAATGGTGTAGTTCTAAAGGTTGCAGCATATACACGTATGTACAATGTAGTTTATTTATTTATTTAACAAAATCCACAACCCTTAAAAAATATATAACATTGTTTTATATACCTGAGCTTACGGCCAAAAAAAGGATTTACTTTTTATAAATATGTACTTATCTTATAGTTGCAACTATAAGTATTCAGTACCTTATAGTATGATAAGTACTGTTGAGTTGTTGCTTTTTCGTGAGTCATGCACGATGACTATTTTGATTGATAAAACATTGTCTGTTGCCGATTGGTTTGGCTTATCGGCTGTTTGATTAGACCTTTGTTGAAAAAACATGTGATGTACCTGCCTATATTTTGTTATCTACTCGTCCTTACATTTCCTATTAGTTATGCGGAAGTGGTTTGAATAATTTGCGGCCTTAGTAACTTGTCGTAATTAACGCAGTAGTGTCAAAAATAAATAACCATGTTACAAAGCTGAAGAGTACATTTATTGAGGAAGGCTATAATGCATATAATATTATATAAACTATAAAAAGAAACGCAAGTGAAACTGTCGGCTAGTAGTTAATAATACTAGTGTGTTGAATTACTTACTATATTATGGTTGTTAAAGAATAATATTTACGGTTGCAAGTTCCGATAAACTGCAGTTATATAAGTGATTTTATAATTTAAATGTCGTATTAGCACTGTCGATTGAGCATAGACAAAAAAATTATCAACGAACGGAGAAATCAAGGAACGACTTGCGAAAGTGAAAGTTACTAGCAGCCTCATTGGAGATTCGCCAATACTGCATTCCTTGCCAAATAAATATTCAACCGAATTACTTACTTATGTTACCAGTATCAGCCAAATTACTTGTTTTTACTTACCTACATGTCTTTTGTGGTCGGGTCGAACACACTGGATGAAGACTTTATAATGCGGACTTATGGCTATGAGATCTTTAAGATAAATATAAATAATCATTATGATGAACAATTATGTCCTTTCCAGTCTATGCTTTAAAAAAGAAGACTTGTTTTTCCTCCTTACTTTCTTGGCCTATTTATTGTATTCGTCAGTTTCGACTTTTCGAGTGACAATTATGTGTCATTTACATACGGCGTCAATTAGGATGACCGACCGACAGTGAGTACTTCTGCGTTCGTACTTAGATTTAATGGGTGCTTCAGTGCCATTAACCTTCCTTATGACGAGACAATGTTACTATACTTTCGTAAAGTTAAATATCTCAGATAAATAAATACCTACTTATTTTGATACGTATCTAAGTACGTTGTTTATTTTATAAAGCCACTTCTGTTGCAATAGGTACATTTTACTTACATTGTTGTACTTACATTGGTTAATGTACTTAACCAATGTAAGTACTTTACAAGCGCATGTACTTTTGCTTGTCATTCAGGAAAATCCGTCGTACAAAGTCAGTACCTTCCTGGAAGCTACAAATACCAATTTGCCTCATTAGTAACTGTAAAAGTACTAAGTATGTGCACTAATTATAATGACTTAATCGTAGATACTAGTGAGGAAAATTAAATATCGCTTAGTACAACAATGATGATATGCATGATAAATACTTAGACAAAGTACGATTTGCCATCAAACGAAATAGTTTTGAATTAGCCATTGTTATTCATTTACCAACGTAAACATTTTATTACTTGCCTCATATACGAGTATTCAATCGATGCAACAGGAAGAGACGAAAGGCGGCTATCAAATCATCCATATCTGTCTTTTTATCTCTTTCTCAAGTCAAGTAGACATGCAGCTTGTTGCAATCTACAAAAAAACTCAAGTAAGTATATGTGGGCTAGATTTACAAAGCTGTAGGTGGTACATGCCCAAATCGAATCCGCCATTCAGTGTAACAGACTGTTATCCAGTTAATCAGTTAGCCATCACTTAAGAACTTCATTACAACAACATTATCCGCAGCCTGAATTCCCTGAAGATAGAAGAAGTAGAGGGTGAACTAAACTAGTTTGCCACTATCTACGATCTTGTGTCAAACGCAAGTATGCTTGACGTCGCTTGCGATATCTCTTCTTCTTCATTAATCATCTTGATTATAAATACCAAATAAAAGGAAGTAAGTAAATAAATATTCAATTAGGGCAAGTCTAAGGACTTTTTGCGTCAAAACAATCGAATAAACCACCAATCCATGATTCTATAGTACCTATCCATCCAAAGGTTGCCTGGAAGAGATCGCTTTTAGCGATAAGGCCGCCAATTGTACAATTAGTTACGTTTGTTATCCTGTATATTGTTTTGTTTATTTAAGTGTGCAATAAAGTCATTATCTATCTTATCTAAACGAATCTTGCAACTCTCTAGCTATATTCAACACAGGGGCTAAACAATGCATTATGTATCTAAAGCAATTGAGTCTACTGACTCGTCGCAAAACAGGCGCATGAGACACAGGCGTGCTCGCCAATAAACGAATGACCTGATGTTCCTTAATGCCTGTGAAAATTGCTCGAACAACAATCATACTTGCGTGAAATAATCATGAACGATATTGAGTTAGGTTAGGATTAGGTTACCACGATAAATTGATTGTTATGAGTAGTTTAAAAATGTCGACACATTTATTTAGGGATTATTAAGTAATTGATAAGCTCACATACATTTTACACATACACATAAAGATGTGTGTTTGAAACTCATTCACGCGAAACCATATACCTAATTCGCTTTATAAAATTTTACTACTGGACCATATTTTATCAAGAATGGGAGTAATATCCTTCAGTTGGCCTTAAAATAGCACGGGTTAAACACTCCACATTGGTGTTACGATAGTCTTGAATTTACATAAAACTAACATAGTAAAATAATAAGTAGAAGCTTTTGGTAAGTTGCCAAGTCGCCAGTAGCAACTCTTGACCTCAACTTACAATCTGGTGGTATTGATGTAGGGCATGATAAAGTTGTTACACTTATGGCTTTCGTTTACTGTGTCTCCGATTCTGAATTGGATTTTGCTTTCAGTCAGTAATAAATAAATAAAATAAATAAATAGCATTTTGTTCAACACCCTTACAATAACTTTTAACTTAAAATCGAACACAACTAAAATATATTGCGTTTTATAACGTTATCTACATATCTATCTCTTCTTCTTCTTCTTATATATACAAGAAAGTCGTGTTAGTTACTTCACTTATAACTCAAGAACGGCTGAACCGATTTGGCTGAAACTTGGCAGGGAGGTAGTTTAGAGCCGGGAGAAGGACATAGGATTTTTACTGCGTGAAAATCTAATATAATGCGGGCAAAGCCGCGGGCGCAAAGCTAGTATTAATAAATTTACTATCCAACACAGACGTATTTTAACCCTTATAGATTCGTCATGTCCGTCCGTCCGTCCGTCCATCCGTCCGTATGTCACAGCCGTTTTTCGTTTTAAGTAAAATTGAACGTTATCTTTAGTCTACATGGAAATTTTATTCTGAATAAAGAACCTGATAGATAAGTAGAGTACTTATCAACTTTCTAAAGTATTTGTTTTGGTAAGATAACGTGTTTTATTCAATAAACAATGTACTCACCACGTTTCTTGATTACGTTTTATTGCATAAAATATACACCGTGATCGCTAATAACCCGAAAGATTTAAACCACGTATTTTTGACGACATTACGAGTAAATAATGTTATATCAACATGGGTCTAATAATGTGTCTTAATTAAATTACAATTTCGGTACAAATTAAATCTTATTAATTGCCCGCTTCTTTGTGAACAAGCCGTTAGGTAAGAAACTCAAGTTGAAGAACAGAGAACGAGCATGACACTTCACGAATCGCTCCGAAATCACACGACGAACCAGAAGTGTCAAGTTATGTCTAGCACGATGTTTGTATTGAAATTATTTTTATTTATTGGCACCACAAAATATGACATGCTCACGCCCTTAGGGTGTGTTAGACTGGAGATTTTTTAACTTTTGATTTGTTGTAAATAATTAATATCTCCTTAATTATGAGCTTTTGGACTATATGTTACATAACTTTTTATACTCTAATTAGGCTCTAGTATCGTTAGCTTAAATCTTTCGGGTTATTAGCGATCACGGTGTATAACTTTGGATGTAGATTTTAAGTTTAAATAAATATAGCTGGACAATATTTCTCACAGCAATATCTAGCCGCGTGGTAAGCTACCTTAAGGGTGCTGATTTCTGATATACCTAAAACGGGGTGACTTTGATTAATTTTGAAATTAAAATGTCTGCTACATCTTTATTTTCAAATGTAAAAATTTATAAAAAATAGTAGAATGATGGACATACTAAATACTTTATTATAATAAAGACGAAAAAAAAAAAACTTTCAATTTTAGACATAAAAAAAAAAACCGCGTAATCAAAGTTATAATGCATTTGGGGTTACTTTGATACCACCTGTTTTTTTAACTAATATTGATAAACACAACGAATAGGAACAAAATCCAATTAAAAAAAAAATAATGAGACATCGTTTTCGAAGTAGGATTTTTTAAATATTTTTGGGGCTACTTTGATCTAAGGGGCGAAATTGATAGTAAGTAAACATCATAATATTTAAATAAATAGAGGCATAGGTATCATGAATTTTTTTATTAAAGAAATATACGACACTTCAATTCTTTTTTATGAATCCAATCAACATCAGCCATAAATCAGTAACAGAGGAACAAGCTTACTAACATTAAACACTAGCTTCAAGAGATCACTTCTCCTCTTAAGTGGGAGAAAGGGGGGGATCTGCACTGACATTTCGAATTGTATAGAAGCAGCATTTATGGTCAATTCGTCATTTGTTATTTTCTCAATGGCCGCCTACAAGGTTTCTTCCGAATAATTTTTCTAATTTCGGGACCCTGCAGTCCTATATTTTCTAACCATGATGAATTGATGAAACTGGAAACAAATAATATTTTTGTTAAAAAAAATGTGTTTAATTATGCACGCACACAATTAATTGAACAAAAAACATTCAAATAAAATTATAGGGGCGAGATTGAATACTACTACTTAGATAAATAAAACATTTTAAAAATACTGGGGCGAGAATGATAGCTATCAATGTAGCCCCGTAGGCGTATCAATGTAGCCCCGGTAAACAAAAGTACTCATTAAAATCAAAATGGCGACCGCAACTAGATCACATCAAAATATTTACATTCACAAAGAAACAAACAATTACGTTGTGCATTTACTATATATCAAATTTAAATACATACGGTTGTACATTTGAAGTTCTGCAGGTCCAATTTTCTTGCTTATTTCACCACTATCAGTAAATTATTTTTATTTTCATGCACACGCACCTTCTAGCACGAACACTTTGAGTAATGGTCGCCAGAATATCAGTCTTCCCAACACAAAAAAAACAATATTCATTGCGTTTAGTATTACGGAGAAAATTAAAAAATAGCATAAATTTTGAGTAATCATCAAAGTCACCCCGTTTCTCAAAGACACCCCATTTTACCAGTACTTAATATCTACCATTAAATAATATACAACTTAATATCTATTTTAAAACACCCAGAACACCCGGAACAAATATTTGCAAATAGTAGTAACTTTAATCCCGAGAGAGCCGTGTTGGCTAAGTGGTAGCACACTCGACTTTCATTCCGAAGGTCGTGGGTTCAAAACCCCGCCGCGCACCTCTGATTTTTCTTCTTGGAAAATTATGTGTGCTTTAAAAACACGTGCTCTAACGGTGAAGGCAAACATCGTGAGGAAACCGGCATGTTCTGAGAACTTTGAAAAGTTTGAAGGACATGTGTCATTCACCAACCCGCACTTGGCCAGCGTGGTGAATTAAGGCCTAATCTCTCTCGTCGAGAGAGAAGTCCCTGTGTCCCAGCAGTGGGAACGTAAATAGGGGTGTTATGTTAATCCCGAGGCGGGAATCGAACCTACAACCTCTCGCGGTGCAGGCGGACCTTCGCCTGTTGCGCCACAATAGTGAAAAACCCCGTGCCCAGCTGACATCATTTAGTTTATTATGATGATAATTAAAAATGAACTGTGTACTTATTTTATCAATGCATCAACAGAGTGAGAAGTAGAAACGACTGTGAAGATATTAAATGGAATACATTTTCTTTGTTACTCTTATCAGTATATTTAACTACCTTTTAGATAACTAATGATAGTCCATAATCTACTATTGTTCTTTTTTGCTATACTTGCTTTGTCCTTTGATACGACTGGCTGAAGAAGAGATACGTAATTCATTTGGTTCTAAAGTTAATTTTAACTATGGTGACTGCTTTTCGGGCTATGTGTTATTATGATGATGAGTTCATAATGTCGTGATTTTGTTAAAGAATTTCGGTTAGGGCGTGACCCACCGCCCTAATTCAACCTTGACCTCACACAATATATTCCATTTAGGTAAATTGGCATAAAAGGCATCCTTTTTTATAACGCAGAATAAACTTTATTTTCTTTATTATTATTAAACTCCTAAACTAGGTTAAAATTAAATAAGATAATAAATAAATAATTTGAAAAACACTGAGAAAACGTGACGGTTAAATGCAACCGTATATTTGTTATTTACAACCGTGTAAATTGGTTACGACACAGCTTACAGTATTATTTGCTAATAGTAACCGTGCTAACTCTGTTACGCTTATACGGTTAGTTTTAACAGAGATTCTGCTATCATTATATACCTTATGTATTTAGGCCTTTTAACAAATAAACTGTTAATATTAACAGAGCTTAACGGTTATTTGCAGCACTATTGCTCAGGCTAGATTAGCTGACCTACTCGGTTAAATTAGCAGACATACTCTGTTAAATTAGCAGACATACTCGGTTAGATTAGCAGACCTACTCGGTTAGGTTAGTAGACATACTCTGTTAAATTAGCAGACATACTCGGTTAAATTAGCAGACATACTCTGCTAGATTAGCAGACCTACTCGGTTAGGTTAGTAGACATACTCTGTAAAATTAGCAGACATACTCGGTTAGATTAGCAGACCTACTCGGTTAGATTAGCAGACCTACTCTGTTAAATTAGCTGACCTTCTCGGTTAGATTAGCAGACCTACTCTGTTAAATTAGCTGACCTTCTCGGTTAGATTAGCAGACCTACTCGGTTAGATTAGCAGACCTACTCTGTTAAATTAGCTGACCTTCTCGGTTAGATTAGCAGACCTACTCTGTTAAATTAGCTGACCTTCTCGGTTAGATTAGCAGACCTTCTCGGTTAGATTAGCAGACCTACTCGGTTAGATTAGCAGACCTACTCTGTTAAATTAGCATAACCTACTCGGCTAAATTAGGATACATTGTCTGCTAAATTAGCAGAGTAACTCTGCTAACTAACCAGCAAATTAACTGTTAAGTTTAGTAGTGTTATTCTGCTATAAGTAGCAGAGTAGCTTCGGTTACCACACTGAAACTACCCTGCTTCTTAAAGCAGAATACCACCAAAAACTAACAGTTAATCCGCCAGTTAGTCAGCACAGTAGCTCTTCTAATCTAGCAGAGTATGTATCCAGTTTTGCCGAGTGGGTCTGCTACGTTAGAGGATCGCTGTAAAAATAAAACATTAGAATACATACTCAATAATTATTTATTATAATATTGTACCTACACATTACAAATAATAATTAGAAACATTTACATTTTACATTTACATTACAAGTAGTCATATATGATACATAATATTTAATTACACAACTATAGAATAATAATTATTTATTAAATTTTATTTACTAAGTATTACTAAGTATTCATCATAATTGAATGCAAATATAGTTTTAGAAACCAAGACATGTAAACAATAAAAACATTTATGAATTTGTAATTTTGTATTTGTTTTGAAAAAAAAACACATCTATCAGAACCACATATTAGTATTATGTATGTTTTAATTACTAACTAACTTTTACCTAATCAGTGAAATAGTAAAAAACTTAAAAATAAACCAATTTGTCACAACATATATTGTGGAGAAAGTGAAAAAACAACTCAGTTACACAAAAACAGTGAAAATAGTGGAATCGTAAAAACTATCAACAATCAGAACAAATAAACGAAATAAAACCTGCCACCTAATAAAACACATTCGTCTGACGCCGGCCTCTTAATTAAATCTTAATAAGCGTTTTTTATTTATGAATTTACTAAGTATTCATCATAATTGAATGCAAATATAGTTTTCCTACACATAGGAAACCAAGACATGTAAACAATAAAAACATTTATGAATTTGTAATTTTGTATTTGTTTTGAAAAAAAAAACATCTATCAGATCAGAACCACATATTAGTATTATGTATGTTTTAATTACTAACTAACTTTTACCTAATCAGTGAAATATTTATAAGTTAAAAAGTTATGATCACTATGCCTAAATTCGAAGTGATACCTGAGAGATTTGAAATCTGTGAGAACAGAACCACATAAAAAACACGAAACCATAATGACCTCTGGAGTTGTACCTTTGTATCACTTTATTTGATGGACTAAAGACCCAAGTCTCCAAGTAACGTATTAGCCGAAGTGGACTCTCTGTCGTTCGGGGTTGTTAAGTTGTACACCGCCCTCTGAATAAATAACCAAGTACTATGGCATTCAGACGAATATTGGGCATCAAGTGACCAAATTACTTTGAAGCAAGCGTCCACTGCGTCTAATACGTTCGGAAAGCTGTACGTGACGTTATTTATTACTACAAAGCAAGATTGGATGTCAGTCATTGACGGACCTACGACGGCGACAAACGGTTGAAGGGTTAAGCCAAATTCTGCAAATTTATTTCTACGTGCATCCATCACCTGTTTGAATGCAGCGTCGGTGGTCACGTAGTTTACGAAGCCCTCTCGGACCTCTTCTTTCGATGGTCGCCACGATTTCCGCTGTTGTTTCGGCAAAGCTATAGTCGACACGGACATCAATGACGGTATAAGAAGAAGCGCTGCCAAGTTTGACGCATCCTCCGAAGCTGAAAAAAAAAAAAAAACAGTCAAGGTCGTGTGCCATCCAACTTCCAACTCACGCGGTCCTAGCAAGGTAGGCTGTGAATGTTTTTATGTGTATAGACAGATAGATAACGTCTTTATTGTACCATCATCAAAAGCTTAAAAATAACTGTCTGACTACTACTAATTTATATCTAATATGGCACAATCGGCGGACTTATTGCTTAAATCAAGGTGTATTTATGTGTATGTATATGTATTTATGTGTATGTATATGTATGTATGTACATATGTAGATGTAAATATGTACGTTAGCGGAGATCAGAATAGTAGAAAAAAATTACACATATTATGAAATTCCAGGTGTAATAGGGTAGGTACAGCTTCTAGTCTAGTAGGTATTATTAGAGCATTAAACTTACCATCTCGCAAAGTGAGCAGACGTCGCACGCATTTGTCCTTAGATTGTGCGGAGGCAACAAATAATTTTTCTTTGAGAAGAGGGAAGACGTCCTTTAGCCATGCTATTTTGTCACTATACAAGAAGTTGAAGTCTGCTTCCAGCTGTGAAAAAATAGAACAAGTCTTAGGTATTTTAACTGTCTAGCTATCACGGTTCATGAGATACAGCCTGGTGACAGACGGACGGACAGACAGACAGGGGGACAAACAGACAGCGGAGGCTTAATAATAGGGTCCCGTTTTACACTTTGGGTACAGAACCCTATATATATAAAATATAAATAAGGTTTACTCACGAGTTTATAGCCGGTCGGTTTCTGCAGCGCTGGGAATTCTCTTAAATATTCGTCAATTGTGACTTGACGTAGTCGACGAAGTCGCAGTTTTCTGGTGGCGTTCCACTTTTCCTCTACCGTGATCCACGGGTCACTCGAATTCTTAAGCCAGGTTATATGATCTTTAAGATGTTCGTCGTCATCATCTTCTTCCAAACCTGTACTTTCAGCAAAGTGATGACTTGCAGATGGAGAAGCTGGGCCACTTCCCATTGATGACTGCGAGCTAGTGGAGTATGAACGCACTCTCTTTGGTATTATGCCACTGTTACGGTATTTTCGCTTTAAGTTATTTATTTGGTCAGGTAGTTTTCCACCCAACCGATTCACTGCCCCTCTTGTTGACATGACATATTTGATGAGAAAGTAAACACTTGCTTTCTCACGAGGAAAGAGTCCTATGATTTCTTGAGTCCACTCAGCATACGTTGTTCCTTTTACAGTTTGATCAGGATTTTGTTTTAGTATATTATTTGATATTATACGAACAAGGCTGGAACGCTGCGAGTTAGTGAGCGGCACGCTTTTATCAGAATGCAACAGTGCTTTTCCTTCATTACTTTCGCTGAGGAGATTCTGCAGATTCTTTTCAGTTGTAATTTCTATTTGAACACCTTCAACAATTTGAATGTCATCCTGGGTGAGCAGAGTGCTTTGTGTAGATGTGGCTTTATCTGGTATAAAGAGGTCGCTGAGCTGACTTATGCTGATATTGTCAGCGCCATATTCATTCTCCTGAAAAAGAATTGAATAAGTTAATAAAATAGCTTTTTAGAATATGAGAAATAAGCAGGATATCAATGTATATATAGATGTTTTTTAGGACATATGATTTATGATTTATGTCCTCAAAAATGCTTTGGTAAGAAACCTTTTTACTCGTATCAAACAACGATAGAAGAAAAAAATCAATTAATATTTTAAACATTAGTGTTGAATTAACATAGAGTTGGCAAGGTACTAGGTAAGTATAACCTACTGGTGTAGTGTGAGTGAGTGGATGCATCAGTCTACGCCAGTCTTCCCAATTTTTATTAAATATGGAGCGATGACCGATAATAGTGAACAGCTCCTTTATATCGTCTGACTGTAGAGCAGCCATTGCTAACGTCGTTATCATGTTTTCTGAAATGACAACGAGAAACTAAAATGTATTACCATGTACATTCATGAGTGTTCTTTCTATTTCTATTTATAACCTACCTACGTGGAGATATTTTATTTTACGAAGGCTTATGAAGGAGGCAGTGGCGCAACATAAATGACATACCTATAGGTAGGAATGGAGAGGCTGACAATAGCATAACCCTATGGACATGGGAATTTCTATGGCATACATTTATATTTCTCGCGCTTCATACACTTCCTCTGCTTCCTTTGAAAAATAAATTAAAATATCTTTACAAACATGGCGCGAGCGCCACGTGCATTTTTTCTCACATAACGACAGAGATGAGGCCGTGTTAGTAGTAAATACAGTACCTAGTCCCTTCCCTTTACCGGGGTTTATAAGCTCTAGGTAAATACAAAAATGTATCGTACTTACGTTGGAATTTCGGAATGTACTCCGCAAGACCCCACTGCGACAAAAGATTGCAAACTTCCTCGTCCGCCATTTTGAAGTCGCGTGCGTCGCTTTGCGGCGTCTTGTAGTTGGTAAAAGTTCCTGGAACACCACTTTGCTGACGTGTAGAACCGGTTGCTTCGCGTTATAGAAAACTTTAGAAAAGAAATGCGCACCAAGATACACTACGACGCGACGACGTATCAATAGAAGGGGGCAGTGAGTGAGTCGCCACAGCCATCACTTGGCTTATGGCTGCGGCGACTGACTTTTTGATTGAGTTTTAGTGTTGCCAGGGAAATGCGCGATTTTTACTCTGAAAACGTTTCATTACCACAACACGTATTTTTTATTTTGCGAGATACCAATGACAATAACACAATTTCACAAACTTATTAGCTTATACAAATAACTAGTTTCTGCCCGCGGCTTTGCACGCGTTGTTTATATGGAAACCTTTAGAGGTTATTTATATCCCATGGTAACTGATTTGGTATTTTTATATAATATTGTTTTTTACCTGAGTTACTCAGTTTACAGTAGGTACTTATTGACCTCAATGTTTTCTATAACAATTAAAACGTAAGTGTAAGTTATAAAATATTAAAGTTTTTGCACCCTGTTAAAAAGAAAAATGATTTGAATTACTTCATAAATAATATTATTAACATTAATATAAAATGTACTTTCTTACTGTGACAATTGTTCCAAATTTTCGGCCGAAATAAAAAATAATAATAATAATTAAATGTACTTGCTTAATGCGATAGTGTGATTAATAATTAAATGTACAGCAGAAAATTTGGAACAATTGTCCATATTTTCGGCTGTAATAAAATTGTTGTAGTAAGGAAGTCTCGTTTTTTTTGTGGTAAAACCACTAAAGTGGCAACACTGACTAAGTTCTCGGAAGATAGTATTCTAACAGAGTATCTGCTATCGTTAACAGTGACACTGTTAAAGTAACAGTTTAACTGTTGGTTTTAGAACCTAACCTAACCTAACAGAGATACGGTTAACCTGTTAACAGAGTTACGGTTAACACTTAACAGATATACGGTTAAAATATTAACAGAGTTACGGTTAAAATAGCAGAGTTCAAAATGCAGATCTAAGCGTTCTTGTCTCTGTTAATGTTAGCATGCTTACACGGTTAATATTAAACGAATGCACGGTTGATTCTAACAGAATCGGTTGGTAGATGATAACCGAGTATTTTAAGTAGCTGAAATCAACAGTTTTAACTGCTAGATTAGCAGAGTGTTATGTTATTTTTACAGTTTTACAATAACCGTATCGACTCGGTTGTTACTAGCAGGGCATTTTCGTTAATTTTAAACGAGTATTCGGTAGGAAATAACCGTTTTGCCATTAGCAGAGTGAAAATCGCGTTTTGCTAACGGCCCGTTTTCTCAGTGAAGTTTTAATGTACCGCCTCTGCTAAATTATTAGTCAACGATTATTTTCGAGGATATCCCGTATTGTGTTGCCATGTTTTGATTTTACAATCAAGCAAGCAATTTTACCAAACTCAGCATAGTAAAGATAATCTTTCAGAAGGTCTTGTATGTGCCTATGTACAGCTTGCTGCAACTGTATCAGTGACAAAATAATAGACTGAACACAAAACAAAACATAAAGCAACAAAACATACCTGCTTAAATATGTACTTAAAGATTTGTTAAACTGCGCATTAACTTATCAAACTAAGCTACGCCGTAAAACGAGTCATTGGTACGCATTCACACTTCAAGGTGACAGGCGGAGCAGTGGGCAAACCCACTGGTCTGTGACTTAGAGGCCGTGAACTTGGTGCACTGCGCCAAGTACGTACCACGCGTCCTCACCAAGGTTGGCCGTACTTTATTGCCTAAATAGTGCTGGGATTCGAACAAAGCCTTGTAAATTGGAACGTGTGAATTAGGCGAGGATTATTGCTGGATCTAATCTCACTGTTGATTCTCAGGTGATTCTCAGGTGTCATCTAGTCAATTGAAATGTTACATGAGCTATGCATTTACCGTTTCTATTGACCCTCCTCCCCACATGAACCAAAAATAAAATTGCGTCCTCTAAAAAATGCAATACTCTGTCCTTAAATTAAAACATTTCAATGGACTAATCGTAAAGGCAGGTCATCATTTCAGTCATCTGACTGCCCTGTGCTGAAGATAAGATGCCGCTGAAAAATTTCTGATATTTTGGTTGCAAGCAACTCGCATGGACACTAATCTTTTTTTAAATGTTATATTAAACCCTGTTAGCGGTTATATTCAGTATTCCCTAGGACTCAAAGCCTGTTTTCCTTTGTTACAGAGAGACGACAGTTCGCTGCTAGCGCAGTTTTTCTTCGCCGACGACGCCCTCAAGATGGTGGCGGCTGAACTGGACTCCTTCGACGGACGCAAAGACCCCGACAGATGCGCGACGCTCGTCAGCCAGCTGCGGCGAGCACAGGTTTGTGTTTAATAATAATAATACTATGTAATATTCTGATATTCCATACCACAGCGAAAGAAAAAAATCGAGATACACTTTTTTTGCCCGCCGTCATTATTTACTTCCATAGGTTCTGAAGGATGTATTCTGTTTATCCAGGATCATAGATTCTTTATGATTCTTTATGGTTTATGTGTTATATAACCGTTTGGCGCCGAGCTAAAAATAAGAACAAGAAGTTAGGCAGCAGTGTCGTTCTGTTTAGTATTCTAATCTACTGCAATCTGCTTAACTGGTGGTAAGCGTGGTAATTATACTAAATCCTATAATTAAGATCTATAATGGGTTCTTTGTGTGAGGAGGCTACTATCACAATAGTACTTCATTCGAAGAGTCTGAAGGGCCATTGCTTTATGAAATGCCGGTTTCATTCTCCCCAAAGCATTTTATACATTAAATTAAAAATAAATTAATTTATGCTGTGCAACTCACATTCAACTTCTAGTCAAATATGCAAAGTTTTGCAGCTAAACTCACACACGCGACCTTTACCCGTAAGTATTATCTATGACCTTTAACCTATACGAACTTGCAGTTATCAACTACGGTAAATGACGTATAATAAACCAAGCTACAATGTAACTATAGTCCATATTCAACGTCTAAGTATAGCAAAGGCGCCTGCTCGCATTCGCAAGGACTGCTTAGCTATTCTGCAACTTACAGACCTAACTTGATACAGAACTTTAATATGGTTAGATAGACAATGTTGCAGTATCTACTTTATTAGAACGAAATAGTCAATATTCTTTGATTTCAAATTTGTGACTACCAGGTTCGTTCATATTCCAAAGAGGTGAAAACACAAAAAAGTCGTGATCTTTGTTTCGCGAAATCCTTATAAAATCTTAAATGCATTTTTTCTAAATTTAAATTCATGATTGCAAAAGTTTGGCAAAGACCTTCCCTTCCGAGTTCTATAAGTTTGAAAATACTTGGGATAACCGGCATAGCTGTTGGTGTTGCTAAGCAGCTGATTCGCAAAGCTGCAATTGCACAGGCACCTACTCGAGCTGGACGCCAATTACCCAATAAATAGAATGATGTCATACCACAGATTATAATATAGAATGGAATAACCACAGATTGGTGTAGCCGTTTCGTAGCGCATGTAGCGTGTGTATTTGGGGAAATCCATGATGATGCTATATTATACTTAGTACTTTGTAGCGCTGCGGGCGATGATCTACTTACGGCTAAAGAGGAAGGATTCGAGTTTGAGAGCCAAAATTACTAACATGTTATTCTACAGTCAGTTGGTTCAGATGACTTAACAAATGCAAAAATAAATGTATTACTTACAAAGACAATTACAACACTATAATATACATATTTATTGTAACACAAAATAACTATTTTCGTAAGCGTTTTGTAATCGAAGATTTTAATACCTAGGTATATTTTCGTAATTCAATAGCGAATAATTTGTTAATCGTGTTTTAGGAACATATTAATCCTATGGGACAAGACCTATGGGTTTTTCGGTCGTAATGACTGTTCTTTCTACGTGCTCATTGCGTCTCAGGTAGTTAATACTCCTAGTATAGAGAATACCTTTGGCCAATAGAACTGCGTTGTTAACATATTATTCTGCTTTATATCTCATCATATTAAATTGCATTCATCATAATCATATCAACCCAATTATGAACAATCAACACGGTTTGTAATAGTACCAATATATGAATTGCAAGCCTTTACTTACTAAGTTCATAGTGATAAAATTATTTTATTATTTTAACCCAATGAGGTTAGTTTGACTAAGTTTTGTTTACTTTTGCATAGCTTAAAACAAAGGGTGCTAATCTAATCTTAAGTGCCAATTTACAAATGTAAGTCCTATTTGTCATTTGTAGCACTAAGTGCATGTTTGTAATAACTGCTAATGGAATAACATCGTTTATCAACAATTACTTTATTAGTTTCTAGGTACAATTAAAAATAGCTTTCATATAAGTAGATAAAGATAACAAGGGAATAGTAATTTTGTTGCATGAAATATTAAGACTAACATCATAATTTTTCAGAGTTTTGGGTTCAGAATCTTTGTAACAGCTTCAGTTTTGAGGTATAAACTAACTTTATTTTGTTGAATATATGTTTTTTATTTCTAAAATATCTAAAGGCGGATAATATTATGCGATCCTTGATTTATTTATCACATTCATATTTGGAACTTATTCTTTATTCTTTAATTTTTTTACTTTCAAAGCTTGCCTAGAAGGCTAAAACTATTTAAATTATGATTAATTATTAAATGGGATCTTGTTTATATTATTTTTAGCCAACAGGCAATTCTTGAGTCAAAGACCCCGAAATAAGAAAAACAGATCATCAAATCCTCAAACCAGTTCAAATTTAGTTGCAATTTAGGAAATCATTATCGGTCACATCATCCTTGATATTTTTTTACAGTATTCCAAAAAAATATTTTAATTGTTAAATTCTATGGAAATTTTACCATTAAATAAATAAATAAAATCTACGGGAATTGTAGTTAAACGTAAATAAATATTGCTGCACAATTAACACAGCAACATCTAGCCCCCGTGATAAGTTCCAACCTTGTATTACAGGTGCTAGATATCTTATAAAGGTACTTAATTTAAATACAAACAGTAATATGTTTTTGAAAATACATAAAAAAATAGCGGAAACAAATATTTGCTAATCATTAAAATTTTTGTTCCGAGGCGGGACTCTAACTTGCAACTTCTTGCGTCGCAGGCGGACCTTCGCCCGCTGATCCACAGAGGTCATCACTTTTCAGCTTTAACACTCGTTATGTTACAATTCAAACATTTCATTAACACTATCATTGCCCATGCCGCATTCTCGTATCAACAAGGTGTGGCATTGAATGCGTTAATTCCTTGAATGTTTTGGTCGTATTTCGCTGGTTATTTACTTAAGTACCAGAATAGCAACAGTTTAAAATATTCAGATTACGTAGTATACCTCGATCAGCCATTTCACGCTCTGATTATGGCTCAAAAGACCTCCATTTTGTCGGAAGCCAATGTAAATAAAACGAGTTCTGTATGATATTAATGGTAAAATATTTATCAAGCTGATACCGATATATCCATTTGTTCGAAAATCGTCGGAAAAATACAATTCGCAATAGGTTATTTTTGGTCTTTGTTTCACGTTTTTCGGGTAAGTCTGTTAATAAAGGCGTAGTCATGTTATATTAATTAGTCACATTTATTTTGTCTTTCATACTAATATTTATTTTGAAGTTCTCTCCCGTATTAGTCCAGGATCCATGGACCATGGTTAGCACTTGATTACTAAAATTACTATCATGCTAATTTTTCGTGAGTAGCATTGGCATTACTGCAATCCATTTGGCTGTATGAAACACTTTGCTTAGAAAGAAATTAATATTTTTACGTTGAAGACCTTGCTGCTTGGTTGTTATCGCAAGCTATTAGATTTACAAAGATCTGCTCATTGATTTGGTATATAATTCTCTACAACTCCACCAAGCGTAACGTTTCGAAAGCCAATATTCGCAGTGAATGAATGAAACTTGTTGAAAACTCATTCGATTTAGATAAGACGTCAATATAGATGGAATTACCTGAGATAAGATTGTGACTAGTTGTTTTAATATAGCGCTGATATCTTCATTCACAATGGAGATATTATTGCGTTTAATTTTCTATTGTCTGGCATCCAGTAAAATAAGTTCTTACTGTTCATTATTATCTACTTATATATAAAAAGCCGAAAAGGCTGAGCCCATTTAGGTGCTTTTGGTTTTAAAATAATCTTAGTAGCCCAGGAAAGGTTCAAAAGGTGAGGAAACGTGGGTTATAGAGAGCAAATCCGCGGGTGGGTCAGCTAGTATTATTTATACAGCTAATAATATCGCATTCGGTAATTATTATTCTTATACTATGTTTTGTTTACTTAAAGACTTTTCATATCACCCAATTATACATTCAATGTTGTTTTTAAAATAGGTAAATTAAAATGATCAAAGTTTATGAAAATTATTAAGTTAGTATAGGTAATATTTTCTTGTAGTCTTTATTAGACTAAACACCTAGGTACCTACTTCATTTAATTTTATCGATATAAGTAAGTACTTAATGCTTCAATAATAAATACTTACGACGCAGTAAAACACCTGAAGGTATTTAGAAGAGTAAGTACCTTTTAAACGTTTGCTTTACCTTCAAGGTGTAATTTTACTGCCAATAAAACAAATAATGGTCAATATTGATACCGATTCATCGATATCATAACAACCCATATTACATCCCAAAAAAAACACGCAGGCATTAAAATACTTGCACGGTTTCTTCACGATGTTTGCCTTCACCGTTAGAGTATGTTTACAAATCGCACATAAATGTTTCAAGTAGAAAATCCAGAGGTGAGCGGCGGGGTTTGAACTCACGACCTTCGGAATGAGTATGAGTCGAGTGTGCTTAGCCAACCTTCACCTAGCCAACACGGCTCCATATGTAGATATAAAAATTACTTGATCTTACTATATACAAATCCTTCTGAGCCTAATCATAAGAATCACCTGGAATTATTCGGTGCCAGACAAAATATGTATATCGATTGTTATTCACTCGATTGATCCATGTGGAATAGCTAAGCGCTTCCTACTTCCGTCGATACTTGGCATTGGCGAATCTAGTGATGACGCCGATCTTCGGTTCATCCTTGGAGGATTATTCGAATTGTACTAATTTATAGATTAATGTATTATTTTAGAATGTTGGATAAACGAATAGCGATGCTAAAATAATTAAATTAAGATTAACATAGCATGCCTAAGATCAGGTTATGATGCTTGGGGCTAATTATAAGATTCTATTTATAGGAGGTATATCCAAGTATAAAAACAAATATTAACAAGACAAAGATTACACGGGAAAGTTAATAAAAATGCAGACGAAGCCGCGGGTGGAAACTAGTACAAATTCTATAGTCGGTTTAAAGACACTCACGCGAAGGGTATTAAAACTTACATAAACATGTAGGTACTTTTAGCTTTTAAATTGTATTAAGTTTTGTAATATTTTACTCTATGTCATTTATAAGTACAATAAATAGTTAATTCATTCATTCATGGCGCCACACCGCATACTTCAAATAGATGTACTCTTGTCATAACAGTCCATTTCCTTCAACAACCTAATCACTGTCTCACATGGCTTTGTGACGTCACGACGTGTGCCTAAACACGCTGCTGCATGACTCATTGCTTGCATTATATTTCTTTGATACTGTACTTTAATGGAGTGTATGTAATGTAATGTAATACTTTTGTGCTGTGCTTATCGGTACAAATGGAAAATGGGATTGTTATAAGGCTTTTGTAAACCTTCGTAGTTGATATGGATTCAATCATCTAGGTACCTATTATGTTTTTCAATTAATCTTTAGGCTTCAGTGTATCTCAAAAGACTTACAGGATTTGGTAAAATGTTAACACTACTCTTATTGGTCGAATTGAGTTAATGATCGCAGTGTTCATAAGTTAACACTGTTGCCTGTCTTCTGAGACCAAAATAGTTTAAGTCGGTTTAACGACACCCGCGGGATGTGAGAGGGTGGTACTATTCCTAAGCTGACACCACACCGCAGTCTTCGAAATATATGTGTTTATTTCTAGACCCACTGTTCTCTGTATCTGAACCTCTATATCTGACCTACCATTGAAAGTTAGATGGTTTCCAAGATTCGGCTAATAAAAGAAAGGATACTTTCGCGACTGAGCTGTAATTGAGCCATTTCACGTCTATTGTGTTCGAAAGGTTCAAATAATGAAAGAATTACTCTAACTGCTGCTTACTTACCTACGGTAGAGAAAATCTCTTAGGAGGCTGGAGTTTAGGATTGTTATTCTTGTAGAAATAATACGATGGCCAAAATAAAACAACGATAGCTAATTGTGTTTAACTGATTTTGGCTGAAATTAGCACTAGCTTGGCTGCAGATTTGCGCATTTATGTGCCAACTGGGTTAATTATTCAGCTCTTATACTTCAATGATATAGATTATTGTATAGTTAAGTAACATATAACTAAATTTTTTTTTTAAATATCGTACCGGATGCCTTCCCGCTTTACAATCACGGAATGTTATATTTTCTCGCGGTAAAACTTTGTGGATACGATTCGCACAGGACCGAGCGAATCAGTTCAGTACAATAAAGAGAGGCTTATACCCAGCAGTGGGTGTCAACAGGCTGTCATGATAATGATGATGAAAAGTAGCTTTTCTGGTACTTCTCTTTTTACAATTTAGTGAAAAACGCTTCAGTAGTTTTGGTGCGAAAGCGCGATATAGACTAGACTTACTTTCGTAATTAATATAATTACTAATGTTAATGCCGGAAATTTGGTTAGAAATTGTGAAATATCGATATAAAACGATGATAACTACAGCATACTTGTTGGATTTTGTCAATGGAATAAAGAATACAATACCATGTGTTGTAAATATAGTTATGACGTGAAGTAGATAAACAAGGAAAATCTTACCTGACTTCCAAATTCCAATGTTTTTGCACAAAAAACAAAATGACAGCAAGCAAACTGTAAACACAATTATCATATTTTGTCAACACTAATGAAACAAAAGAAATGGATTGGATAAATTGCTTTTTACACGTCAAGACAAAAAGTCAAGAGAACAAAACACACGATTCGCATTCATCAAAAATTATCGCATTATCTTCTTTTGTTTATTTGAAAGCCAAAAGTTATAAGTAGTATATAGTCCAGTCAATTTATACATAAAAATGAGGGTGAAGTTACATAAAGTCCCAACAAGCTGGATTTCTGTGAAATTGTTCAAATCATAATTATAAACAATGTCTAAAAGATCCCCATCATTCCACGTTAAGGAAAAAGTTTTATTCAAGGTTAAATGTCAAAAAATTTAGTTTTTCGCGATTTTCAGCAAAACGGTAAGTTTTATCATAAAAGTACCTAGGACAAAATTGTAGATCATGAAATTATCTATCAAAATGTATCAACACTTTTTTCTTACAAGCCACCGTTTCTGAGATATAACGGTTCAAAAAGTTATAAAAGTTGGCATGCACAAATTGTCAAGTTCCCGATAAGACGATGTGGTCGCTCAGCGACAAAGCCTTTTTCTTGTAATTAAATAAAAAAAATAAAAAAAATTTGTCAAGGCCGGTCGTGCTCTAATATTGAATCACAAACAACGGAGGATTCGTTTCGTTCCGACAAAGTGTCATGCGATACATCGCTATTGACGCAATTTAATAACATTTTGAACATTTCATTTCATTTTGTAAACAATTTTTATAACTTTTTGAACCGTTATATCTCAGAAACGGTGGCTTGTAAGAAAAAAGTGTTGATACATTTTGATAGATAATTTCATGATCTACAATTTTGTCCTAGGTACTTTTATGATAAAACTTACCGTTTTGCTGAAAATCGCGAAAAACTAAATTTTTTGACATTTAACCTTGAATAAAACTTTTTCCTTAACGTGGAATGATGGGGATCTTTTAGACATTGTTTATAATTATGATTTGAACAATTTCACAGAAATCCAGCTTGTTGGGACTTTATGTAACTTGAAATGTTTAAATTGACTGGGCTAATAGGGTACCTTGACAATTGTCTTGTGTCAATAATGTAAATCTAGGGTTTATTTAATATGAGGGGTCGAAAATGACCTGAACAACTGCTTCTAGAAAACGATACCGTATACCGGTCATCACACTCGATGGAGTGGTACTATTCTTTTACGGCACTGATCCCTTAGTTACCAAGTACTTATATTAAGTTAGGTATTGTATATATTTTTAGGATGATATATCTTAAAAGTTGCGGTGATAAAATCTCAAATCGATCGTATTTTCTTTGTTTCGATCGCATAAACGAACTGGCTACTACGTATTTAAATGTAAACAGCTCGACCTATCTACACAGTACTCACACATACAAATCTACATGTAAATGACTCACTAGCCTTGAATGAATCTTACTATGGACTTTTAGTAATTGCGACACAGTCCATTATTGGTTAACCTACTGGCCGCAACATTGTGTGATGTTTTTATTATTGATTGGTGTTATATTTATTTTGGTAGAACAGCTGTTATTTGTACTATCTAGCTGGAATGTTCCATTTGCTTAGCACGTGTATTTCTATGCTGATAGTGAGTTGCCCCTATACAAACGGTTTATAAAGGTACTCGCATTAATTCTAGTATTGCGTTTTCCTTATAGTTTGTGACTAAGTTGGTTCATTTCAGAAGTATTAATGTCTTCTTTCCTCTGAATGAGACTAGGCTCCGTGAATGCATTTGTTCATGGTTTAAAAAGGTAACTTGCATTAATTCCAATATTGCGTTTTCCTTATACTCTGTGACTAAGTTGGTTCAGTTCACAAGTATTAATGTCATCTTTCCTCTGAATGGGACTAGGCTCCGTGAATGGATTTGTTCATGGTTTAAAAAGGTACTTGCATTAATTCTAATATTGCGTTTTTCTTAATATAGTCTGTGACTAAGTAGGTTCAGTTCAGAAGTATTGATATATTCTTTCCTCTGAATGAGACTAGGCACAGTGAATGGATTTGTTAAAAGGCTCTGTCTGACCTACGACTGTCTGCCGTCTGGTGGTACCTAAATCCTACTAATATTATTAACACTATCCGTGCGTATGACAATGTATCCGTTGGCCTCCAGCACCGCCACAAACGTACCGAGCTTGGGCATTGTATATAATAGAATAGAATATACTTTATATTTACACCACAAAAACAGAAACACACAATACAAACTTTAAACTAACACATTAGTTGTATAATGGGCGGCCTAATCGCAATGAGCGATTACTTTCAGGCAAACTATGTATAGACTGGACAGTGGCATTGGATGTGCTGACACTATTTTTGCCCATGACCCCTCCCACTTAGCCTTAAAATAAAATGTTATACCTACTTATTTTCAGGTCTGGAAGAAATTGCTTTAAGCAATAAGACCGCCCATTACGCATACGTTTTTGTAGTTTTTAAGATTTTATGTAAATATTTATTATTGGTGTGTGTAATAAAGAATTATTATATCTTATCTTATTATATGTATATCTTATTTTATATCTGTTTGTTCTAGGACCGCGTCCTCAACATCACCAGTCAGATAATGGACCAGATACTCGGGGACGAGCGGGTGGCGAGAGGTTTCCGCGTTAAATTCCCTGAAGATGTTCTACAAGATAACCTGGCGGGGCAGCTCTGGTTCGGCGCTGAGGTTTGTATTAATCTATTTTTTTGCATCTATCAACTTGATTGTGGTCACTATTTTTTTTGCGATCATCTTAATTGTGGTCATTATACCAAACCCCTCAAGAGCTCTTATGGTTTTATTTGGAAGACCCGTGCCCGCTTGAAGTAATATGATGTTATGATGATGATGAATGATCATTGAACTTCATTTCTATACCGATCAAATTACATAAATAAAATGATAAAAATATATAAATAAATATTGCTGGACAATTCACACAGCGACATCTAGCCCCGATAAACTTACATATTTGAGTTAAATGGAAAGAAAGGACATGGTGGGACAGGAATGTTGATGATGATGATGAAATTTATAAAGGAGGTAGGTACTTACAACACAAATTTTGTTTAAAATAAGTCAAACTTATTAAGTTAACAAGTAATAGTAATATTTGTGAGGAAAAACAGAAGTGAGCAAATAACATAGCGAATTTATGACGTAATTTTACTATTTTATTGCGTTTGCGTCAGGCAAATTGTTAGCAGTAGAATTATTTACAATAAGCATTGCGAAATTCTCGATGACGAACAAATCTTTCAAGCTGAGTCTTATAGAAAATGACCATTTATGAATCCACTATGGTAAAAACATTGCCTAATTATCAAAGAAGTTTTTTTTTCGGTAGGTATGCTAAACTCCATTCTTCCATCTTCCATCTTTTATCTACTTATATGTATATTATATAAAAAAAGTCGTGTTTGTTACACTAGTTATAACCTAAACAGCTTAATTGATTTGTCTGAAAATTGTTAAAGAGTTACCTTAGAACCAGGAAAAAGACATAGGATACACTTTACAGCTGGAAAATCCGCGGACGGTTTAGCTAGTTTACCTACTTATATATAATCGTGATTTTACCACATACCACTGTATTAATATCAATTATATTAGGCCGGGATCCGTAGAACATGGAAATCAAGTGATTACTAACAAGCTAATTTTTGGTGAGTAGCTTCGTTTCGATGAGACGTCCAAAGATATCCTATACCCAACTCTCGATTGTGGTAGCTAACAGAGATATCAAGGATTAAAAAATTCAAGGATGTAAAACCGGGATAACGGACCACAAAATTTGTCGGACAATATGTCCGTTAGATTTTATAAATATTAATTAAGTATACAACAAAAAATCAGCTGGTTAGTAATCATAGTAATCATTTAAATTGACCTCGTTTTCGACACATTTTGGAAATGGCGGACTCTTTGATCAAACCATAGGTTTTGTAGGACAAACATGTTTTTATATAATTTAGATAATTATCTTGAGATATAACATATTGTCCTACAAATTTCGTGGTCTGTTATCCCGTTTTTACATCCTTGAATTTTTTAATCCTTGATATCTCTGTTAGCTACCACAATCGAGAGTTGGGTATAGGATATCTTTGGATGTCTCATCGAAACGAAGATACTCACCAAAAATTAGCTTGTTAGTAATCACTTGATTTCCATGTACTACGGATCCCTGACTATATATATTATTAATATATTAATTATCCGTAAAACAATAAATGAATATGAATACCGTCCATTATATCCTCTATTTAACTCCGCACATGCGACGCTCGCGTGTTCTGTAAATACGAAAGCGATGTTGAAAATTAATATATACACTGGTGGTCACATAATTAAGAACGCTAATATTTAGGGAAGATTTTCTCAAACTAAGACGCAAAACTATTTACATGTAATTTATTTTATTTATCTCAGTATTGTAAAACGTTTCTATAATATCACCGTGCTTATTGGTATACAATGATTAGCTAAAAATAAATTGTAAATTTTTTTACACTACTTCAAAACATAGTATTCCTATTTACAGGTTGGTCATATAATTAAGAACGCTTAATCGTTAATTCCTTTTTTTATAATTTAAACAGAAAACACGGTTGAAATTTTAACTGTTTGTATAATATTGGCAATATTTAGTGCTGTTAAAGACAAAAAGGCATTGCTTAGTTAAAAAAAATAAAGCTGTTGATCTATCAACACACCGGCACAAAAGTAAAACTTCGCCTGAAGAATTGGTATTATAAAAAGATAGACAACCATCTGTAATGTTAAAAAACTATGGTTTTCGACGCTTTTGAGCATTTTTCTTCGTATCACATACTTCTACGGAGTGTTCCACATGTACCTAAACAGAGAAAAACAACTCCTCGAGATGACCAAAACATCATTCGTATGGGCTACAAAACTCTTTAATGGGTCCAATGTGCTGGGACAAGAATATTTTGGTGAAAACTAGCCTTCAGCTATCTCAGCACGCACTGTTTGAAGATATGGTAAAAGAAAAATCGCACGGAAGGATATCAAGGAAGGTACTCATGTTGAAACTTTGCTATAGTCAAAATCAGCTTGCACTTGAGAGAAAGTATGAAAACTGGACTTTGCGACAGTGAAAAAATTTACTTTTTTTCTAACGAAACGAAAATAACTAAGGTGTGTTCTGATGGAAAACGATATGTTCTACATCTTCTGAATAAAGCATTCAACCCTAAGTACTCGAAAGTTACATTAAAGCATGGTGGTGGAAATGCGAAAATTTGGGTGTGCTTTTGTGATTTTCTATCTTAGACTGACAAGCTAACAATCTAAATCTAGAGCCGATAGAGAATCTGTAATTTAAAATAAAGAAAAATTATTCAAATACAGAGTGTGGGAACACAGGAGAGCTGTACGACGCTTTTTTAAAATAATGGAATGTATTTATCTTGCGAAATACCAATAAAAAATTAATAGGTTATGCCTCGCAGGTGTAAAGCAGTGTTTAAAGGCCGTGGATATGCTGTAAACTCTTAATTTAGTTTAAAATGTATTAAATTACTATTAAAATTTTCTGCACTGCATATTATTGTGATTAAGATTTAATGTAAATGCCATATAAAACAATTTCCCAGCAGTTAAATAAATCGTTCTTAATTATATGTCCAGCTTCATTACTATTAGAGAGTGTCTCATTTCAGTAAAATAAAAATTTGAGAAATATAGTAAATGATTTTATTGTTTACTATATAAGACACTCTGCTCCATTAGTATGGCTATTTTTTAGCATAATAAGTTGTTTCTCAGAAGGTACACATCTCGGTGTATGAGAAGATTAAAATAAAAATGTTCTATAAATTCAAATCGTTCTTAATTGTATGACCACAAGTGTAACTAGGTAATTAATAGGTATCAAGTAAAATCTTCTAATTTATTAAGCATAAAGCACGACGTTCCTGTTTTCGGGACACCGGGACTTCTATCTTGACCAGAGAGATTATCCCTCCAATCCGCACTTAGCCACTGGCAACAAGCCGGTTTCCAGACAATGTTTTACCTTTAGGCTGAAGCACGCGTCTATACTAACACTATCGGTGCCGTGTGGCTTGGGCATAGCATGTGTTAAGCGCACACATTTTTTTTCAAGAACAAAAAATCAGAAGGTCGTTCAACCTTCGCAATGAAAGTCGAGTGTGCTCTAACTTTGCCTAATACGGCCTATCATCTAACCTACCAATGTTTAACCCTTCCAGTGCCTAACAGCCGGTTCTTCCATAATGAATCGCGAGGAGGAATCAGCCGCGATGCGTCCGCTCGCCAAGGCCTTAACAAGAAGCTTGGAGACGGTGCGGTTCCTGCTGCGGGAGCGATGTCTCCGGCCGCGCGGGCTGGCGCTGTGCCAGCAGATTGTCGCTGATGATATGCTGCAGGAGAGCTTGAAGATCTTTGACAGGTAACATGACATTATATTGATGCCCTAGCTTACGCTGTTGTGATATAACGACACTATGGTAGTAAGAATCTTCATATTGAGATAAACGCGGGCAATCCACGAACCTTTTTACGTTGAATTTCTGGTCAACCGTTTCGTCCCAAAACGTGGGACTTCTTAAGGACCCAACACTGCAAGGACACAGAACACGACCGCTCGCCGGTCCGCACTGCACAGTATGCGGTTCTAGAGGCCGTCGATAATGCTCAAAAACCACAGATAAGGCATAGGGATGTAGCTGCAATTTTGGTATTGAAACAAACGGGCAGAAGGCGTAAGCAAACTTCTTCGAAAACTGCCCCTTATCTTCGCCGCACCTTAGCTTGTTTTCGTGACCTGTCTGGTTAGAGAACAACAAAGTATCTTACCAGACAGCTACTCTGACATGAGAGTTTTACCTCGCATTGTATATTGCCCATTTCCATCAAACTGTTTAACTTTGTTTATAAAATAACGAAAATGATCTATATTGCAGGTTGTTCGCCGAATTCGAACTGTGCTACGTAAGCGCAATGGTGAACGTGAAGACGCCGCACGAATTCGAAGCGCAACAGCTGATCTGTGTGCTCTTCTCCGAGAGCTTGAGGAGGGCTCTCAAACACAATCTACTGACGCAGGAACAGGTAATTAATATTATAAGCCGCGCACTTAAAGAATTGATTTATAAATGGCGTCCGCTCGCATGCGTTCTCGCTCACTCTCTATCGCTGTCTATACTTTTATCCTTGTTTTGCCAATCGTACCATACATACCCGCCGCCATTTTCAAATCAATTTTCTATCTGCGCGGTCTATACTGGAAAATTCACAGCAACATCTAGCCCCGTGGTAAGCGCGAAGCTTGGTGTTACGGGTGCTAGATTTCTGATATACCTAATCGAGTATTCCAGTCTTAGCGTGTATGTTGGTATTTTGTATACGGTAAGATCTTTTGACGCCGAGGATGCTTCGATCCATCGCTCTCTTACATTAAATAAATTGATTTTGATAGTTTTAAATAAATATGGGTTTAGAATAAGCACCTTGTATCTTCAGTTATGTAGTGTCATTTTCACAATCGAATACAAGTAATTAATGTATGTTATCCCACAGGTGGACTCGTACGATCCAGCGTTGATGTTCGCAGTGCCGCGCCTCGCCATCGTCAGTGGACTTCTGATATACTCCAGTGGACCGCTCAGTATAGACAAACTACCTGGCAAGTGAAAAAACTATTTTAACCGCTCTTGAGGATTTTCTATGAAAAAAAAATGTTAGTTCGTCTTACAAAATGGTATACAATTTTATAAGTGTCGGTACTATGAGTAAATAGGTATCTAATTGAAATGTTTCTAGAATTCAAAGAGACGACAGCAAAGCTGAATAATTTTGTGCAAGCAACCTTTGCACCAAATATGTCACGCAAATGTTAAAAAGCTGTTTTGGTTAAGCGCATTTGATATGTCTATATTTTTCGAAGGTAACAGATATAACTCTTCAATAGTTCTGTTAATAAAAATACAGTTTAGCACAGCATCCATTCTTTACAACCGGAAGAATTATCACACTGATCAAATCGAATCCTCGAGAATCGTTGACCAAATGAGTCTATGAGTTTCCTTTTTTTCCTGTCTTTCTTTCTTTAGTGACTTTCCATCCCGAAAATGTATCCCCTATCTATATATTATAAGTCTGATTGCAGTTTCTTTTCCAGAGGAAATGTCCGATATGTTCCGTCCATTCCGTACACTCCTTCACAAGATTCGATCTCTCCTGTGGACGTTGGATCGACGCGAGCTGACCGCGTTGGAACGTTTACTGGCCACCAACGGAGATGTCGCTAGCTTCGCGTCGCTGGAGTTCAACTCAGGTAAGACTGTAGTTAGAGCGAGACTTATGTATAATTCATAGTCGCTGGTAAGACTGTAGTTAGAGCGAGACCAACGTCTACGTATCATTCATAATCGCTGGTAAGGCTGTAGTAAGAGCGAGACGTAAGATCAGTGCGTATTGGATGAGATAAGATCGGTGCGTATTGGAACATCTCAGCAACAAAGCCTTGTTTTTGTAATTAAATAAAAAATAGGGATGCACTCTTCTGCCAGAACGTGTGGACTCGTATACTCGTCGTAAGATAAATTTATTAAAAAATACTACAGACCACATTTTGATATGGTATATAATATATTCGCCTAATTATAAATGAAATAAATTAAATATTTTTTTCATAATTCTTAGTACCTACTCTATAATTAATTAAAGTTGACATTTAGTTTAAAAAATAAACACCACTGATCCAGCCGGATCTTGACTTTTAATCTCTCCCCAAAATAACTTGAATAAAAATGTTAAGAATATCTATTTGTTTTCCAGCATCAGAAATAATAGAAGACCCATCGTGCCCGTATCCGGACATCGGCGAGTTTGTGTCCCGCTTCTACGCGGACCACGCCAATGTACGGGACTTGTATACCCAGCAAAGGTAAGGAAGTTTCATTAAAAATATTTTAATCACCCTAACACTTTTATAACATAAACGATGTAACAAGTTAGCCTTAGGACTTATAATATTAGCACTTTAAACACATCAAGATTATTTCAGTGTTTCTCATCACGGACACTTCTACTTTCTACTTTGTTTATCCGCAAAGGCGCTTCCGTTTAGTATAAAAAAAACTTTTTTTATAGAGAAAAGTCTAAGGCAAATCTTAAAATTGAAATAGCACCTTTTTTTCTAAAGTCTTAACATAAAGAGTTAGTTTACTCTCAGTCCTTAATGTCTAATTACATTGGATGAATTAGCAACAATATTACAGAATATTTATATTCAAAGTATTTGTTTTACTATTTAGTCCACTGTTTGAATAGGCTGTGCTGTGCAATAGGACCAATTAATAACATATCATACATTTTCAAAACTGATAAACCACTTCAAAAATCAATAGCAGTTAATGTAATCAACTAGTTCTACACAATACACGATACTGTTATCTAATCAGAAGCATTGCTTTAACACGTACGAATTATTTTATCAACTACATTAAAAATCTAAACAAATATATTTCTTTTCAGTTCAAGTGAACCTACAATCAGTGACGCTGATTATCTACCGGATAACATAGAAGTAATGACTCCTATTATAGATGGACTGAGACGTTTAACCGAAGTTACGGAGGAAACGGAAACAGAGGTCGAAGCTAACACATTCCAAGAGAGAAGTAGAAAGACTAGTAGAACTGAAGAAACTAAAAATGACATATCCGCACTAAGAAATCTATCAACCAACGGTCTCAGTATGTTCGATCCTCTTGTGATCAACGCTATGACAGCATCCACTTCAGATGCCAATAGACAATTCCCAGATCATGATCTCGTAACATCACTGAACGAACAAGTCACTGAAATTAACGATAGACTCTCATCTATAGCCGCTAGTGATGTAGACATTATAGAACCTATACATTCTTTCTCAACTAGTGATGTACCTAACCTTATCGCTGCGGAGGACGGTGATGCGTTCTTCGCTGCGAATAGAAATGATCAGATGACGTGCATGCCTTCGACGAGTCACGGATATCTCATCCCTAACGCTATAAGTCACGAACCAGCCGTTCTAACTTTATCTCATAATAATTCCACGATTTTCAACCCTGAAGATGAAAATGACACAGCTGTGGCTTCTAGTATGATAATGCCCGACCATCCAATAGACTCAGATATAACGACGAACATTACCTTATCTATAGCTAATGCGAATCTAAGCTCACTGTTGCTAACGAACGACGAATACAGAGAGAATTTCGAAACGATCGATGAAGATGACGCTAGTTTCCATTCAGCGAATATGACGATGGAACAACCGGAGGGTGATAAAGTTAAATTCTTGCTAGGATACGAGAGCGATCACGAAACACCGGACGATTCAGGCGTCAGTACCGAAAACACAAGTCTAGATCGCTCACCTGACGTAGAAAAGGATAACTTCACAGAAAACAGAGTAGATACAGACATCGGCAACACTGTTTACGAAACACAACGCGAACCAAGCTCTTCATTAGTGAACATAAATTCTGACGATGATAATCCGCAAAACCCTGATCTAAAACTAAATAAAAAACTAAAGGAGGAAGCTAGAAAAGTTCTCAACGATTGGGGTATGCCGATGCCTGAAAACGAAGAATTCCAAAGCATAGACGATGTGATAGCAGTATTAAGAAAGCAGAGAAAAGATAAGAAGGTAACAGAACCGACGACTTCAAAAGAGAGCACATCACAGCAAAGCAGTTCTAGAAGAAAGGACCCGAGAAGAAAGTCCACGTCGAAGAATAAGAGGAAAAAGAGTAAAATGTTTATGGTGATACTGGAGAGTCAGAATACGCAGAATGTGAATACTGTTCGGTTGAATTTGGACCATTTTGTTGATGACAGGTAAGTTTTTTCATAATCAGTATCATAATAAGACATGTAATAAATAAATAATTAATTAATATTGCTAGAAATTCACACAGCAATGGTAAGCTCGAAGCTTGTGTTACGGGTACTAGATAATCTGATACAATTCATAGCTAGATATTTTTGATTATACATATAACAAAATGTCTGTAGATCGTATAAGAATTTTGTTCCGAAACTGGAATCGAATCAGCAACATTCTGCGTCGGTGGCAGACCTTCGTCGGCTAGGCCACAGAGGTTGTCTCATTACCCATATTTTTATAAAACGATTATTAGATTATTATATTTTTTCAGTAGTGCAGTTTTGGACCCAATAGATTGTGCAGACGATGAACAAATCGCGCTCGCGTTACAAGCACAGGAGCTAGCGGCGCGGCAACAAGCGAGAGGGAAGTTCAAGTGAGTATCTCTCTCTCTCTCTTTGTATGTGCGGTAAACTTATCCATCATCATCATTTTAGCCGACCGACATCTACTACTGGACATAGGCCTCCCTAAATAATTACCAGGCACTACGGTCGGATGCAGCTTGCATCCACCGTGAACTGGCAGATTTGACCAAATCATCCGTCCATCTTGTTGGTGGAAGTCTGACGCTGCGTTTTGAGATCTGTGGTCTCAACTCGAGAACGGCCCCATCGGCCATCTGTTCTTACCTCATTGTAGCATAGATAGGTATACCATTTTCAAAAGAGTAAAACAATCACTTTGTTGCCTGTCTATCAAATAAAAAGGCATTGAGTAAAAATTTAATACTTAAATAAAATGGGTATTCTGGGTGATATCTAAATCTAATAAACAAATATTTATCTATGTATGTAGGTTTATTCTTTTATATATATCCGAAATCTAGCATCTGTTGTTTCCGTGTGAAAGGTCTAGAAATATTATATTTAATTTTATAAATTAATTTCCAGGTCAAGCGAAGACCTAATTCACCGTCTGTTCGTGTGCATCGCGGGCGTCGCGGACCAGCTGCAAACCAACTTCGCGGCGGATCTCAGGAACATACTCAAGGCGGTGTTCCTCATGAACCAGACTCCCGACGAACCGGAACCGGAACCGGAGAAGGAAACGGAGAAATCACCCACCATAGAGTATGAGGTGTCCGAGGACCAGGTTATACAGAATGGTGAGACTTTAGACATACTTACCAAAAAAAAATTATAAATTAGAAAGACATTTAATTTTATAAATTAGCCTGCATCTATCGAGAATGGCCAGTATCATTATTCTTATCCAGTTTAATGAAATGAAATGTCTTTATTTGCGAGAATGGATTACAGGATATACAATTCAATTCAATTCTTAAGGAGGTACCGTATATAAAATCTGCCGTCGAACACTAATAACATAAAATACTTTCATAACAAGTTCATTGGTTTAGTTGGTTGATGCAGTCGTTACTCAGTGACAAAGAGAATATAATCACTACGTTTTAAGAGACGGCACTTAGAACATTGGATTGAGTTCACTTGACGTGAGCTCGAGTAAACGCAACATTACCAACATAAGGACAATATCGCTCAGACAGGCAATGCTGCCAACTTAACAGTATTAACTTTTGGAACCTCCTCCAGGACCTCGCTACTTGTATTTTTCATAAATTTTGCAGAGAATTATACTAACCAATTCACCAATCATTGCTATACATTTGTTAAAATAAGGAGGCCATGAAAATAATACAAATCAAATAAAATCAATCGTTTATTTGCAAAAACACATCATTTTAAAATACAAAATAGGTACATTTCTTAGAACTAAGTAGGTACCTACCTAGTAAATGTGTTCAAACTTGCAAGCAGGTGTGCAAATATTAAGTAGGTAATGAGTATACTATAATAATACAATTAAATTGAATTAAACACTTAGGGTTCAGAGGAAATTTTGCAAGAAATATATATTGGGCTTATCTTTCGTCTACCACAAATAGAACATTTCCTGGAGCTTCTGTTGTATGATTTTTTTTTTATCCGAATCTTCTATTGTATTTTGCATGTTCAATTTTTAATATTAGTTTTGACTTCACTTTTGCACAATATTGCGGAATAAATTTGGATTTGATAAACTTAATTTTCTCAATTTCAAACAAAACGTACGACTGAAAAATCAGAATGAAATGACAATGTGACATGATAGTCAATCCGTCAATCGGCCAATTTTACTCCTACCTAACCTAAGTACCAACCGAATAGTAAGAACTTCGGCATCTGTTGGTTGGCAAGGATTTCTCTACAATTATTTAATCTCTGTTTTGTCAAATTTAAAACTTAACATCAAAGAAATAAAGTGACTTATCGTTTACATTATCACTATTCAAATTCTGTTCCAAGGCAGTGTCGACCCCCTGCTCAGTGAGTGAACTTTGCTTTAGAATTTGTGCTTGTGTTTTGTGTAATAAACGCAATGTAAACTTACCTATTAGGGGGGATACCAATTAATGCTTCTGTCTATACTTTTTGATCGTTCTCCTGGTAACTCCAATTCTCTGAGTCGTCGATTTCCGAACGAAAATTCTGACAGATGAACGTCAACGTGCTGTCAAAGTCAGTGCTTGCATCGTTCAATCACAAGAGTCACTGATCAGCTGATATTGTATTGTCGTACAGGATTAAAAAACAGGATTTGTTCCTACTATTTGAAACAATTGTATTTGTACTCACGGTTTTTAGTGGTTTTAAATAGTGACACATCGCTTGTATCCATTATCCTTCATCGAATTATCACAGTGTATTATGGTGAAAATTATACTTGTTGGTGCACTGTGAGGTTATTTGTATGTTTTTAAGCTTCTTAGAGACACTACCCTTAACATTATTAATTTCAAAAAATATTCCATTCTCAAAATGACTTTTCTTTACAGGAAGTTCATTCGACAGTGTATACTCAGCCGAAGAAGTGTATGCTGACAGTAATTCGTCAGACTCCAACCAATCAGAAGGCTCGACGTTAACAAGACGAAATACCGTCAATTCCTCGACAATAAACGAAGAACCTTCCACAACTACTGTTAGGGCAGAAGTTAGAAGGAAGTCTGTGGACAATGGAAATCATTTACAAGCGTCCGTGTCTACAGGAGATCTCACATTAAACAGGTTAGTATAGAATGTATTTTTTAATATTATTATTTTAAGAATTGCATATAAAATTAAAATATATTTTATGTACCTATATATTGAGAATGAAACATAAATATATATTCAAAATACATTTCTCCTCTTATAAATCTAAAGATTCAAATATAATGTTTTATTTTGGACTCAAATATTTTTAAACTGTTGTAGATTGATAAATTCATGTTGAGATAAACGGGCAATCCACGAACCTATTTACGTTTAATTTTTGGTTAACGATTTTGTCTCAAAACGTGGAACCTTCTTCAGGACCAAACACTGCAAGGACACGAATCACGACCGCTCTCCGGTCCGCAGTGCACTGCGCGCCAGACAGCGAGCGCGCAACGTGCCGAGCGCGTGGATTGCCCGTTTATCTCAAAATCTATTTCATAACGTCCAGATTTTTTTTAAATGGTGAATTAGTATTCCACTTATGTTAAATTCTCTTTATTTTTAATTAGGGAGGAGCGTAGAGAGTCCACAGTGGAGCGCGCCCCCGCGTGGGTGCCGGACGTGGCGGCGCCGGCCTGCATGCGCTGCGCCGCGCACTTCACGGCCTTCAGGCGGAGGCATCACTGCAGGAACTGCGGTACGTAGAGAGTCCACAGTGGAGCGCGCCCCCGCGTGGGTGCCGGACGTGGCGGCGCCGGCCTGCATGCGCTGCGCCGCGCACTTCACGGCCTTCAGGCGGAGGCATCACTGCAGGAACTGCGGTACGTAGAGAGTCCACAGTGGAGCGCGCCCCCGCGTGGGTGCCGGACGTGGCGGCGCCGGCCTGCATGCGCTGCGCCGCGCACTTCACGGCCTTCAGGCGGAGGCATCACTGCAGGAACTGCGGTACGTAGAGAGTCCACAGTGGAGCGCGCCCCCGCGTGGGTGCCGGACGTGGCGGCGCCGGCCTGCATGCGCTGCGCCGCGCACTTCACGGCCTTCAGGCGGAGGCATCACTGCAGGAACTGCGGTACGTAGAGAGTCCACAGTGGAGCGCGCCCCCGCGTGGGTGCCGGACGTGGCGGCGCCGGCCTGCATGCGCTGCGCCGCGCACTTCACGGCCTTCAGGCGGAGGCATCACTGCAGGAACTGCGGTACGTAGAGAGTCCACAGTGGAGCGCGCCCCCGCGTGGGTGCCGGACGTGGCGGCGCCGGCCTGCATGCGCTGCGCCGCGCACTTCACGGCCTTCAGGCGGAGGCATCACTGCAGGAACTGCGGTACGTAGAGAGTCCACAGTGGAGCGCGCCCCCGCGTGGGTGCCGGACGTGGCGGCGCCGGCCTGCATGCGCTGCGCCGCGCACTTCACGGCCTTCAGGCGGAGGCATCACTGCAGGAACTGCGGTACGTAGAGAGTCCACAGTGGAGCGCGCCCCCGCGTGGGTGCCGGACGTGGCGGCGCCGGCCTGCATGCGCTGCGCCGCGCACTTCACGGCCTTCAGGCGGAGGCATCACTGCAGGAACTGCGGTACGTAGAGAGTCCACAGTGGAGCGCGCCCCCGCGTGGGTGCCGGACGTGGCGGCGCCGGCCTGCATGCGCTGCGCCGCGCACTTCACGGCCTTCAGGCGGAGGCATCACTGCAGGAACTGCGGTACGTAGAGAGTCCACAGTGGAGCGCGCCCCCGCGTGGGTGCCGGACGTGGCGGCGCCGGCCTGCATGCGCTGCGCCGCGCACTTCACGGCCTTCAGGCGGAGGCATCACTGCAGGAACTGCGGTACGTAGAGAGTCCACAGTGGAGCGCGCCCCCGCGTGGGTGCCGGACGTGGCGGCGCCGGCCTGCATGCGCTGCGCCGCGCACTTCACGGCCTTCAGGCGGAGGCATCACTGCAGGAACTGCGGTACGTAGAGAGTCCACAGTGGAGCGCGCCCCCGCGTGGGTGCCGGACGTGGCGGCGCCGGCCTGCATGCGCTGCGCCGCGCACTTCACGGCCTTCAGGCGGAGGCATCACTGCAGGAACTGCGGTACGTAGAGAGTCCACAGTGGAGCGCGCCCCCGCGTGGGTGCCGGACGTGGCGGCGCCGGCCTGCATGCGCTGCGCCGCGCACTTCACGGCCTTCAGGCGGAGGCATCACTGCAGGAACTGCGGTACGTAGAGAGTCCACAGTGGAGCGCGCCCCCGCGTGGGTGCCGGACGTGGCGGCGCCGGCCTGCATGCGCTGCGCCGCGCACTTCACGGCCTTCAGGCGGAGGCATCACTGCAGGAACTGCGGTACGTAGAGAGTCCACAGTGGAGCGCGCCCCCGCGTGGGTGCCGGACGTGGCGGCGCCGGCCTGCATGCGCTGCGCCGCGCACTTCACGGCCTTCAGGCGGAGGCATCACTGCAGGAACTGCGGTACGTAGAGAGTCCACAGTGGAGCGCGCCCCCGCGTGGGTGCCGGACGTGGCGGCGCCGGCCTGCATGCGCTGCGCCGCGCACTTCACGGCCTTCAGGCGGAGGCATCACTGCAGGAACTGCGGTACGTAGAGAGTCCACAGTGGAGCGCGCCCCCGCGTGGGTGCCGGACGTGGCGGCGCCGGCCTGCATGCGCTGCGCCGCGCACTTCACGGCCTTCAGGCGGAGGCATCACTGCAGGAACTGCGGTACGTAGAGAGTCCACAGTGGAGCGCGCCCCCGCGTGGGTGCCGGACGTGGCGGCGCCGGCCTGCATGCGCTGCGCCGCGCACTTCACGGCCTTCAGGCGGAGGCATCACTGCAGGAACTGCGGTACGTAGAGAGTCCACAGTGGAGCGCGCCCCCGCGTGGGTGCCGGACGTGGCGGCGCCGGCCTGCATGCGCTGCGCCGCGCACTTCACGGCCTTCAGGCGGAGGCATCACTGCAGGAACTGCGGTACGTAGAGAGTCCACAGTGGAGCGCGCCCCCGCGTGGGTGCCGGACGTGGCGGCGCCGGCCTGCATGCGCTGCGCCGCGCACTTCACGGCCTTCAGGCGGAGGCATCACTGCAGGAACTGCGGTACGTAGAGAGTCCACAGTGGAGCGCGCCCCCGCGTGGGTGCCGGACGTGGCGGCGCCGGCCTGCATGCGCTGCGCCGCGCACTTCACGGCCTTCAGGCGGAGGCATCACTGCAGGAACTGCGGTACGTAGAGAGTCCACAGTGGAGCGCGCCCCCGCGTGGGTGCCGGACGTGGCGGCGCCGGCCTGCATGCGCTGCGCCGCGCACTTCACGGCCTTCAGGCGGAGGCATCACTGCAGGAACTGCGGTACGTAGAGAGTCCACAGTGGAGCGCGCCCCCGCGTGGGTGCCGGACGTGGCGGCGCCGGCCTGCATGCGCTGCGCCGCGCACTTCACGGCCTTCAGGCGGAGGCATCACTGCAGGAACTGCGGTACGTAGAGAGTCCACAGTGGAGCGCGCCCCCGCGTGGGTGCCGGACGTGGCGGCGCCGGCCTGCATGCGCTGCGCCGCGCACTTCACGGCCTTCAGGCGGAGGCATCACTGCAGGAACTGCGGTACGTAGAGAGTCCACAGTGGAGCGCGCCCCCGCGTGGGTGCCGGACGTGGCGGCGCCGGCCTGCATGCGCTGCGCCGCGCACTTCACGGCCTTCAGGCGGAGGCATCACTGCAGGAACTGCGGTACGTAGAGAGTCCACAGTGGAGCGCGCCCCCGCGTGGGTGCCGGACGTGGCGGCGCCGGCCTGCATGCGCTGCGCCGCGCACTTCACGGCCTTCAGGCGGAGGCATCACTGCAGGAACTGCGGTACGTAGAGAGTCCACAGTGGAGCGCGCCCCCGCGTGGGTGCCGGACGTGGCGGCGCCGGCCTGCATGCGCTGCGCCGCGCACTTCACGGCCTTCAGGCGGAGGCATCACTGCAGGAACTGCGGTACGTAGAGAGTCCACAGTGGAGCGCGCCCCCGCGTGGGTGCCGGACGTGGCGGCGCCGGCCTGCATGCGCTGCGCCGCGCACTTCACGGCCTTCAGGCGGAGGCATCACTGCAGGAACTGCGGTACGTAGAGAGTCCACAGTGGAGCGCGCCCCCGCGTGGGTGCCGGACGTGGCGGCGCCGGCCTGCATGCGCTGCGCCGCGCACTTCACGGCCTTCAGGCGGAGGCATCACTGCAGGAACTGCGGTACGTAGAGAGTCCACAGTGGAGCGCGCCCCCGCGTGGGTGCCGGACGTGGCGGCGCCGGCCTGCATGCGCTGCGCCGCGCACTTCACGGCCTTCAGGCGGAGGCATCACTGCAGGAACTGCGGTACGTAGAGAGTCCACAGTGGAGCGCGCCCCCGCGTGGGTGCCGGACGTGGCGGCGCCGGCCTGCATGCGCTGCGCCGCGCACTTCACGGCCTTCAGGCGGAGGCATCACTGCAGGAACTGCGGTACGTAGAGAGTCCACAGTGGAGCGCGCCCCCGCGTGGGTGCCGGACGTGGCGGCGCCGGCCTGCATGCGCTGCGCCGCGCACTTCACGGCCTTCAGGCGGAGGCATCACTGCAGGAACTGCGGTACGTAGAGAGTCCACAGTGGAGCGCGCCCCCGCGTGGGTGCCGGACGTGGCGGCGCCGGCCTGCATGCGCTGCGCCGCGCACTTCACGGCCTTCAGGCGGAGGCATCACTGCAGGAACTGCGGTACGTAGAGAGTCCACAGTGGAGCGCGCCCCCGCGTGGGTGCCGGACGTGGCGGCGCCGGCCTGCATGCGCTGCGCCGCGCACTTCACGGCCTTCAGGCGGAGGCATCACTGCAGGAACTGCGGTACGTAGAGAGTCCACAGTGGAGCGCGCCCCCGCGTGGGTGCCGGACGTGGCGGCGCCGGCCTGCATGCGCTGCGCCGCGCACTTCACGGCCTTCAGGCGGAGGCATCACTGCAGGAACTGCGGTACGTAGAGAGTCCACAGTGGAGCGCGCCCCCGCGTGGGTGCCGGACGTGGCGGCGCCGGCCTGCATGCGCTGCGCCGCGCACTTCACGGCCTTCAGGCGGAGGCATCACTGCAGGAACTGCGGTACGTAGAGAGTCCACAGTGGAGCGCGCCCCCGCGTGGGTGCCGGACGTGGCGGCGCCGGCCTGCATGCGCTGCGCCGCGCACTTCACGGCCTTCAGGCGGAGGCATCACTGCAGGAACTGCGGTACGTAGAGAGTCCACAGTGGAGCGCGCCCCCGCGTGGGTGCCGGACGTGGCGGCGCCGGCCTGCATGCGCTGCGCCGCGCACTTCACGGCCTTCAGGCGGAGGCATCACTGCAGGAACTGCGGTACGTAGAGAGTCCACAGTGGAGCGCGCCCCCGCGTGGGTGCCGGACGTGGCGGCGCCGGCCTGCATGCGCTGCGCCGCGCACTTCACGGCCTTCAGGCGGAGGCATCACTGCAGGAACTGCGGTACGTAGAGAGTCCACAGTGGAGCGCGCCCCCGCGTGGGTGCCGGACGTGGCGGCGCCGGCCTGCATGCGCTGCGCCGCGCACTTCACGGCCTTCAGGCGGAGGCATCACTGCAGGAACTGCGGTACGTAGAGAGTCCACAGTGGAGCGCGCCCCCGCGTGGGTGCCGGACGTGGCGGCGCCGGCCTGCATGCGCTGCGCCGCGCACTTCACGGCCTTCAGGCGGAGGCATCACTGCAGGAACTGCGGTACGTAGAGAGTCCACAGTGGAGCGCGCCCCCGCGTGGGTGCCGGACGTGGCGGCGCCGGCCTGCATGCGCTGCGCCGCGCACTTCACGGCCTTCAGGCGGAGGCATCACTGCAGGAACTGCGGTACGTAGAGAGTCCACAGTGGAGCGCGCCCCCGCGTGGGTGCCGGACGTGGCGGCGCCGGCCTGCATGCGCTGCGCCGCGCACTTCACGGCCTTCAGGCGGAGGCATCACTGCAGGAACTGCGGTACGTAGAGAGTCCACAGTGGAGCGCGCCCCCGCGTGGGTGCCGGACGTGGCGGCGCCGGCCTGCATGCGCTGCGCCGCGCACTTCACGGCCTTCAGGCGGAGGCATCACTGCAGGAACTGCGGTACGTAGAGAGTCCACAGTGGAGCGCGCCCCCGCGTGGGTGCCGGACGTGGCGGCGCCGGCCTGCATGCGCTGCGCCGCGCACTTCACGGCCTTCAGGCGGAGGCATCACTGCAGGAACTGCGGTACGTAGAGAGTCCACAGTGGAGCGCGCCCCCGCGTGGGTGCCGGACGTGGCGGCGCCACCCTTGTCCCCCGGCCGCTGTTTTTTGCTTCTTACTTAATTTTTTTAACCTAGGCTAAAAAGTTATTATAACACATATTTGTAGGCAAAATAATTTGCAACAAATTATGATTTAAGTACATATTTTTCGTAAGACGTATACTTTTCGAGATATCACGAAAATAGTGATTTTAAGATGGCGAAGTGCAACCCCACAAACTTCAGGTTAAGCTTCTATTGACCCCGCCCTCCTGCCCCAAAAATAATCCTCTAAAAAATGCAATACTCGATCCTTAAATTGTAACATTTCAATGGACTAATATACATACCTACACCCGTAACACAAGCTTTGAGCTTACCACGGGGCTAGTTCTTGCTGTGTAAATTGCCCATCCATATTTTATTTATTGTGCTCCTACTAGTATTTGATAAATACCTTTTTCCTCTCCAGGTAAAGTATTCTGTGCGTCGTGCAGTTCCAATTCGTGTCCTCTGCCGCGCTTCGGTCAGTTGAAGCCGGTGCGCGTGTGCGAGGGTTGTTTCGCGTCCATAGCGCTCAGCTGTCAGAGGCAAACTACGAGTTTGTATTCACTTTAGACTTACTCAAACTAAATTGAACAGGTGGCGCCTCTAGTGACCGAATATTGAACTAATTGCCTGTAAACAAAAACAGGAGAATTTAAACTTGCACGAAATGCATAAGGAAAAGTTAACTAAATATTAATGCAGGGAAAACTTACCGCGTTTTGGTGGTTTTTTTTTTCTATTTCTAATATCTAAGCATGTATAATCATTAATCAAGCATTTAATTAATAACATTGTATATATCATGACTTATTTTTGATTCTTTACTTTCTCCGTAAGCTTCGAGCTTATCACGGGGCCAGATGCTGTTTTGTTATTTTCTTACTATTTCTGTTGATAGACCTTATAGGTCATAATATCCTCTTGATTTTAAAATGAAGGTATACTATTGTAGATTCAACCGCAGAACTACGTTATGATTTGAAAAAGAATACCTCTAACTTATATTTTAATACCTTCACGGAGTGGATTTGGAAATTGTTTTAGAATTAGATTGATACTAGGAAACTGATTTCCCTCGGGAAAATTCGTTAACGCGGGTAAATTAGTGAAAATCATGAAGTCACTAGATGCGTCATTATTTTTCAAAGGATTGTAAATTTGCATATATTAACCCTTTAATAATAAATAATGTTTCTATTTTATTATTATATCATTCGTTACCTTTGTACTTTCAGCGAGTGTAAAATAAATTAACTAAATATGTTTTAGTTAGACTTACTGTAACATATTTTCTTGCAATACTAAAAAGAAATTTAAATAAAAAAAAGAAACTAAACGTAATTCACTCTTGACTAAATATATCATTATTGCCGCTTAGTATAAAAGAATTGTAAAACTATAGTTAGGCGTTTAATAAAAGTTTTGACTTAGGTATGCTTCAATACCAAAATCATAGATATAAAGTCTAGGCATCCTATATAATTTTAATTTTGGGTTCCAATGGTCAGAACTGTGTCCAGCAGTGGACGTCCGATGGCTGAAATGATGATGACTATGGAGCTAAACTATGTCAAATATTGTTTTAGCCCTACTATAAGTGTTAAATTTAGCGGCCAAGAGTGTAACAATCTTTTTAATGTATGATTTATGTAAATTACTTAGCATTAAAAAGAGTATGAAAAATTAAAAAAATGACACTACCTCGAAATTTCAGATTTTTTGCAAGTAATTAAACATAATTAACTATTTTACTAACTGACCGTTTTAACTCGAGTTCTTAGTTTCTTGTAATATATATAAAAATGTAACGAACTTTGAAACTCGGGTGTAAATTTCCATTTAATCGTGATATAAATGTAATGTTATTCCAAAATAATTATTTTACTAACCTTACCTTAATTGTTAACTAGATAATAAAAAACATGTATATTTTTCCACGTTGACTGAGAAAGGAAAAAATAGATTTAAGAAGTTTCTAGTGTTTTAAGTAGCTCTCTAAATGACGCATATTTACTAATACAAATCGAAAGTCTAATTGTGACGATTTCTGTAGAACTCTGAGGTTTCTTTAGAAAGGGAAATGCAGACCTTTTGCCGCGTTGTTGCCTTTTCTGTGTAATTAGCGTCTCAGAGCTCAAATTGTACAGATCTTGAAATAATGATCACTAAATGACTCTTAGTATCTACAGAAATAAAAGTAAGTTTTATAAATTAACGCCCTATTAACAAGATATTTCAATTACTTTTATTTTATTGGAATTCATTTTGTGTTCTATAAGTTAGATTCCTGATTTTAAATGTTTTGTATCTTTATAAATTTTAATTCTGTGATTCGTCTTAATCTATTATAATTTTACTTGTAAAGATACTCTGGGTAAAATCTAGTTATAAGTATTCAATCATAACCTTATATAACCTAAATTAAGAATGGTGCTGAAGCATTATATTTCTCGCTAAGTCGTGTATTATACAGAAACGACGTAAGGTGTCTTGATCTTACCTATACACCGTTTCTGTGTAATTCACTCTTGTCTAAAGTATAATGTCTGAGATAGTCAATATCATTCTTTATTCAAAAGTTGTATCATATATTTTTTCCTCTATGGTTTGATTTTATTCGATTTAGGGCCTGTTTCACCGGTTAAAGATTTAGATTGTTATCTGATAGTTATCGAAACCAACATTTATGTAGTTCATCTGGCAGATAAGTTACGGATAGCCTATCTGACACTTTATCTGTAACCTGTGTATCTTTATCTGTGAAACAGGCCCTTAATATTTTAATGTAGAAATAGTGTTGTACTGATTTTTCTTTGTACCTACTATGATTTTTTTATTGAATTAAACCTATTTTATTTTGTACCATAATTTTTATTGTAATACTTAGAGTTTATTGTAATTAGTTATTCTTAATACGGCTCAATAATCTGGGATGCATCTTGTCTATAATTTAACATTCTAATAATGTCCCAAGCGCTACAGCGTTCAGTACTGGATGGGTTTACAGTTGCTGACGTTGTAAATCATCATTATAAAGCCTCCAATCTACATCACTATTTCTAGTTTCATTAATAACTAAAGAATTTCCATTTACCTAATTGTAAACATCTGTTATTATAAGATTATTGTAAATGACAGTTACTGTACGTCTGTTAATAAAATGAAAAGGGAAAAGTATTTTTTATTTACGCCTAAACTTATCATATGGAATTATATTTACATTCCCAATACTGGGATTCGGGAACTATTCTTTTACGAGAGAGATTTCGCCACGCTGACTAAATGTTGTTGAATGTCACATATTCTTCATACTCATGAAATTCTCAGAGCATGCCGGTTGCCTCACGATATTTGCCTTTACCGTTAAAGCACGTGATTTAAAAACAGAAAAAATCTTCTAAATCGGGATGAGTCTAAAATCCACGACCGTAGGTTTGAAAGTTGAACGTGTTCCCAGTTTTTACACGGCTTTTATCTCACTAACCTAAAGATAGTTAACAATATAGAACCTACTCAAAATTCGAACGAAAAGTAGGTACTTACACATTTCGTTCACTAAAAACAAGCACAAGCACGATAGATTCTAAATACTGAAGTAGGTACCTACTTTTATTGCTTTTCCCTATATAAATGTAAACAATTGTGTTTTAATCACACACAGATGCTCTTTCGAAATCCTTTGTTTAGTTGAGTTTATCCTTTATTTTATTTTCCGTATATTTTCCGAGGCTGTGCATAAGTCCTGAGTAAGCAGCCGTTTCGTGACCCCATCGTGGAGTTGTTTGACGCTCGGCTTAAGGAAGCTTAGTAGTTGGTGTAGGCTTAACAAACTCTTAGAATGGGCACTGTATTTTGTTTGAAATAAAGTAAATACCTACTTATTATTTATTTTTTTGATGATAGACTCCTGCCTGACCACAATCTTAGCTGATGGAAAGTGTCAATGTGGCCGAGGATGGATCACAAGGGTCTAGACGGTACCTATTCACTCTTGTCTTTGATTAATAATTAATTTCAGATAAATACAACATAATTTAATAAGGCGCATGTCTATGGCGCAGCGGGTGAAGGGCCTTAGACGTGATGTTGCGGGTTAGTTTCTTCCCTCGGGACATAAAATTATATGATCTACAATTTTTTTTGTGTGTTTCTAGGTATAATTAAAAATATCTATCTCTATTTTTATTATCAAACATCTAGCACACGTTGCACAAGCATGGAATCTACCAAGGGGCTAGATGTTGCGGTATGAATTGTCCATCAATATTATTCCTAAGCTCTAACCATTCCCAAGTCTACATTCAATTCTGTGAGCGAGCGCGGGGCCGACCACGCATAAAGGATTAAAGTTTCAGTTTGTTTACTTTCCGTGAATTGAGCAATATTGGAAGTTGTTGCAGTTTTGTAGTTTGTGGTAAATAGCTGACGGGTCGCTTTGCTTTCAAGAGCGCTTCACAAATTAATCTCCCAAGCTTTTGGAACAAAACCTTAATGGCGCAGGCGGGCGAAAGACCGCTTTTGCAGATTCGATTTCCGCTTCAGGACAAAATGTTGTATGATCTCCAAACATTTGTTTGATCGCTGGGCGTTTTCTATCTATAATAAAATATATCTATCTATGTATGTAAGTATATTCTATTGTTGGTATATTAGAAATCTAGCACCCGTAACCAACCTTCAACCTTACCAAGAGGCTAGATGTTGCTGTGTGAATTGTCATTTAAGTCCCCAAAAGATCAGAAACGATTTACATAGTAGAACACGTTTGATTTTTATCCGCACAATATCGACTTGAACTCGATCTCGATTCAATGAGAATCGATTCGGATGCAACGAGAGTACACGCTTATCGACACCGCTTACTAAGAGGCTTCAGCGCTTGGAGTCAAATTTTTATATGGAATTAAACCCAGTATGTCCTAGCAGTAAGAACGTAAATATGTTAAACTCTTACCTCTTGGAGATAAGAGCAGGGTCCTATATTTATAGTGCGTAGACCGGACTGATAGTCATGATAAAGCTAGAGTGAGTGGTAGAGCTGTTAATATTTAAATCTACTTATATAAAGCAATGTTGCTCCTCAACGATCGTATCACATGGAATGGCTAAGGAGGCCTTTGCTATGCAGTTAGATGGGTTAAATTTACATACCTTTGATTTTAATTTATATTGCACACAAATTTTGATAGTTTCGAAAATACAAAATAACTTTTCTTATGTACAAAATTACTTCATCGACTATTTATTTTTCTTGAGGTTTGATGCGAGCCTACACAACAGGATAAATCATCACAAGAATGTGGATATTTTTTATGCGGGCCGAGTTTACGGGACCAATGTGGACTAAATCAAGACAAGTCGAGTCCATTCCCTCATAACTCCTCGACAATCCAATGATGGCAACGTTGAATGCTTTTATTCGTTATGTAAATTGCATGGCAACTCGATAGTGTAAATTGGTGGTAATACGATATGAGGCACTGAATTTAAAACAGTAAAATATCGAGAACTTTTTATTCAAGATTTTGATTTTTGTCCAACTTTCAATGAGTGCTAAATTTCTGAAATACTTACTTAATATAATATTATACTTACATACTCAAATAAATATTTTTATAACATTTATATTAACATCTTAAACAAATATTTTCAGATCGTACAAAATTTTGTTTCGAGGCAGGAATCGAACCCGCAACCTCTTGCGTCGCACGTAGGCGGACTTTCGCCCGCCGCGCGCACTGAGGTCATCATAGAACTACAATAATTATAGTAGGTAGGTACCTACTTAATACCACAATTTGAAAATACAGCTATGCATTTTATCTTTACTTTCTAAAGTAGGTAGGTACTTAGGTACCTACTAAAAACTTATCCAACAGCAAGAGCTTAAACTAAGATGATTGCAAATCAGAATATTGAAACTTAGTACCGAACATAAAGGCTTATGTCAAAGTAGTAAAGTTTGATTTCACAACAATGTCGGCACTTCCGCAGCTATAAACCTAGGATACCTAGAAGCTGCTAGAACCAACTTTGTACGCTAGTTTACGATGCACTAGACCATTCGCGTTTACTATCATGGCTGTTCTTGGGAAATTTTATGTATACTTACATTTTTAGCCTATTATTGTAGATAGATGAGTACGTTGTATAAATTTTACTTGGAAAGTATTATAACTTGTGGAATTCCCGTCATTCTCTCTGCGGTAATAGTGAGTTTTTCACTATGCCCTATACGAAAATATTCTCTTTAGGTTCTCATAATAGGATATTTCTTTAATCTTTTAGCATAAGTACTTACCTAATTTATGCAAATGAACATGGTTAAATAACGATCTTTATAATAGTTTATGCATACAAATAAAGGTTGGTTTATAATTACCTTTAAGTATAAAAAGGAGAATGGGCATTTTGGGACCACCCTCCAATAGCAACATGATTATATATCATTAGATAGGTCTTTTCATTTGGAACAACATTTGTTATGACAGCTTTGTTGTTACTGCTGTCCGTTTGGAGTTATGAAGCTTTTAAGTACCTGAGAAAAATATTAAGACAGATACAAATGTTTAATGTTTTTATACATATCCCGAGGCTTATCAGATAGAAAACTTCCCATCGATGACTGAAGAGTAAATAATTGTTCTAGGCTAAGGTACATATCAATTGAAACTGGCGCGAAGTATTGCAGCGAGCATCTCCGTGATAGCCTATACTCAATAATAATTAAAAACGTATAGGGAAAATCGGTTACACGATCTACCTGATTATGGCATACACGAAAATGTGTGGCTTTTGCGTGGACTCATTCAATCACGTCATGTCAGGCAAAGGATATTATGCTACATTTTAATAAGCAACGACCAAAATGTAAATAGGGATTGTATAGTAGAATACATGCCTATCAGGGCGACGAACGATATGCCTATGTGCCTATGTACCAGTACATATAATATCAATGATCTGGTATTTAGGATATGAAATTGCAACATTTTTAAACTATGTTAAGTATATAAATCTTTGTGTTCTTTATGTGTTTCTATGTGTAATTCTAATATGTTATTATTTTCCTTGTTCATAAATGTTTTATTTTATCTTTATGTCTGTTTAGTACGTGGATATTCATATCTATCTATCTATATAAATAAAAATGAATCGCCGTTCGTTAGTCTGGCTAAAACTCAAGAACGGCTGGGCCGATTGAGCTGATTTTGGTTTTGAAATGTTTGTCGTAGTCCAGGGAAAGTTTAAAAGGTGAGAAAACTACAGAAAGCGGGCGAAGCCTAGCGGGGTCAACTAGTAGTTTAATATTTTTCTTAAGCGACAAAAAGCTTTATAACTTCAAACGGACAGCAGTATCAACAAAACTGCCATAATAATTATTGTTCCTATTGAAAAGACCTATGCAACGACATATATCTTGTTGCTATTGGAGGGTGGCCCCAAGTTCCATACATTTTTGCCCATCATCCTTTAATGACAATTAATGCGGGTTGTTATGATGGTGAAGCCGTAAGTACCTACCTACCTACTAATTACTTTGAGACCAACATAATATGTTTCTGTTCTTCGCTTCAGCAATAATCCTTCGTGATCTAGTTAGATCATAATTGCTTATTGGTTTGTAGGCAAACTTAATTAAGTTTGTAATCCATCTGTTGTGATAATTTTAGAAGCTTCTATAGATAATCTCTATCTCGACAATGTACCTCATAATTTAATTAACATAGACATAATATACTAGATATTCATATTCGCATTAAACCAACCAAAGTATGATTAGGTACTTGTTTTTAATAAAAAATTTCGATATAATATTATATTTCGATACCATATATAGTGATTTATGTAAACTAGGTGATAATTAACAGGAACTTAATTCAATAATTACCAAAACATGAAAAGTAATTTTAATATAGGTACTTAAATCTAATAAATATAGGTAATTAAATTTAGAGAATTTTCCCAAACGTTAGGCATGGAATGTGCACAATTGTTAAATAAATACTTGGGCAGTAGATTAAATTAAAGCAGTTTCTAGTTAAGTTTCTTCAGGAGATGAATATTAAAAATTTAAATATCCTTTATCCTAGACCGAAGAGGTAACAATATTCTGAACCCTTAAATAAAAGCAATAATGGAACGCACGCCACACCTATCAAACATGAAATGGGTGTATTGTGTCGCTTACCAAATTGGTTTTCGATCACATTTCCGGATTATAATATCCCGTGGAAATAGCTTCGATTTTCATCTATTTTCTGGTGGCACTATTATATAATCCGTGGCTGTGGCTAAATTGAAAAATACCTTTATTCTATAGAGGTTCCGCTTTTGCATTATAACATGAATCATCATTATCATAACAACCCACATCATTATCATATCATATCGTCCCCCACACAGTGAGTGTAATTTAAAATTAAAAAAAAAAAAAAAATTATTGGGAACATAAAACAATGGTTAGAGTACATAATTTTGTGAGATGACTCCGCAAAAGTTTAGAAAACTGAGTAGCGGAGTCAGCGCCCCCCTCCAAGTACAATTTGTGACATCTTAATCTGCAAATAATATAGTGACTTAATTAACACGTATTCTGAATATAGCGACCGCAAAATCTGTCAGAACTGACCTTAATTATACCGTTGTTCGACAATAATAATCATCATCCCTGTTTACGTTCCCATCGCTGAGACAATGGAACTTCTATTTTGACGAGAGAGATGGAGATTTGCGAGTTGATGAATGTCACCATGTCCGTTAAACTTTTAAAGCTTTTAGAACATGCCGGTTTTCTAGCAATGTTTTCATTCACCGTTAAAGCACGTGTTTTATAACGAACCTTCATTTTTTATGATGAAAAGTTCTTAGTTTGAACTCACGTCAAGTGTGGCTTAGCCAAAACGGCGGAAATAAATACCTACTTTAATGAAACTTACTCAAAATAACTCCGCCTCCAAAACATCCACTCAATATAAATTCCTGGTTTACTCGTATAATAATCGTAAAAAATAACATTTTCCGGCTTAATTCTGGTAGGATCGCTTTGTTAAAAACTTGGTCAGCCAATTAACGGAGCCTCTAGGGATTTAACTTCAACGTTTTTCTGGAGCACCGGTTAAGGTGAATTATAGACGTTGCGTTTACACGCCATTCATCATCAGTACAACGGTTCCACCACCAAACCCACTCCAGGGTTCTGACATAATTTAATAAAAATTATAAAGCCTCTTATTTTTCATAAACCTTAAGAGTTACTTACATATGTTTTAATCTAGGAACCTATCTGGATTAAAATATCTAACCTAATTTACTTATATAATTTAATAACTGGAAAACTAAAAGTCTTATAACAAAAATAGCATACTTAATACAAACAAAAGGCAATAAAAGGGAAAAGTAAAATATAAAAGGTAAAAGTAAAGTGTAGTAAAAGTGATAACTGTTATTTAAAACTTAATAAATAACTGGTGGTGACAACAATTTCATTTATTTATTGATAATATCATTTATGATAAATGAATAAAATATAATGAGACGTAGATACTGCCCGGTGTATAATGAGCCTAAGCTCTATTTCAAACGTTTGACGCAAACAAACTTTTTGATTGCACATTGTTAGCGATACACGATGTTTGTCTGTCTGTCTGTCATCCTAGCATGAAAATATAGCATTAAAGTTGCAGTTTACGTAAAGAATTAAAAAAATATTCTTCCTCTAGCGCGCAGCTTAGCATGCAATAACCGAAACTGAAGCAAATATTATTATTGTAAATCTTGCATGACAATAATTGTAAATCTTGCATGACAATGATTTGGCTATTTTAACAACAGTCAAATAGCCAAATCATTAATGTGTAAAGTTGCGTTGATCGGTTTAAATCGTTTTTTTAAACCGAACAACGCAACTTTACACATTAATGTTATTATTTACTGTTGTTAAAATAGCCAAATCATTAATGTGTAAAGTTGCGTTTTGATTTAAACTCTGGAAAAGTCTTATTTCATACCTTAGTCTGTGTAAGTTAAGACAAAAGGTAAGTTACCTTCAGTGCCAGTAAACATATTCTAGAATTCTAGACAATCGCTGTATCATAGAATCTTCGTCGGATACAAGACTAGACGTTCTGTTTGTAGACTCGCGTGTCGAGACCTATTGAGCTGGATCCAGTTAGAATCCCATTTCCGCTCCTGGATGACCGGTGTTTTCATGCGGAATATGTCAGTTTCCTGTTGTTTCTATTACAAAAGTAAAGGTTGTTTACACGTACCTACAGCCTCCGTGGCGCATAGGATAATTTATCCTTTAGCGGGTTCGATTATCGATCTTTTGTGCAATCAATTGTTTCTGGGCTGGCTTTTTTTAATAGTATTTGTATGTGTAATTGTGTTTCTCAGATATCTAATATGCTAAGCAATTATACTATTTAGTACGTAAGAGACCTAGTAATAGTTAGTATGTAGTACCTAGTTATAGTTTATTGTTGATTTTTTCACCAGGGTGTCATATTCGCGTGTGCAAAAAACCGTTTATTAATAAATAAAAAAAAATTACCCGTAACCATATTTTTATATTTCAATGTACAGTCGCGGAATAAAAAGGTTCATCAATTTTCAAATTGATTCGTTCAACGTATCGCGAGCACATATAACCTTTTGAAACTATGTTACAGAATAGACTCGGGTTAGAGAAATTTCATTCCGCGACTGTACATAGTTCATAGGTACTGTTCGATAGTAATTTTTATTTAATGGGCATTGGTATGTGTTTTGTGTGTCTAGTGAATAAATAACCGTAACTCAAGCTTAAAGCTTATTACTGTTTATCTCGTTTTAAAAAGTAAAAAAGCTTATTAAATACCAACTTTGATACTGGAAGCACAAAGTTTATACTAAGTCAAAGGAGCAAATTTTATTCTTGACCAGCTCGACCGGCCGTGAGTGGCTTGTTGAATATCGGATGTGGAGGAAAATCGTTACCTGGCCCCGTTATCCACTAGGGATGGGGTGTGTAGTTATCGATATCGATAGTATTTTATCGACATACCATATAGACATAATCATGTATTTATACAAGTAAATATAACTTTAAGTTTTACACATAGGTATCTGCTGGTACTCTTTCAAGGAACTCTGAAATAATAAATAGCGATAAAAATTATGTAGGAAAGCTAATCTAAAAAAAAACATTCATCTATTTAGAACTACATAGTTCTAAGAGAACTCCTTCATTGAAATGCCATTTAATATAATGTTATCGAAATTATCGTGTATGTACAGTTTTAATGTCCCATCTCTAGAAGTGGCCGTCTCCAACCCAGTTATTGAGAGGTGCTGGCCCCCGATATAATCTATAAATACTAATATATTGGTACACTGCTGTTTGAGACGTGATATAAATGTAAATAGGACTGCAAGCACACAATACAGATTTGGTACGGTACTAGATATATTAAATTATAGATAGTAGGTACGCATCCAAGCGTTTAAGCGCCGAAGTAATTTTATGGAAATAAATAACATAAATATTTAAAATTTTAAATGTTTTATTTAACAACTGAAAAACTTATACCTACAAAGATTTGGGTGTTTTGAGGTTGTTCGTAGGAACATACTGAATTTGGTTAATTCCGAAATTCTTGGGTTCAAATCTAATCGCGCACCTTGGATTTTTTCGTTTTGATTTATTTATGTGCGCTTTAAACATGTGATATAATGGTGAAGGCAACACACCACAAAACCCAACGATATAGCATCTTTTCAGAAAAAATTAAATCGAGCACATAGGAAAATTACTCCCTAACTAAGTTTTCATCAACAAATGTCTCTAAAATTGTGAATATCTGGTTAAATTATTCTGAAACTTGTTTCAATGAAGTCCTGTTTTCCCTCCGTACAACACAACCACAAGAACTTATCCCGAAGTTGACAGAATTCTTGTTTCTTGTCATTAAAAGTTGACGAGACTTGTTTAGGTGAGGTTGAGCTACACTGAACCGCTACTTATGGATGATGATATTTCATGTTCATTTTAGGGTCGTTGAAATTTATTTTTTTTGCTTAACTGACATCTACAGAACACCGCTACATATACATATTTTTATCGTTACTATTTTTTTAATGCAAAATATTGACTTCAAAAGCCTTCTTAAAATTGACACACGAAATATGTGACAGCTAAAGAAATTAGAAATCTAGCACCCGGGGTTATATCCCGAGGTGGGAATCAAACCCGCAACCTCTTGCGTCGCAGGCGGACCTACGTCCGCAGCGCCACAGAGGTAGAAAAACATACGTTAGAATCTTCGATTATTCCATAAGCACCTGCCATTTTCTAAAATCAGAGTGATTCACTATAAAATATAAAATTTCTTATACCGTTATTCACAGCATTTGAGAACCTTTTCATCCTAAAACCGGCTACTCATCAAAAGGTTATTTCAAGGGTGATCAATCAAAGCAAGTCGAAGGTAAGATAAGCAATAATGTTTCTTTCACGAGACTCAGCCGCTCACTTTGTCATGGTTTCAATAAACTCGAGATTATCTGGACCGAGTTGGACCCTTGTCAAAGTTCGAACCTTATTATACAGGATTTTATATCGTGAGTTGATATATTTTTCGAAGTCTTTACGAGCGGTGCCTGCCTAAGAATAGTCCAATCACAATTACCAATCATTCAATTTGACCGCTGTGTTGAAGTGGTAGCATACACGACATTCATTCTGAAGGTCGTGGTTTCGAATCTCGCCACGCACATCTGGACTTTTCTTCTAGAAAATGTTACGCGAATGCTTATGACCATGTTTGTTACTCTTTTACGCATATAAACAGGTTTCAACGAAACTTTTCGTTAATATAGTTCATACTAGTTACCTACCTACTATGCCGTAAAAAAACATTAAAATGCGGTAAAAGCCGCGAGTGGAAAACTAGTAAGCTCATAATTTTGAACGAGAAAAGGGATGTTGTGTATTTTGTGCTTTCACTTTGTATATTTTCCGGATTCCAGAACTCCACTTTAACGCTAACTTTTATTTTGAAGAGCAGAATTTTTAAGTTTTCCGAGAACGATATAGCGTTGAAATTTTTGTTAGGCACACAAAAAAAATATCGAGTTTATTCAAATAACATTTTGAAAGGATTTTGCAGAAAAACAATGGATAAATGATAGGGTGAAAAAAATATGTTAGGTATTTTTAATAGTTTATTCACTGTGAAGTGTTTTGAATTTTTGTACTTCGGACTGACAGCGTTAGCAACATTGTTTATGAAATGCAGTGATTTCCCCCGTTGCCTTGATTTTCCTAAGTTCTAAAATAAAATAAAACAATTGGAAGATATTTCAGCTACTTACAGCTTGGACCCTTGTCAGACCTACCGTGAGACAAAGGTAAGGGTGCAGAAATAAAGGGGTCTCAGAAGGGTCACTGAATATTAAGATAATCATTACCTACTCAAACTGTTTTGGGAAACTTCACAACAAGTTTAAAAACTCCTCGAATCAATAAGATACGGTATTAGTAATAAATAGATTGCTGTTATGGCCGAAAAGGTCTCGAAAACCGCGGATCGGCAAGCACGGTTTTGAAGGTCAACCAACAAGATGGACGATAATTTTGTAATACTTGCTACTTTTCTGTTACTGGTAGGCATCTTTCAAACAACAAAGCTAGAAAATATTTATAAGAAGTCGATCGTTGTTTGATACTTTAGAGAAGTTTACTTATAATTATTACGAGAGAGCCGTGTTGGCTAAGTGGGAGCACACTCGACTTTCATTCCGAAGGTCGTGGGTTCAAACCCCGCCGCGCACCTCTGATTTTTCTTCTTGGAAAATTATGTGTGCTTTATAAACACGTGCTCTAACGGTGAAGGCAAACATCGTGAGGAAACCATGTGGACATGGAGGACATGTGTCATTCACCAACCCGCACTTGGCCAGCGTGGTGAATTAAGGCCTAATCTCTCTCATCAAGAGAGAAGTCCCTGTGTCCCAGCAGTGGGAACGGAATAGGGGTGTTATGATGATTACGAGAGTAGAAACTTGACAACTGAAATAATGATTCAGGGACAGAACTCTTTTCAGTGTTAGTTGAATAAAAGTACCAGGCTAACAGAAGCTTCAAAGAAGTGCTGCTTACGCCTCTCACCTCACAGTTCTTCATTCCGGATATTCTTCGTTTTAAGTTCCGTACATCTGAGAGCGAACCTTAATGATCAAGGATCCGAGACGTGGCTCAGTCTAACTCAAAGAGCGAAGAACTCAATAAGCATATCATGTGTGTTTCAAGATTGAAGATTTACGTGGTTAAATAAAAAAATTAGAAACTTATAAAAAACTAAGTTTAATGATCCAAGGGTCTAATGAAGTCTACGCATTTTGTATTTTATATTTATTGACTTTTTCAAAACACATGGCTAATAAATATAAATTTAGATGCTGTTTTGGCCGAAAAGTCTTAGATAACCGCGGATCGGCAAGCACGGTTTCAAAGGTCCACCATTAAAACGGACGAAATAATGATTCAGGGACAAAACTCTTTTCAGTGTTAGTTGAACAAAAGTACCAGGCTAACAGGAGCTTAAAAAAAATCTGAACGCCTAAAAAAGGAGCCTTCACATTACCCGATTTCTTAAATCTACGGGACATTTGTAAAGGAAAATGGCGTATTTGCGCGGTCATCTATCATTGTTAGGGACAAATGAGGCGATCGCTCGCCAGGTGTGGTTTGTTCCGCTATCAATCACCAAAGAGTTTAACTGTCCCTCTATTTTTGTTGGTGCAACTGAAATGAAATCCACGTAGCTTGAGATTAATACCACCCTGTTTTCTCGTGAGTGTCATCAAAGAGATTTATATATCAGAAGAAGCCTTTCTTAACAGCGTGCATGTCTACCCTGTTTGAATATTCAATATAGTGTCAGTTGTGTGGAAATCTGAATCATAATAAATAATTAATAAGAATAAAATACCGTTTTTTTCTCGATGTTTGCCATCACCGTTAGAGCTCGTATTTTTTATTATTCGTATTAAAGCACACATTATTCTTCAAGATGTGCGCGGCGGGGTTCGAACCCAAGACCTTAGGTATGAAAGACAACTAAGCTACCACCTAGCTATATAGCTGAATAAGTGTCATATAATTTGTAGACATGCGGTAGACCTGTTAGCCTGGAAAGCTTGGGTACTATACAAAATCTCAGTTCTATATGTTCTATCTTAAGGTAGGTACTTCTATAGAAACATGGTTATGTTGATGAGACGGAATGGTTGAGTTATCTCAAATAAATGCATTAATATAAGTATATTTTGCCATAAAAAGTAAACGAATAAAACATAAATAGAAATAGATCCAAAATCTTGAGTAACCTATTCAAATCTGTGCTTCAGGTACAAATCCTCGAGCGGTTCTTGCATAATGCGAGCCCGTGTCAAGCCAGTGACACGACAAATTCGTAGGCCCCAGGTACTTATGTGCCAAATATTATTTTTCGTTCCCGACCCTTGTTAGGGCGACAGGTGTTTGGAGACTTGTTGGAGATTTTTGGAAAATAAAAAGGTATAAATACCTTGAGATAGATGAAATATACCTATTGTATTAACTTATAACTAGATATTTTCTAAATATTGCCGTTTTGTTAACCCTATGTCTTTCCGTGGCTTTCGTCAAAGTTTCTAATGGATCTATACACCACTGTCTATATTTTTATAACTATCCAGTTCATATTTAGGTTGTCTAAAACAAGTTGCTCATAAGGCCACCCTTTGTACTTTTGGAGTATGTTTATGTTTTTAGTTTGTATTATTTGTTACATAAAACATTTAATTTTAAACTCATATCATTATTTTTATTCACTTCGCTACTGGGCTCTCCGTATAACAATGACTAGAAGACATGCAAGACCGAAACCAGTCTATCGAGACCTCTCATAGATCACACACCTGAACAATTTACAAAGAGCAGATGCTTACAAAGAGCTCCGTATAGACTGGTGACTTGTTCCTCGTTTCTTGGTATAATATGATCCATTAAACTTGAACTGACGGTATTTTGTTGCTGAGTTGGCTATCCGCCCAACAGTTTGGCCGAAACTTTTTGATAAATGCCGAAACTTTAACTTTAAGTTTATAAAAGGAAATTAAAAAAATAAAAATAATACAAAGTTTATAAACAGGAATTAAAAAAATAAAAATAATACAAACGAGAGCTGTAGAATTTATTTGTGTCATTTACATCTTCTACTCTTTATCATACGTTCCCAAAGAAGTGATCTTCTCGAGAGTATAAAACTTCGATGTTTTAAATCATGAAAAATATAATTGCTGGTGATAATTAGGATTCTTATAACAAAATAAATTCAAATAATCGTTCACCCATATAACAATTTACCACGCTTATGATTGATAATTAATTTCGTTTACAATATCTTTAAAAATATTAAAGGGGGTTGTTTTTTTAAGTGTATGGCAGACGATTTTATTAGCAAATTTGAAATCTACGAGAGTTAAATCTTTTTTTTTAAGCTTAGTCTGCAGGCCGAGCCTAAGAAATGCTACAAAAAGCCGAATTTTGACGAATAGCTGAAGCGGCCAACCCTAAGCAAACATTGAACTTGCATCGACAAAGGCCAATTCTAGTGAGCGCTTACTAAGAGACTACTATCGGAGTCGAATTAAGTCATGTATGCAGATCGAATAAGTTTAACATCCTATTTAGCTCTGTAGCAACTAAGTTGGTATATAGCTACTGTATAATCAAATAATTGAACAAGATGAAAGTTTGTGTACACCTACTGTAACTTACTGCGATCGCCAACCTGCCAGGTATTATGTACAATCCCAAAGCCTTAATGGGTTATATTTTTTTCAAATCAAATCAAATCAGATAGTCCTAGCCAATGCTTTTGAACTTTTTTTGTCGGTCGACTGACAGGCAAATTAAGAGAGATTCATTAATCAATTTACAATACTAACGATATAATTTATCTAAATTTGATGCGCTCGGGTAAAAAATCTAACTAAGCTCCTAAACTACAAGTAATAAGCCAAAACCTCACGTAGGTTAGTTTAGTAAACTAATTTGCATAAAGTATCCTTCATTAGCTATGTAATTCCGGAAATTTTGTACCGCTGTTTACTCCTTGTGGTGTGAAACATTAAATGCATCTGAGAAGTAATGAGGAAGGATTCCGGTAAATGGCGTATAGGACACAACAGAAATAATTCTTCTATAACATTGATTGATTCGGTTACTTAAGCATCGCGTGAATAATTAGACCAGAAACATTTAAAAACACTAACAAACCAAGTTTTGCTGTGAAATTGCTGTACAGTCAAAATTTCACGTTTAGTGTAGTGCCAACGCCTGTTTGAATGTGAATAACGTCAATTGTTATTCGTCAATCGTGTTCGTGGGCCTAATTTATCATTTTCAATTTTCATCTAAGTGTTTTTATTCCATCAATTAACTAAGATTAATTAATTTCCTTTACATTTTCCAACATAAACTTAGATTCATATTTTTTTAAACAAGATTCTTCTGTCAACAAAACCCAAATAAATAAAAATATTTGTTTTCCTTCTCTTTATCCAAAATACCATTAAGAACATCACTTTGAAGAAAATAATTTAAAAGGCGAAATATAATGGCAGATAATCATTTTCCATTGGACCTGACTCACTTTTACTTTTTCTTTTACTTTTCTGTGGCGCAACAGGCGAAAGGCCGCCTGCAGGAGGTTTTGGGTTCGATTCCCGCCTTGGCTAATATTTGTTCCGGTCTGGGCGTTTTGTATGTAGGTATAAAAATATCATCTATGTATGTATATTTTGTTAAGCATATTATCATGAATCTAACACCCGTAACACATGCTTCGGGCCACAGGGCTAGATGTTGAGCAATGATTTATTTTATTTCAGTTTTTTTATTGCATCGCGTATATCACTATGATACTCGTACAAATCTAGCAACCGTAACACAAGCTTTGAGCTTACTACGGGGCTACATAGCTTGACTAGTATTATGTCGCTGTGTAAATTGTCTAGTAATATTTATTATTTATTATTATTTATACATTTCCAATTGCTGACGATTTCCACAAAGTCGGGGCCTATCTCCGGCCTCCGAAGCAATCTTTTTGATCTAATTTCTTTGCGGTGCTATTGACAGGGCGTTAATTGCTATCGGCTCTTCAAATTATTATGCAAGTAATTGGTCCTAAAGCGATGCTTAGAAGCTTTTTGATGTTCGGATAAAAAAATAACGTTGAAATAATTAGGGCTTCATTAATGTCTAGATTTCTCATCGTGTGTTTACATTTACAGTACCTATAAGTTTACAAATTGTAAATACATACTTACAAATTAGTTTTGTCTTTTTTACTTTTTTCTAAACCCAAATCGAAAACTCACTGACACAATATACAGCTAAGTACAGATATCAATAACATAAAAAATCAATTTTATTCAATTCCAAGTCCATACGAAATCGTATTCGTTTTTCTAATTCCAGTATAATTTATCTAAAATTGAAATCCTAACTGAGTGCCCTTCCAGTTCGAATCGACACTGTTGCCAATATGGAATTTCTCTATAGATATTTTAGTACAAGCGACAAAAGACTAGTCAAGATATTATATGCGAATGAAAAATAAATGTCCTGTGATAAATGATCCGTATGTTTCACAATTTAGATTGCCGTTTCCCATTTGTGTAATTTAACAATAGTCCAAATTACTTTTATTTTATAGCGATTGACTCACCTAACCAAAAATAAGAAAATTGTATAGAAAAAAATACAAGATCACAACGTAACCTTCTCGAGTAGGATTCGAACCCACGCCTTCCAGTTTAACCCTGTCAGACTCTCTCGGGATCTTTGAACTTTTTCTAAAATTGTGCAACTATTTCTACAGTGTAGGTGTGGAATATGCAACAGATATCAATTGTTCCAACTTCTCTGCTCTTTATTAGAATTGACAGTCTGGCTCTCGGGACGACCAAGTTCGTACAATGCAAGCCTCTGGGGCGAGACATGCCATTGCAGTGGATGGATTCTCTTCCAGAATGTATTTGTTGAGCCGTACATTTGTACAGTTAGGTGTAAAGACAACTGTATCAGAGTACATCTGTACACACTGTATAATTTAAATATATTTACTTTAACGAAGCTAAGAATGTAGTTATGAAATTTTTAAAGAAAATATGCATATTTTATATTATCTATAATTATTTTTATCTATAATTGGCTTATGGTTTACATAAGTTAATTAAGTATATATTTAAGTTAAGAGCCGTAAGTTTTGTAAAACAAAAAAAGACGCTGGTTCGAAACCTGTCGATAAAATCCGTCTTCAAATAATCTGTTTTCACTACATATTTAGTCTAATTTTCTTAGTTAGTCGATAAAAGGTTTACGATGTAATTGAAGTCTAATGATATTACAACACCTCCTTCGATGGGAAGCAATAACATACATGGACTTAACTTTACTGGAAGTGTCTATTTCTCGAATTTATTACAAATTTTGTCATTTTGTTCTTACTCATGAATAAGCCTTACAAAAAAGGTTAGACTTTTGTTGGTTTTAGCTGTATGTTTTTACTCGTTAAATATTTGTTTTAGCTCTGTTTATAATACATTTTGTATTCAAACTATTATCAAGCAAGACCTATTATAGCTTCGTATTGAGATAAACGGGCAATACACGAATCTTTTTACGTTGAATTTTGGTCAACTGTTTCGTCCCAAAACGTGGGACTTCTTCAAGACCAATTCTCAATTTGTATTTATCACTCCACGATAGTTTTTTATAGTAAAACCTATTATAGCTTTAAAATACACATCGATTTATCTGTTAACTTATCCAGCGTTTATAGAGCCACTCATGGATCTAAGAGACTGGCAATAATGGAGCCGACTGCGCCTAATTGGGAAAGCGAGGTGCCAATTCAGTTTAAATACACTCGTCTAACGAGCTGCGAGTTGACTCAGGACGTACTCTCAGGTAACTTAGTGATTGACTTACCAACTATTCCATTTAGGTGTAAGACTTTTTGGTATTAGCCATCTTCAAAGAGGTTCTATATTCAACCGTACTTTTTTATACGTACTTTTTCGTTTAACGTAGAAAGGAATAACGTTATTAAGATGGTTTTAATTTATTTCTAATAATATATCGAATACTACCAACTGTTAACAAAAATTTTATATAGATTTTGTTAAATTGTTTCCATATATTTGAGTAAGTACCTCATTATAAAAACTCAAGTGAGACTTCCTCGTGTGTCTCATCGAACTAGACTAATCAATTAGACTATCCAACTCTGTTTGATACCTATTATTTGATATTTTGAAACGTTAAAATAATACCAGTAACTCCTGTATACAGGTATTATTTTAGCTAACAACTGTTCTCTAAAGATACCAAAATTCTTCTATTGAAAGCCGAAGTTCATCAAACTCCATAGACAGTTGAATATTGATAAAACTTTTCAGTGAAAATGTAAACTGATTTCCCATTCTCAACCAAACCTGAAAATGACAGATATTTCAAATGTTTCCAACAAGATAACCGCTTTCATTTCCTCGTAAAATAGATAAGTTACAAAAACCGACATAACCCAAAACTTGACTGAACTAAAATTAAACTTTCAGGAATGTGGTCGTCTTTGACAAGCGAGCTTAGGTTTTATTGAAATAGAGAGAAAATTGCTTTTGCGGCTAAATGGAAACACTTTTTATTTTATACAGATTACAGAGCACTGGCTTAGAGACCATGAGCTCATGTTTAACTTCCCCAATCACCAGGTTGGTAGCTCATTTTGTAGAACACATGTTATCCGAGGAGGCTCTTTGATACTCATTAATAAGACATTAAAATTTAAAAATAGACAAGACATTACATCCTTGTCAGTAGAAAGCCAAATTGAGGTAGCATGTGTAGAGTTGGAGCGGAGTCTTATAGTAAGCGTATATACACCCCCTTCGGCATCATATGAGATATTTGAAAAGGTCATGGACCATATTTTAATGAAAATATGCAACACAAGTAAAAGTATCACTATATGCGGTGATTTCAACATAAACCTTTTAGAAGTTAATGCATTAAGTACTAGATTATGTAGTTTATTCAGTTCTTATAACTTGTTTCCTTTGTTTTTGGAACCAACTAGAATAACAGAAACTTCAGCAAAATGTATAGACAATATATTCACTGGTCCTAATGAAAATATAATTGAGAAAAAAATAATCAGTAACTTAAAATCAGACCACCTAGGGCAATTAGTAAAATTTGAAATAAAAGATAGACCAAAATATGTCAAAAAGATAATTAATTATGTACCGGTCACTACCAATCGATTTGAGAGGTTTAAATCAAACTGGGATTTAAAGCTTCCTTTTGATTATAGTAACAGTAATCCCAGTCAACTCTATAGTACTTTTTTTAATGAATTCAATAAAATTTTTAGTTCAATATTTACCACTAAGTCAATGGTAGTGTCCGACAAACCTGGCTTTAGCGAATGGGCAACTGTGGGTATACATAAAAGCCGTCAAAAACTATATGAATTGTATAATGAAAAGCAGTTTAACTTCTGTAAAGAGTTTAGAGATAAAGTCAAGTCATACTCAAAAATTTTCAAAGTGGTTTGTCAAATAGCTAAATCAAATTATATTAGTTCAAAAATTAAAAATAGTAGTAACATTGTTAAAACTACCTGGAAAATAATTAATAATGAAACCGGTAGAACTCAAGACTCTAATACAGAATTTAAACTGAAAATAAATGATATTGTTATTGATAATGATCATGATGTAGCGCAAGCTTTTGAAGGCTTTTTTACTGACATCCCTGTGTCTACAACTAGAACATTAAACTCATCACATGTCATTGCAGAGTCATTATTAAAAGAAAATGTACCCAGTTGTAAAATAGATTTTCACTTTAAATATGTAAACACAGAAGACATTTTAAAAGCTTTCAAAATGATTAATGTAAAGAAAACCAAAGATCTCTGGGGTATCTCTGTACAAATACTTAGATCACTAATACAGACATTTGCGTCTGAATTAGCTTACATATTCAATAAATGCATTGACTGTGGTGTATTTCCTGACTTAATGAAACACAGCAAAATTGTACCTCTGTTCAAATCAGGTACTACGACGGAACCAACTAACTTTAGGCCAATATCGGTACTGCCTACGTTTAGTAAAATATTTGAGAAACTTATTTTAATACAAATCTCACAGCATTTTCATACTAATAATTTATTACACAATAAGCAATATGGCTTCACCAAATGCAGGTCCACTACTGATGCTGGCGCAGAGTTGCTAACGCATATCTATGATGCGTGGGAAAAGTCGCAAGATGCATTAGGAATTTTTTGTGATTTATCGAAGGCATTCGATTGTGTAGACCATGAAACATTAATCAGAAAATTACATCATTATGGAATTAGAGACAAGTCCTTGGATCTTTTTGCTTCTTACCTAAGTGAAAGGATTCAAAGAGTTGATGTCAATGGTAAGCGGTCCCCAGGGTCTTTGGTTACAATGGGTGTACCGCAGGGATCAATTTTGGGCCCGTATCTCTTTTTAATATACATAAATGATTTACCCCATCTTGTAAAGAATGATCACGAAATAGTGTTATTTGCTGATGACACCTCTCTTCTGTTTAAAATGAATCGACGTACCAATAACTATGACAAGGTGAATAACGCTATTTCAAAAGTAGTTCATTGGTTTAACTCTAATAACTTGTTACTTAATGAAAATAAAACCAAATGTATAAGATTTACATTACCAAATGTTAAACAAGTTAAGGCAGATATCAAAATAAAGGATAAAAACTTAGAGTTAGTAAAAAGTACTGTATTTTTAGGCATAACACTAGATAGTAAGCTTCAATGGGACGCTCACATAGAAAAGTTATCGAAAAAGCTCAGTTCTGCGGCTTTTGCTGTTAAAAAAATCCGATATTTAACTAATGTAACTACATCTAGACTGGTCTACTTCAGTTATTTTCACAGTGTTATGTCGTATGGCATATTACTCTGGGGGAGTGCTGGAGATGTTCGACTTAATAATATATTTGTGCTTCAGAAAAGAGCTGTTCGATCTATCTATAAAATGAGCCCAAGAGAATCTTTGCGTGAAACATTCAAGGACATAAACATATTGACAGTTCCCTGTCAGTATATTTATACAGTCTTAATGTATACCCACAAAAACATCAATAGTTTTCCTAAGAAAAGTAATAGACATAATTTTAATACTAGAAATAAGGAAAAACTAGCTTTACATATTACTAGGCTACATAAGGTTAATATATCTTTTAAAGGGCAATGTATACGCTTCTATAACAAGATTCCCAAAGAATTGCAAGAATTATCTATCACTAAATTTAAAAACTTGGTAAAAAAACTTCTTATTTCAAAATCGTATTATAAAATATCAGAGTATTTAGAAGATAAAACTGCATGGGATGGAATCCGCTCCAATATCTTAAAGAATAAAAAAACTAACAGATTATTGTAATAAATTCAGATATGAGCTGATTGTTCTTTATGTTTCTCAATTCAGTGCTTAAAAAAATGAAACATATTTTTATGTCAACATTGTTTCCATTGTATGTTTTTATTTAATGTTAAGTTTTAATAATGAATTTGTATTTATTGACTTGTCCAAGTGATCTTTAGGATTTTATGGAAATAAATGACATAAATCTAAATCTTTAAATCTTTAAATCTATATTTGTTTTTGTTTGAAAAATACGAGTACAAGAGTTATTAATGGAGTAACTAACACGACTCTCTTTTATATTTATAGATTTTAATTGAATTAGGTAAATACATAATTGGATGTTACAAATAAATGAACTTTAACTTGTATTCTTGTATTTGAAAGTATCAATAGGAATTCAACTCCAAAATTTCCAATAAGTTGCCATAATTACTATGTTTAATTAAATTCCTCAGAGATTTTAGATTAGGTGTCACAGAAACTTGTTCATCTGTTATGTTTAAAATTGAAAGCTATTTGGCATTTGCTGACACAATGATAAGAAATTCGGGTAACAATTTGAAATTACTACTGAATTGTTAGGTACTGAAAACACTTTTCTTGTTTAATTTCATTAAAATATATATAGAATTAGCTATACTCGTACATACCTATAAGATTAGATAATAAAAGAGTTAACGTTGTAGTTAACAGTGCACAATTTAAGGTAAACTGTAAATCATTTTCAAATTATAGTCAGGTCGAAAGCCATTTCCGAAGTGGAGGATTAAAGCGATGAGCTGTGCTAGAGACATAGTACATTATTAAGTAGTAGGAGTATAATGCAAATAAAACGATTTGTTCCTGCTTTAAATGAGTATCTGAATTAATGTGTAATACAATAATATAAAATATCAATTTACTATTTTTAATTTGTTATCAATTAAGTAAGTAGTTTTCAGTAATAAGATATAAAATATGCTTGGTATATACGCTTTATTCATCTCGGATTTTTACCCATTATATCCATGTAAATATCTAGATTTTAAATCAACATATTACAGTTGCATGCGGTATGATCGAATTACTAATGAATATTATTCATATCGAAGTTATGTTACTGCATCTACAGTTTACAATGGCAGACCACTCGTGACAACTAGTTACCAGTATTTGACCTATTTTATGGATGCTCCGAGTTAATATTGGAATGATCGAGAATCCGACCAGTTCGTACGAAAATTCGGACGAATATTGGTAGTTTAATTTATTCGGAACTCGTATTGCAATGGAATTAGTTTATAAATATTTATGAAGGTTGCAGATTTATTTTGTAGTTGGGAAGATTGTGGTTTTTGGGTTTTATTTTCCATAAGCTTCATTCTAGTTTATTGTTCTGTGTACAAAATACTTATTGTTGAAGATCATCATGATAACAGCTTATTATATTTATATTTTATCCCACTATGTCTTGGGGGATTTGGTATAATTACCACGTTTACCAGACGGGTTGGTGATCACAGTGGGTTGGTATAAATTACACAGAATGACCCAAGATCCTTAATCAGTTTCACTATATCCGCGGGAAGATATGGAATGGTACTAATATTCTTAACCATGATGGGTTTTTCAAATAAAAAAAAAAACAATTACAAACCCATGACACAAACTCCAGCCTTGAAGATTCTAAGCCTTGTGGTCTAAAAGATTTTCAAAATTAAAATTTAATATTTTACTTATTGTAACAGGATTTTGCTTTTATAAAAACGGATCAGAGTTCGACAAAATATTATAATAACAAAACAAGACATGTTGGCTAAGTGGGAGCAAACTTGATTTTAACCCCAAAAGTCGTTTAAACCTCACGCACATCTGTATATTTCTTCCTGAAAACCTTAAACCCACGACCGTGGGAATGAAAGTCGAGTGTGCTCCATAGTCATCCAACCTTTCCCTAATTTTGGGGTTAATCATATCAGCTGAAAACAACTCCTATCAATATTATTTCATTGGTTTTCCCGTAGGTTGGAGACGTAACTCGGTCCTCAATAAACATTTCTGAGTTGAAGCGAAGTGTTCTCGAGATAACAGTTGTACAAAGTTTATTTAATTGTTAGGAATTTACATAAAAGCACTTTGTTTTATTTAAGTCTAGAGCTTGACTAAATGTCGTGAAAATTTATTTTTCTAGCTCAGAGCTACTTTGTTAATCATTAAATTTTTATTATTAATGTTTTAGTATAATAATCGTTTCGGTTCCTTTTGCCGTTTATACTACAATACTAGTTTGAAATTTTCATTGCTTCCTATCAATTGGGAAATTCATAGAAGTTTCATAAAATAGGTAAACTTGCAGCTTGGTTTTTGTATTTGTTACATATTCATAACAATCTATATTACGTCCCACCATAGTCAAGGGTCTCCCTAGTATAACCCATTAGTGGTTTTGGGTGATTTGGTATAATCACCATGGCGACATGACATAAGTAGGCATATCCTACAGAACAATTTCCTGGCCTTGTCTATGTTTTTTGTTTGAGTCTGTAACTTGAAAGTTAAACACAAAATCCTCCAAGAAAGAAACTAGGTAAAATAAAGAAGCTAGGAGACAGTTTAAACTCTATCCCTCACCTTTGGAAGTAAATGAAAAATACCAAAGTACACAGAGTGCATAAAAGTTGCAAGAGCAATTTGTTGAGAAGAGGTGAATTTTTCAACTCCTTCGTAGGAAATATCCATTGAGACAGAGGGATGGTAGAAAGCGTGTGGTGTTAGTGCGAGCGGGTGAGCGGACAATTCATTCATCCATTCCGAGCACAATTTTCGTATAGTTCGAACTTAGAGTTACTGCCCTTATAGCTGCTGATGTTTGCTAGGGCCCGGGTGTTCTATTATCTCTGTGTGAACCAGAAAAGTTACAAAATACACGTAAATACAATAAGTATCGTCCCATTCAACCTTTGAGGCGCAGCGATACCTATGATCATATTACACAGCCGCAGCCTACGATAACTATGATAATAATTACAACTAGGTATATCTTAACAGATGAACTTTGTAGATTATCATTATTTATTTATATTTATTTATTATTAATTTATTTTAATAGTAAATTTCTCAGTTACAAAACCGCTGTAACTCGAACCCCAAAACTAAGAGGAGGAAGAGCCTAGAATTATTAATACCTAAGTGACCGGCTGACGTACAATATTGCAGTTAGTATTTTATAGCCTCGAAGTAAATACTGTTTCAAATGTATTTATAGCGGTTTATACTGTCTAGAATGCATTTACACTGAATCATTACATTTTAAATGCTGTATTTCATTGTAACTTATTGTTGGTAGGTAAGGTACATTATGAAGATATGGCAGTGAAGTTTCGGCTTTCTAAAATTGTTTGATTCCTAATATAATTAACAACAAAAATGTAGTGTATGTACCTAGGCACTTTTTGATTAAAACAAAATCAGTTCTATTTCCAAGTTCCCTTCATAATCATCGACTTAACAACCGTTAAGTAACGTTATTATTGTAGGTAGCAGTTACTCAAACTAGCCGTATATAATAACTGTTATATTATTTAAATCCAATAAAATAATATATTTTTAGGTTAAATTTTTAAAAGTGGCTTTCAAACTAAACTGTCCATCAAAAAACCATCATTTTAACACGCATGAAACAAAGTGCTTCATAATCTCATCATATTGACGGTAGTTGTGTTAATATCAAGTTAAGTTCATTTTAGTTGAACCATTCCGGTAGAAATTCGACCCAGTTTTCACAACACGGTTTCTAGTAAACGTATTTTAGGTTATGTTGCTAGCTTTCCCGCGTTATAATCGATTTTCCGCGGTTTATCACAGAATTAAAGTTATCCTGAAGTATGATCCAAATAAATGTTTTTTTTTAATTTAATAAATTGTATTTTGTGGTTTTTGTGTGAAATTGTAACAAACATTCATCCACAAACACATTTAAAAAATCTTACGTCTTAATATTCCTTAATTTACAGGAAAATGCATTGAACATACTCAAAACCGCCTAATAAATATATGTAGTTTACAAAGATAAACTAAAAACCTACCTTACTTTTCAAAGTATTTTAATTCACTTTTAAAAAATATTTGTATGAAACGGAAAAGTTTTTGAAATTATCTCTACAAATGAAAAACATAGTGTTCTTTGTGTGAAAGCTTCGAACGTAAGCTCATTAGTGCAAAATACTTTCCTTGCCTCCAATTTCAGACGATGCGAGACGTAAAGATTTGCACCACTTTTATAACTAAGGTTTAATCTTGAACTTTTAAAAAAAAAAACGTTTTAACATTATTTTATGTATAAAAAATGATTGTTCCATCTCAAAGAATTAATCATCATAAGCACTAATATTTACGTTCCCACAGCTGCGGCACAAGAATCTTTTAAAGAGAGAGAGATTAGGCCTTAATTCACCACGTTGGCCAAGTGCGGGTTGGTGAATGACACATCATGTCCTACAAACTTTTTAAAGTTCTCAAAACATGCCGGTTTCCTCACGATGTTTGCCTTTACCGTTTAAGCACATACATTATTCAAGAAGAAAAATCCAGAGATGAGTTTTAAACCCCACCGGGTTTGAACCCACGGCCTTAGGGATGACCGGCTTTTACTAAACATCAGTGATTACATTCTTGTCATAAGTCAAACTAAAAGGTAACTCCAAAGCTAAAAGGTCAATGAACTAGCCAACACAGCTTATAGTAGGTTAATAAATTAAACATTGAGAATACCAATGCGTAGTCAATGAGATCGCATTCCTTCGCCATCGAATACTGAAGTGCCTTGGATCGAAATGCCTATCTACTATTGCGATTGGTGTCGATGTCTACTATTTAGTGCGAGTCTTCGTCTAGCAGGACATATACATATATTGAGTATTTAGAGTACCTATCACTTACTACTTAGGTACCTAGGTACTTTCTTGGTAGGTACTTCTCTTATATCAAAACTATACATTCTACTATGGTATAGTAAGAGCCTTGACTTTCGGAATAAAAGTCAAGTGTGTTCCCACTTAGCCAACACGGCTCTTCCTCAACCGCGTTACTGAAAGAAAACACACTATAATGTACGTTGAAACCTGTATAATGTACTCCTAAAAGAACGTTAAAAGCATACTGCACACAATATCCATATTCAATACTAAAATAATTAAATTTATTCAAGCATATTTTGAATTTAGTGTATGCATAAATTCATTCGAATGATATTAAAAATTCCACCAAACAATATGACGCATAACAAAACCTGAAAAATGGTATTTCTATTCAACAATAGCATTTTCGCATTTGCGAACAAAACGAAGAAATATGCGTGTTCTTTTGAATACGGTAATGGAAATAAAAATATTACCATATTTGCCGAAATTTGGTTTTTTACCTGGCAGAAATTAATTAAGGATTGCTTAGAGCGATAAGATAAAAACAGTGCTTCAAACATTTGATGAAATATATTTTTTGCGATAATAACGTTAGCTCCATCAAATTTTAGACAAATCGGTTCAGCCGTTTTTGAGTTATAAATAGTTTACTAACACGACTTTCTATTTTATATATAGATATACTTAGGTACGTTTTTATTCTACCCTGACTTGTAACTTGTAGGCACCACCAGTTCGAATTAGTTTCTACGAGTATGATAGTAAGTGATCATGTGGCATGAAATTGTGCGCAAATATCGAAAAACTCAAAAACCAACAAATCGTTTTAAATATCCCGTGTAAGAATATTGTACCAAAAGATTTTCCGATATTACAAAATAACTTGCGAATGAAAAAATATCATCTAAAACTCATTTACAACGGTGACGTTAAACCATTATTGCCAGGTCACTCGTTCGTTTCTCGTCTGAATTCATACGAAATTGAGTTAAAATAGAGCAAGCGAAGCGTATTCGGTAAACATTCTAGGAGGCTTCTAAATGGGGCGCTACGTCATTTCCGGTCCGATGACAATTTTGCCAAATAACTAGGTTATTTGTAGGTATTAAATAGGTTATATTTATTCTGATATATAAACTTTCCTGTCACAATGTTAGTTACCGTACACCTCCGAAATGGCTCTACCGATTTTTACCTAATTTTATATGCGTTTTGTCTAAGAATCAGCTACCCCTAGGTGATAAGGGTAGTAGAAAGCGTGCGAAACCGCGGGCGGGTCAGCTAGCATATATATATAAATCATTGCCACTCTTCATTGTAATTTTATAACTCTAGAACGGCTGAGCCGATTTAGGTGCTTTTCAAAATAGTCGTAGCCCAAGGATGGTTTAAAAGAAAACATGAAAAACTCTCTGAAGATAGCTTCTAATCCGCAATATAAAATATTTTTCAGTGATTATCCGATATTCACCAACACGCACTTACCAACATGGCGAACTAATATCTCTCGTCAAGTGGGTCTTTGTGTCCCAGCAGTGGGAACACAAATATGGGTACTTATACAATTCGTACAGTCTTGCAAAATAGGGTCCATAATTCATTTACGAAAGGAAATCTCAAGCCTCACTTTAACCATTACAAACTTACCTAATAGACCTTTTTGATTACTTTGTTTCGACCCTTTTATGTTGCATTAGTGGAGTAAAAGCTCAGAAGGCTATTTGCCCCGTATTTGTAGTACTGTAAGGTTGAAATTGCTTTGTTTTGTTGTCTTTTAGAAAAAGAAGTTAAGTTGGCTAAAGCCACAGATTACTGAAAGGCAAAGAAAGTGCCGTGTTAGCTAAGTGGGAAGACACTCAATATTCATACCAAAGGTCGTGACTTCAAATCCCGCCCGAGAACCCCAGGATTTAAAAAAATAGCATTTAACACGTGCTCTAACACTATCTGTGCCCATGACACACGCTCGTATCTACGGCACGGAGAGCCCACCACACCGTACTGAGTTTGAGCATTGAATGAGTTGTATAGCACATTCAACATAATAAGGAAAACGGCATGTTCGTACCTTAAATAGTTTTAATAACATCACTTGGCCAGCATAGTGAATTAAGGCCAAATCTCGCCCAGAGATAATCCCTGTCCCACCTAAATGTGGTTTTTATACCATTATCTCTCTACATCTGTTATGGATGAAATTGGTGCGAACTTTGTTTTGCGCGTGGTACGCTTAATGAATTGTTTTGATAAATTAATTTATCTTTTAAGACACAAAAAACACATAACAACGCATATACAACTATGTGTAATCAAAGGAAAATACATAGTTCAAAAGAAATGAATAATAATACTAAGTTTAAAAATGATTATCCGAATTCACTTTTGAGTTTTATTTTTGGAGTTATATCAGTCTATCAAATACCCGAAAAGAAGGCAAAAACAAGTAACTTGGCAATTTAACTTTATTCAGCTAACCTAGTTGAGAGTTGATTCGCCATCGCAATACTACCCAGTTATTTCAAAGCCTCTGAATGTCTGACAAAAGGAAATTAGGTCTCTTATTTTTGAATTTATTTCGTTTATTTCGTATTGGATTCACGTAAACGCTTCAATTGATACAAACTTCGGAAATTGGGTTGTAAGTACAATAACTTAGGGCTCTTTAGGATATTATAGTATGTACCTAAAAATACAGATTTTTTTGAAAACAATACTTGCTGCACTATGAATATTAGTATCTGGCGATGTGTTACTTTTCCATATAACGCAATGAACACCTGAGCCCCTCCCTCATTTAGACGTAATATAGTTGACGCAATATAATTTAATAAAAAATATAATAATTTATCAACCGCATATTATAATGTGATTGTACATCAAATTAAAACAAACGTATTATGTATGTATACTTATTTGAATAATTCAGTACAAAAAATATCTTATTGGATATCAAAATGGTTTTACAGTCCAAAGATTATCTCAAAATAAATGCTAGAACTCCTAAACCTTGTCGATAAACTGACATCACGTTGCTAGTATTAATAACAGATAACTAATTTCGTCTAACAAAGCGGCGTAATTCCGACACAACAATGCGTTGTAATATCAATGTCAGCCAGACGAAGCTGAATATATAGATATACGTGAAAGCTTTGTCTAATTTTAGATAGGGTTAATTAATTACATAGATATTAGAAATCATTATCAATTTTGTTATCAACTAAACTCTTATAAAATCTAACTAAAGTCGTACTTGATAAAGACGCCAAGTTGGACCAAAGTAGTCTCCAACCGTGAATATACCAAATTTAATATAATGTATAATAAGTAATAACGTCTAATCAAGGAAACTCGGATGTTACAATTGTCTTTGTGTTTGTAAGATTTAAATGCCGAGCTCTGTTATTGGTTCATTTATATTCGGAATCGTAGAGTTTATTTACTTCGTCAATATTTAATTTAACGATTGTCCTTCAATCTGAATTGGCATAAATCAGCAAGCAATTTATTTTAAGACTTGGTTTTGTAAGGTTTTTTAAACTATGCCCATGCTATTCAGGATGTAGTGCCACGAATATTTATAGAAATCCTACTATTTCTATAAATATTCGTACATTTCGGCATTTCAGCGTTATCGGCCGTATTCACATACCCTACGGCGTAGCTCCGTAGAAGGTCTACGTCGTAGCCCCGTAGAGGGTTGGCGATGTAGATTCGTAGAAGTTTACCATAAATGAAACCTAGTAAGCTTTCTCAAAAGTTTTTCGAAATATTTTAGGAAACATGTTACCGATACCGATTTCGTTGACGACTTCTGTGGTGCAGCGGGTGTTGCGGGTTCGATTCCCGCCTCAGGACAAAAGGCATAGCTCTTATAGTTTCGAACAAAACTGTCTGTGACATACGTACGGACAGACATGACAAATCCATATCCGTTATTGCCATTTGGCTACGGAACCCTAAAAAGTAACAATTTAAACAAAATTACCCAAAATAAATCGTTATTGGACCAAAAGGCAATGGACACTCTTCTCGTAACACTGATGACAACACGAATGGTTGCTTTGTAACATGTATCTTCCAACGTGGGTCACTACACAGATGACTGACAAAAGGATAGTAAATAGTCGCGGTGTTTATAAATGTACCACAATATACGATAAATAATGGCGAGCAATGTTTGCGTACTCCAACAAAATTTTATTTTTTAAGGCTAAGGCATAATTTATAAGACTTTTACAAAAAAAAACTATCAAATTGAATAGTTTAGACAACTCTTGTTGCTCAACAACTTTCCAAAAACTTACTAATGACGGGTAAGTTTGTGATTATGTACGAATAATTACTCGTTCAAGCAAAAAAAAAGTTTAATCATTTTAATGCAAATTTATAATATAGCTAACTTAGACACCAGAATAACACAAACAATACAATTTACCTTGTCATACATAACAACGCGGGAAAATCTGAAACCTAGAATAATTCACATACATTTTGATCCTCAGAACAACGACCTAGCGAGTCGTGGACAGTGCACATTGCTTAATTGGATCTGAAGGTTCCATCTGCACCCACAAGATAACGACGAGCCAAGCGAAAATGACGCTTATTTTCTTCATTCAATAAAGCCGGATTTGTTATGAGATGGGTTTTCTCTGTATTTATTAGGTAAGCGGATAAAGTTCTATATTGGAATTTTGATGAACATAAATGTAAAATATAATATATTAATAACAGTAATAATATATTTTCCTGTATGATTTGTGATGTGATATTAATATTGTTATGGGATGGTGTAGTTTAGCTTTGATAGCCAATTCATAGTAATAAGTTAATTCATATTTATTTGTTTGTCATTTATAACTCAAGAACTACTATATCAGCTTAAAACTCGTAGCTTAGAACCAGAAGATGGAATTAAGCCCATTTCCGCTGTAAAAGGCTACATTGCTAAGTGTGAAAATATTATAACGCGGATAAAGCCGCGGTGCAGTAAGCTAGTTTATTATACATACGGCCTAAATTAACCTATTTACTTATCAACACTAAAACCAAAAACGCATCCCTTGCTATAAAAACAACGATTTAATTCCAGTAACCTACAGTACATGAATAGCGGGGTAAGCCTAACTGTTATGGAGGAGTAAAACGCTCTATTTGATTACATTGCTACTACGGTACATTACACAAGGCATGTGAAATAAACATTTGTACTATCAGCAGGTATATGTTCCGGGTGTCTGGGTGTTACATATGTATAAAAAAATATATATCCATGTATGTATATTTCATTAAGTAAACAAGCTTCGAGCTTACCACGGGGCTAATTATTGCTGTGTGTATTGTCCAGTAATATTTATATTCGTTTATTTATTTCAATTTCCCACAATTTCAGTCGTCAGACGTCCACCGCTGGACATATACTAATATATACATAACATCGACACAATGACCCACTGGTGGGTCAAATTAGTGGGACCACGAGTCACGACCCAACTAACGGACCACCCTCGCTTCGCTTCTACTTAAATATATTCGCTCATGTAAACCTTCCTCTTGAATCACTCTATTAAAAACCGCATTCAATAACGTTGCGTAGTTTTAAAGATTGAAGCATAAAAGGACAGACAGTAAGTATACTTTGTTTTATACACGTAGTGATGATATAGGTATATAAGCACACCTATTTATGTTCCCACAGCTTGGGCACAGGGATTTTTCTCTCGACGAGAGAGATTAGGTATTTATTCACCACGTAGTCAAGTATATGGTGTATGTCGTCGTTGTGATACGAATGAACCGTTTATCTTTTGTTATGTGTATTGGCAATTATTCAAAAATTAATCTGTATGAAAAATCGCATCGAAAATAGGTTATTGTCAGAATATTTTAATATAAATTCCATATTTTTATTTCGAACTCTCCAATAACTCTGTTATTTCCCAAGTAAATGTCACCGAATTGTTCTTATAAGGAAAAACAGTGTTCCACTTTATTAAAATTCCTTTTTCTTAATTTACTTGGTCCCGAAATATGTCCGCATACTTTTAGATATTTTTATTTACAACATATGTATTTTAATGAGGTATACAATCAAAGTTTAGCGAAACATTAATTAACAAGGCCTTGCAATCCAAAACGAATGCAACCCAATTCACTCCTACCTCGAGTTTAGATACACAATCGTTTCGAGTGATTTGAGTTCAGAACTTGTGACACAAAGGCCTGCACAAAGCCTTTGGAGTAAGCCTCAGAGAATCAATCTAGTAGTGTAGTGGGATGGACAGTATCAATAAGTGATCAACATCTATAGCACATTCACACAGCAACATCTAGCCCCCTGGTAAAATCGAAGCTTGTAACGGGTGCTAGATTTCTGATATACTTAATATAATATACATACATAGATAGAGGTTTTTATTATACATATATGTATAATACAAAGACACTCGAAACATATATTTGTCGATCACACAAATCTGTGCACCAAGGAGCGAATCGAACCCGCAACCTCTTGCGTCGCAGCCACGTTGGGCCACAGAGGTCGTCGATATAAACCTTTAGTTTTCCTTGTTATTATCTGAAATGTTTTTACAAGGTAATGAGAATTAATTATGTAGACTTAACTAGCTTTTCTGTAATAGCCTTCTTTCTTTGAATAGATAAGTATTTTTGGGTGCTCTAGCTATAATGAGTCCTAGTTTTTCTTAAACATAATTAATGAGCAAGATCTTGAGACTTAATGGATCTAATCACAGGCGTTATTTAATTATCTTTGTTTTTCTGCTTAATACTAGATTACGTACACATGCTTATTACATAAGTATTTATTTCATGCTTCACGTAAATAATACAAGATTTAAAAAATATATTTTCTAGCTAGTATAAGTTATTTTCACGAATTTCTTAAAAATCTTGTGCATGGCAACTTTCTTAAAATGAATAAATAAAATAACATTATTTAAAAAAATGCAGGTACAGTCACCAGCATTAATATCTGACAATGAACAGCGCCGCAAAAATATGTGACACAGATTGCCAGCAAAAACATGTGATAAGGTAACGTGCATAATAATCTGATGCTTTCGCGGCGGTAAAAATATATGACATAGTCAACAGCATTAACATCTGACAACAGATGAGCGCGTAATTATCTGACATGCCCCGACAGCGAAATTATGTGACACTGTTACTGCAAAATGATTTGACAATAGAATGTACGCATAAACATCTGACACCTCAAATTACTTCTATAAATTGAAATTCATTTTGTAGACCCTAAGATATAGGTAATACTAGCGTTCCGCCCCGCGGCTTTGCCTGCGCTAAAATATATCTTAATGCGGATTTTTGTATTTTTCTGCGGCAAAGAGTAGCCTCAGTGTTATTTTGATATTAAAAGTATAATTTCCAAACACGGCTTTTCCTGTGTTTTAAGTAACTTTCTTAAATGTGTATGTATATTATTAGGTATTATCAGAAATCTAGCACCCGTAACACAAGATTCTAGCTTACCACGAGGCTATATGTTGCTTTGTGAATTGTCTAGCAATTAGCAATATTTCTTGATTTTATTTTATTTATTATGTTTTTTGGCCGTAAGCTCAGGTATAAGAAAAATGAAAGGGCTGGGGATTTTATTAATAAATAAATAAATGCCAAGTTTTCTGAACTAAATTTCACATGAAATGTTAAAATTCATAGTCTGCCTTTTATTTCTGATTGATTTTATAAATGAAAAGTCAAACCGTATGATATACTTCAATATTAGATAATAGTGAATTTATGAAAGAATAAGTTCCTAAGCCTTAACCATAAACTGCATGATTATTTTTCTTAAAAAAAATTGTGATGGTCATATTTGTGTTCTAGATAAATAAAGTAAAATAAAGAAGAAATATTTAAAATTGATTAAAAAATTCCATATAAATTAAGTTTAAGGGAAAAACTGCTTTTATATTTAGTTCCATATATGTAGGTATGGCAAAACATGCAATGAACTACCTATATTTTAAAATATCATTCGCAGGGCATGCGGAATATGGTCATTTTTTTTTAATAATAAGAAGACTGAAAAGATATTAAAAAAATAATTATATTGGTTGTGATAATAGCAATGAGAGCAACGTAGGGTTAAGAAGCCTAAAAACGTAGTGATTCGTTTGTTCTATGAAATATCTTAAATTTACTTTTCATGAATTGACATTTCAATATGTACTAACAGACATGCCAATGTTATTGTGTAACGTTATGGTGCAATAAATGACTTTATGACTTTATGACTTCATGACATAATTTATGACAGTTTTCATAAATAAATCAAAACTCTTTAAGATCTTAAAACCATGAAAAAGTTTTAAATACACTTTAACTTTGACTACTGCCCTCCGATCTGTGTCGCTCATAGATTCAATATCGTAATGTTAAGAATCTTTTTACAAAAAGAATCTGAAAATGAATTCCACCAATTCCTCAAGGAATCTAAATGCAATTTTAGGAATGTTTTATCTATAGTATAATACCTGCCTGAGAAGTATATACTCTAACATTAAATCATTTTAAATAAAACTTTTAAAAAAAGAAGGCACCCGGTGCAACTCGAACTCGCGGACTTCGGATTACGAAGCGCCTACTATAGCCATTAAACCACGAGGTAACTGACAAAGTATGTGAAATTAAGAGACGGATCAAATGACGATCTGATGACAATGTATCGTCACATAATTTCGCTGTCGGGGCATGTCAGATAATTACGCGCTCATCTGTTGTCAGATGTTAATGCTGTTGACTATGTCATATATTTTTACCGCCGCAAAAGCATCAGATTATTATGCACGTTACCTTATCACATGTTTTTGCTGGCAATCTGTGTCACATATTTTTGCGGCGCTGTTCATTGTCAGATATTAATGCTGGTGACTGTACACAAAATCTGTTTGTTTAGACATTTAATGTCTAAACAAACAGATGATACTTCGTAGAAAATTAAATTAGCATTAAAAAAACTGCAGGGATAATCTAGATATTTAACGGAGTAGAAGTTATTTAAAAGCTTCAAACAATTGTGTTGACCAACGCTCAACTGATCCACTAGAGATAGGACAAAACAAATGAGCCACAAAAGCGTTCCACTATCAAGATCTGGCCTCTATCAGTGCGTCGAATTAATCACTCTTGTCGTTGACTGTACCACTGATGGATGTCTGTAATTATGTTTCTGAATGAAGGATTGGCAAACGAGCAACTTATAGTCACCACGGTCATGTAGTGTCGCCTGAGAATAGTACTTTTTGTACCGTGGGTATCGTCAAATAGATGATTTTACATTCCAGTAGCATTAGGGTCTTTCTTTATAGCCCACTTACGCGATCACATAATAAGACGGGAAATTATTATAAACACTTTTAATCACAACCTGGTAGAAATTATATTCTCCTAAATATAAATTAACGTTGAAATTTAGTTAACGTTGAAATTTAGTTAGCCAAAACTCCGCCGGATCTTAGACTACGAGTATATCGGTAAGGTTAGGACAATCTACCTCTTCGTCTACTATCTCCCGTTTGTAATTTTTGTTCATTATTTATAAGCTATTTTATTTTAGCTATAGATCCAATTTCACTTTGATCTTTTTCATTCTTTGAAATTGAGTCACCTTGAATAATATCTAAAGACAATAGAATATTCATATCTATGAGAATATTAAGAAACACCTACCTACTTCTATATTATCAGAATATCTTAAGTTCAAATAGATTACAGACAGACATTTTCACTGTAATAAGAGATACGTTTTTGTTTTAATCTCCGTAATTAATAACTTACCGAATAAGCTGAAATTAAATTTATGATACACAACAATAAAAATACTTGTGTATCATAAAACAAACCACAAGACAGGAAAGTGAATGTGAATGTCTGTTTTTCCTCCTTTCACGGCAAAAAGAGCCCCATGATTTTTAAGTGGAGATAATCGAAGGAATTAATACGTTAATTTTAAATATAGACAGGCAAGTCAATTATAGGACGGGCGAAACGAAGATCTCACTGAATCTACTATAAGTACTTGACGAAACTAAGTAAGTGTACCTATAGTGTTCCTAAAGTTTGACTGAAATAAATTTGAATTTGAATCTGAAGCTACAGCCTGACGGAACACAGTCCGTGCCAGTAAGTAGATCAAAGCCTTGATTGAAGATGACCTGCTTGCGCAATCGACTGGCTAAAGGACTTATATACAGACAGTCTTGTGTGTGTTTTGATATTAGACCAAGAGCCTGTGATGGCCAGACCTTCCTTTAATTCACAAGCGTGAAAATTCTTTCATGTGTATGTCTTACATAGGTAAGAATAACCCCCAAACATGAAACCTGGATCGTGGTTCCTTTGGGAGATAACAGGTAAAAGGTTGTTATCTCCCAAAGGAACCGCGATCCAGGTTTCATGTTTGGGGGTTATTCTTACCTATGTTAGACATACACATGAAAGAATTTTCACGCTTGCGAATTAAAGGAAGGTCTGGCCAGACCGGGCTCTTAGTATAGACTAATAACCTGTGATGGCCAGACCTTCCTTTAATTCTGAAGCGTTGACATAAAACAGTCTTGTACCAGTTAATTCAATCGTATTTTTTATTCCTAATACAATTCCGTAACATTTCAAATTTAACCCTGAAATAGAACAATCTACGCGTATCGAAATCATTACGTAAATATTATGGGCGTAAAAATATTATTCCGACCCGCTCGACTTTCACAAAATAAACAGTCGAGACGGTTCGAAAAGTTATGGGTTGAAATCAGAGCTGGGATAAATATTCGGTCAAATTTTTCGGCCCCAAAAATGTCGCCTCGTATGTTTGACGTGATTGAGTGTTGAAATGACACGGGAAAATAAGGTGAAAAAATTAATAGGCTGATGTAGGGTTGCTTTGTTACTAAAAGGATTATCAAGTTGAATTTATGATTAAAATTGATAACTTAAATAATAAACTGTTCCAAATGTCTTAAGTTTGTATTATTTGTTTCTGTTTTTTGTGTGCAATAAAGTATTATAATATTATTTATTATTTTCTATTCTAAATTGGCTGATAAAAATGCCTTGTTTTTTTTCAAGTATACCATTTATTGCACAAACAACACATAATAAAATAAATTGATAGGTACAAATGGATTATAGACTCTTTTTCTTAATTTATAATAATTTATTTCAAAAATATATCACTAAAAAAAAACTCAAAATAGTTATGAAATATTCGGCCAAATAATGAATTACATTCGGCAGAACGACTGTCTTACTATCTTAAAAAGGCCGAGGATCGAATAAATGCCGAATTTTCAATGCAACTGTGAAAACTGAAATGCGATGGGTTGAAATGAAATTTGTCGTTAAAACGTTTGGCCTTAAAAGTTTCTTTGAGGTGTCTGTGGGAGTAACTCGATTGGCTTGTGACTTTTTAAATTCGCTATAAAATGTATTTAGAGTTCCGAAGTGGTTAGTCGACTTTGTTTCTTTGCTATTTTAAAATTCCTTTTAGCTCAAGTTTTAAAGAAAGTTTCTTGATCGTATTGAATAAGCGGTCTTGGACCGAATTCATCAATATAGTTTATGCTGTATAGTAAAAATATATATATCTATGGTATTATATAAAGTATATCAGAAATCTAGTACCCGTAACACAAACAATGTCGCTGTGTAAGTTGTCTAGCAAAATAAATAAATTAATTATTTATCTACAATAAATTATCCAACAAAATGCAAATGGCTGAATGTCATTACTAAATCCAATATAATAAATCGAATAATACAAAATGTCCCAAATATCCCAGGTAAGTCTATAATTCCCATTGAATGGAAACCCACTCTATCACAGTAAACTTGTTGCCAGATTTCAGGGGATTTGTCCCCTTATCGCATACAAAATCTACCTAATACCACACGAAAACCTCATACATATTCAAATTGAATTATTTCTCGCAATTTTATGTTAATAAAGCAAAACTGGAGAAAATTACTGTCTTTGAAACATTGTTTTATGAAGAAATGAACCCTTTTTATTCAGCCGAAGGCTTTTTGTAAAAATATTTTTTTTTACGGCACATTACATTGGAAAAAGTAAATTGCTTTAGGGTTAAATTTTAAATCTAGTTTACTTAGGCTTTACAATATCTTGATAAAGTGAATAAAGCTAATAGTAATATCGAGAGATAAATAAAATATTGCAGGACAATTCACACAGTAACATCTAGGCCTCGTGGTAAGCTCGAAGCTAATGTTACGGGTGTGTTACGGGTGCTGCATTTCTAATATATTTACTTAATAACTACTTTTTTGTAAACCATTCCTTAAAACTTACTTAATATACTATTTATATAACACACAAGCTTATTTTAACTGCGGGAAAATCCATTATAATGCGGCAATACCACGGTCAAGGTCTTGAGTTAAACCTATTATTTAACTCAAGCAGACACGGTCTGCGAGTTTTGGATGAGGGTGTTCTGATTAATTACGTACAGATACAATATGTACCTACTTATATTATCATAGCATGTTCTGAGAAATGTAAAAAAAAATGTAGGATAAAATGTCATTCACCAACCTGCACTTGGCAAGCGTGGTAAGTTAGGGCCTAATCTCTTCAGTCAAGAGAGAAGTCCCTGTGTCCCAGCAGTGGGAACGTAAACAGGGGTGATTATGTTGAAAAATTTAATTGAAGTAATTATGACTCATAAAGACAGTTAAATAAATAAATAAATATTGCATGAAACTTGACACAGCAACATCTAGACGCGTCGTAAACTCGAAGCATAGTTACTGGATAAAAGCCAATAACAGTAAATATCTGTCAAACTTTAAATCAAAATTTTATTTCTGATATAGTTTTTATTTATTAAAAGCAGTTCGTTTATATAATATTATTTAATTTAAATGCAGATAAGACACTCAGCTCAAAATGCAGAGACTCATTTCACTAAATTTTACAGTCAAATTACACAGAACTTTATGCACTTTAAGATATCGAAGCGGCTCTGTCGTAAGCTAAGTTTAAGCTTTGAAGAGGACGTAGAGTTTGTAAATTATTAAAACCAAAACTAATAAATATACTTTACTAGTATGCATCTAGGCTTTGTTTGTTTTTCATAAAATAACCCGTTTATTATTCCCGATCCATTGAACCTTCATTTTCGGAACATTACATTATTGTATAGCAACTAAAAGAAAAGTACCTATAGTATGCCTATATACCTATAGTAGATATACTAAGAAAAATACATAATTCTCACATAAATTCAAAATTTCACAGAATTTACTACCCGAAATGTGATTTACAAGCAATTTTTCAAAGAGGTTAAATGTAGCGGCTTATTATTTCTGAAGGCGATAGATTACGGACGTAATATTGCCAACAGTTGACTGAATACTATTTGCAGCAAAACATTTTTTACGTGGGCTATTCTATTGGTGTTTATATTCTAGGTCTCATGCATCGTCAAACCAACCAAGGGATATATATACATAAGATTTATTTACATTCACAATAATATAGCTTATACACCAGAACTATTCATACTTAGTCTTCTTTAACTACGTAAATTTAAATCTATCTAAACGCAGGCAAAGCCGTTGGAAAGCTAGTAAATATCATGTTAATTACTAGATAATATCTTTTTATCCAAAGAAAACATCCTTCGTAAAGCACGGCAGCATAGCTTACTCTTGTCAATTCACAGAACGTCCGCTATATTCAGACCGTCATCTTGAAAACCCCGTTGCACCGAGGGAAATAAAAATTTAAACGCTTCTTCCCATGAGTACCGAAAGGCTAGCATAATTTCCTCGGAGTCTAATGAATGGATTAGTAGATACAATCTTAAAATATTACCTTACGTTTCACCGTGGGGAATTAATTTTATGAGGGATACGGCTTACGATGGAAATGCTCAGATTTCGGTTGAAATATTGTTTGAGTCATAGATCACGTTGTAAAAATGAATTACTTTTGAACAAAATAAATGCTTTTCGTGGATTTACATAGATAAGGTCAATTAATCTTTTAATAAATTATGAATGTGTTATATACCTTTAAGTTATTAATATAGGGAATTTGCGGATGTCTGTTACGAATTTGATAAAATGATAATCATTACTGGCTCAAAACTTTACGAAAGCCTTTGGTTTGAACCCACGAACTTCGAAATAAAAGTCGTGTGTGGTCGCACGTAGCCAACTCGGCTCTTACTAAATAATAATTACAATTCTTAAGTTCGATAGAATTCTAAATCGTTTCTCGAACGTTCCAAATAATTGACATAAAGTCCGAAGCGCCTGATTGCAAGGCCGAGAACAAAGCACAACAATCGGACTCAAGTTGGCTAATGAACTCTCAATGCCACGTCTCAGAGACAATGCTGCGTCTGCGATGAACATTGCTCTATGAGATGCAGATTCGAGACACTAAGACTTAACGATATCGTTGATTTTCAGTATTAAACAGCGTGTTCAATTTGCAATCATTTTAATATTCGGAGACTTCTGTGTCTAATATAGACATAGGTTTCCGCCTCGCGGCTTTGATTTATAATGTTATGTTTTTTAAATAAGTATAAAAAACACTGATAAACTATTTTATACTTAGCTTTTAACACAATGTACTTTAAAATTGTCACGGGCAAGACCAGAGTTTTCCTAGCAAATGGGGAACTCCTATAATATCTACATAACACGAATTGTAAAAATAAGTACCTACCTACTGAAATATATTTTTTATAATATTTTATTTTATCTTAACAAAGTATCCTTTGTTGTTTCTCTGGTTCTAAGCCATCTCTCCAAAAATTTTCATACAAATCAATTCAGCCATACTTGTTATAGAAATATTAGAAATATACTAACACGACATTCTTTTATGTATACCTATAGAAGATTTAGATTGTTATGATGATGATTCCGTTGGCAACAAACCAAAAGCAAAAGCACCACCTAAATATTGACTTTGGACCAAACGATATCCAAATATTATGAAAGTATTCGAGCCGACACTGGCAGGGCGCGATATGAACTTGCCTTTGAATATGCAACAATACAAGACCACTCCGAGCGCCTGAAAGGAAATTGATTGACGCATAAAATAGAAATTGCCTCGGAAATCTTGAGGTATTTTTTTCAAGTTATTTTTGTTCTTATCTTGATGATTTGTGTCTTGTGCTGAATTTTGTGGGGCTAATTCTTATCAGAGCTAAGGTTCCGTTCCGAAGGAAAGCCTGAATCCTTTTTGTGCTCTCGATCGGTTTTAATTTTTATTTATTAAAATAGATATAGTAGGTATAAAAAAAGTCATGTTACTTTACCTATAGATGAGGGCATCAGGCGTTAAAAGGATTAAATGCATAAACAGTTTTTGTCATTTTAATATGTTTGTGGAAAACTTCTTTGCTCTCTTTCCATCCAAAGGTTGCTTGGAAGAGATCGCTCTTTAGCGATAAGGCCGCCCATTGTACTTGTTTCTTTTTGTTGTTTTTTGTATTTTTTACTTATTTGGTGTACAATAAAGAGATTTGATTTGATTTGAAAACATCCTTCGTAAAGCACGGTAGCATAGCTTACTCTTGTCAATTCACAGAACGTCCGCTATATTCAGACCGTCATCTTGAAAACCCCGTTACACCGAGGGAAATAAAAATTTAAACGCTTCTTCCCATGAGTACCGAAAGGCTAGCATAATTTCCTCGGAGTCTAATGAATGGATTAGTAGATACAATCTTAAAATATTACCTTACGTTTCACCGTGGGGAATTAATTTTATGAGGGATACGGCTTACGATGGAAATGCTCAGATTTCGGTTGAAATATTGTTTGAGTCATAGATCACGTTGTAAAAATGAATTACTTTTCAACGAAATAAATGCTTTTCGTGGATTTACATAGATAAGGCCAATTAATCTTTTAATAAATTATGAATGTATTACATATATACTTTTGAGTTATTAATATAGAGAATTTGCGGATGTCTGTTACGAATTTGATAAAATGATAATCATCACTGGCCCAAAACTTTTCGAAAGCCTTTGGCTTGAACCCACGAACTTTGAAATAAAAGTCGGTCACACTTAGCCAACATGGCTCTTACTCAATAATGATAACAATTCCTTAGTTCAATATAATTCTAGAGCGTTTCCCGAACGTTCCAATTAATTGACATAAAGTCCGAAGCGCCTGATTGCAAGTCCGAGAACAAAGCACAACAATCGGACTCAAGTTGGCTAATGAACTCTCAATGCCAAGTCTCAGAGACAATGCTGCGTCTGCGATGAACACTACTCTATGAGATGCAGATTCGAGACACTGAGGCTTAACGATATTGTTGATTTGCTGTATTAAACAGCGTGTTCAATTTGCAATCATTTTAATATTCGACGACTTCCATGTCTAATGTAGATAGACATAATTAGCGGTAAATGTATCCTTTGTCCATCTCCTGGTTCTAAGCTATCTTAATATTTGAACTTGAAACAGGTAACAAACATTCCATGATTTAAATGTTTTTGAGTTTTCCGATATTTCATTGTATGTTACCCGTTTCAAGTTCAAATACTGTTAAAAACCATGATACTTCAAAAAGTTATATGTAAGCTATTTCTTAAATATTTTTTATACAAATCAATTCAGCCCTACTTGTGATATAAATAGTGTTACTAACACGACATTCTTTTAGACTTTCTTATATAGAAGATTTGGATTGCTATGATGATGATTCCGTTGGTAACAAACCAAAAGCAAAAGCACCACCTAAATATTGACTTTGGACCAAACGATATCCAAATATTATGAAAGTATTCGAGCCGACACTGGCAGGGCGCGATATGAACTTGCCTTTGAATATGCAACAATACAAGACCACTCCGAGCGCTTGAAAGGAAATTGATTGACGCATAAAATAGAATTTGCCTCGGAAATCTTGAGGTATTTTTTTAAAGTTATTTTTGTACTTATCTTGATGATTTATGTCTTGTGCTGAGTTTTGTGGGGCTATTCTTATCAGAGCTAAGGTTCCGTCTGAAGGAAAGCCTGAATCCTTTTTGAGCTCCCGACTGGTCTTAATTTTTATTTATTTATATAGATGTCGTATAAAAAAATCATGTTAATTTACTTATAGATGAGGGCATCAGGCGTTGAAAGGACTAAAGGCATTAACAGTTTTTGTCATAAATTTAATATAAGTACTTGTGATTAAAACAATAAAGTTTTAAAAGAAATCAAAATCATTTATATTACCTATATATCAGAAATAATCATATGCTCACAGAATAATGATAATAATTTGAACAGTCTCCACAAGACATGTTTTCATTAATATGGCATTTTTGTGTTTGATATGTTGATGAGTAGGCCTCTTAGTATATGCTTATGGTCCTGTGCTAATTGCATCCCCCAATCATACAACAACATATGAAACAACACGTAAACCTTGAAATATTTCAACTGTATTTTTATGAATACTTAACCACTTTACATTCGTGTTTACGGTTTTGTTGCACAGTATTATTTAACAGTCGTTTCAGTGACGTGCTTGTAATGCTGACCGCATACAGCGCCCGTCCAACGCTGCACTAGACAGGTTATGCTGTATGGCCCTAAACTGTTGAAACCAACCTCTTTACACCCGACGTTAAACTTATTCATATTTAAAAAAAAATCACTTTTATTTCGTAACGTATTCAGTCTTATTTTTAATCTATAAATAGGTTTAAATACACTTTTAACTTTGCGCTAAGCGTAATGTTTTCAGTTTGTGCTCGCAACGTTACTTACAAGCGTAACTTGCATACTTATTAAGGCTTATTTTTTCAGATAACTTATTACTAAGATCTGATTACAAGATCTATAGAGACTGATGTTTAGACTCTTGACTTGATAACCTGATAATAATTTACCTGTTTACATTTATTTCAGTATAGATATCAAACTGTATGATAAGTTGCCACGTTGTATTTTATTATATAATAATACCAATACATTCTACAAAATAGAAACCATTGTCCACAGCAAAATTAACAAAATTCACGACAAACTTTATTTAACTTTCGAATGGCTTTATTGTAGTTTAAAGCCGTATAGAAACGCAGCGAAACTTTGAGAGCTGAATTATGAGTGTGTTAAAGCGAACATTGCAAACACAATAAAACAATGAAAGTTAGTGATGTTGATAGAGATTATTTAATATATTGCACTGACTACAGTGAAAAATTGTACGAATGTCGGATTTTAGTTTTACAGAATGTCTTTTATATGCATGTAAGAGATTAAACACGTAGGTCTCTATCAATTAAAAAAAACACGCGCTAGTCTTTTAGTTAAATCGCATTTTCGTTAATATTTTACTCTGAAATGAGTGAATGGTTTTAGCAAATACATTTTAATATACTTACATTAGCATAAAATCATAAATTTACCTAATAAGCACATTTAATGCATGTTATGAGCTGAACACTTCTTTTATAATTTACCTAAAGGAGTAGTTTTAATCATAAAGTCGCATAACTTAAAATAGTACTAGTATTCAAGTATATAGAACTTATATTTTACGACAAGATACCACAAATCGTGTACAGAAGTTTACACAGGTTCCAAACTTAGTTCAGAGCTTTCTTAATATTCTGTACTCTCCGTTCACTCTCGTATTCACAACTTATTTGGTTCCAACGTCGTGAGAAACTCAAACAAAATGAACATGGACATTTTCTGAAAGCACGATGTCTTGCAAAGTAGAATGAAGTTTTAGTTAAGTTTTTGTGACCATCAGATTTTATTCTACATTTATACCGTAAGCTTTCTTCTCCGTGTTGTAAAATTATCGAATTTTCTCGCAATAATAATAATATCTAGTTCGGACTAGACAAGTATTTTAGCCGAGTAGTAATTTAGTGCCTAAACAAATCACTTATGTATAGAAATCGTTTGAATTACATAGTTTGTAATCATAATTATAATATTTATAACACGACTCATCTTCTCTTATATATAAAAGAAAGTCGTGTTAGTTAGTTACCTCACTTATAAAGAACGGTCGAACCGATTGAGCTGAAAATTGCCAGGGAGGTAGTTTAGAGCCAGGAGAAGGGTACCGCGGGAAAATTCAACATAATGCGGGCGAAGCCGCGGGCGGAAAGCTAGTATTTAATATAACATAAAGTCCCTAATTATAATCCTAGCTAGATAATTTTGGGCATACTATTTGTACATCATTATTTTTATTATAATCATGCGTATTTTTAAATAGTATATTATATACCTACTGTTTATTCTGTTTTATTTTATAAAGTAAAAATGTATGCTTGTTGAAAAGGTTTCCGAATTTTTCACCAATTCACAATATTTATGCGAACTCGATAGATCTGATACGCAATATTGGTATTATATTTAAACCTCTGGACATTTTCCTGGCAGATTTATCACCAATTTCCGATTTCTAATCAAATTTTTCACAAAATTGTTTACTGAGGTAAAATCTATATTATTACGAGACGGAAGAATAAATCATAAAGGCCAGGCCAAACCAATAATATTTCATATTAACGTTCCGTGTTGGATAGTACGAGTACATTTATGGAGGAAGGCTATATAAGTTATATTAGGAATACCTACATCATAATCTATAGGTACCTTTGTAGATAACGTAAAAAAACGATAGTTAGGTTTTAGAGTTCGGCTAGTCAAATATAATACTTTTATTACATTTTCAGCAATAAAATGATTTTATAATTGAGGACTCATTCTCAAATATTCTCATACATTTCTACCTCCAAACGACACAGCTAAGGTTCCTATTTCATAACAAGTCTCGGAAACTCTTTTATCAGCTTAATTTTAATGGTAATTCGTTTTTATTGAATGGGAGTATGTCGTTTTATGGTCTTTTTATGAAGGCTTTTGTGTGAAAAGGCTATTTTACTTTTCGCATAAAAATATACGGAGTTACAAGGGAAATACGAGTATATTGGTTTGAAGGATGCCTATAATTGAAGGAAAATATGCCGTTTTTAGGATTCCGTAGCCAAATGGCAAAAATGGCCCTTTATTATTTGGCATGGAAAGTATTAAACGGACTTCCTACCTTAGTTAGCAACAATTAATAATATTTTCTGTCTCCGTCACGTCCGGCGGATGTAAGCAAAACTGAAATGAATGGAGAACATAACTTACATTTAAGGCCGATAAACACAGAACGTAAATCGTCGTCGACAGAACTGTGTCGGTGACTGTACCTTATACTTGCCTGACCATAATTTTAGTTTCGAAAGTCGTAGGTTTGAACTCTGCCGCGCACTTCTGTGTTTTTGTATTTTGTCTAAATTTATGTGCGCTTCAATAACACGTGCTTATCACTTTCTGCGCCCATGACAAACGCTCTTATCTACGGCCCGGTGTGGCGGTGGTGCAGCGCGGTGAGCTTGAGCATTGAAAGTGTTAAGGTAAAATAAAACATCGTTAATTTAAAAAGAGATGTGACATTCACCAAGACTCACCTAGCCTGCGTGGTGAATAATAATACTAATATAATATTGCCGGACAATTCGCACAGCAACATCCAGCCCCGTTGTAAGCTCGAAGCTTGTGTTACGGCTACTAGATAATCTGATAAACTTAATAGAATATTCATACATAGATAGAATGGTGAATTAAGGCTTTTCACCTCAAGAGAAGTCCCTATGACTCAGCAGTAGGAAGGTAAATAGGTGTGCTTTATGCTATATTACCTAACATAATTTGACTTTGATTCAGAACAATACAATCCTACTAATGATATCGGGCGGGTTACACGTTTGTTCACAATTCCATTCACAGTTTGCAAGACCCCTTCCCTAAGTACTCTGCTATAGAATGTTGTACAATTCTGTTATCTCACATTCAAAGATATAATATGCAAATAGGAGTAACGCCGAAATTGTCTCGGCAAATTGAAAATGTACTTGGAATCCTAAACTCGTGTTTCCACGCGTTCATTTAACGGTTAAATCCAGAACGATGGTGAAAATGAATATTTTTCGCATTTGTTTAGGAAGAGTGATGTAGGAAAACGTTGTGAGGTTGAGTTTTGCAAAAAACGAAGTTTACTAATTAATTCTTAGAACAACGTGCTAATCAAGCGTCGTAGTAGTTGCAAAAACTACAATACCTACAAGAGGAATACACAAAACGAATTGCTAAGAATTAGAGACCAAAAAAAACTATACAATACCTACTCATATTTTGTTATAGTATACACATCTTCACCATGGTCATTATTTTAGCGATAATAAGATATAAATATTGCTACATAATTTACACAGGGGTTAAATATTCGGCCTTTGAAAACACGTGCTTGTGAAGGCAAACATCGTGAGGAAACCGGAATGTTCTGAGAACTTCAAAAGTTTGAAGGACATGAGCAACATTTACCAACCCGCGCTTGGACAGCGTGGCGAATTAGGGCCTTATATCTCTCGTTAAGAAAGAAATTCCCGTGTCCCATCAGTGGGAACGTAAATAGGGGTGATGAAGTAGTAGGTCGTCTCTAGGATCGCTAAGAATATAACATTTATTTATATTAAGAGATATCTTGTTATTTTCGTCACAAACAACCAAAGCCCATTTAGAAAGCTTACACCAATATTTACCAAACAAGCTATTTCTATTGAAATAGTAAACAACTAAACGTACTCAATTATTTACCTAAACCTATCAATACACATCACCCTTGTAAGCCCATCTTAGGCCCGAACTACACCACAGGGTGTGCACTTACAACTATTCCACTGTTCGGGATACCCTGTGGTTTCCAGTTTTAACCAGTTTACACCAGTTTTAGCCCTCAATAAAACTGTACAGTCATCGCTTAATTGAAATATATAGGGTTGTGACGTCCGTCTAAATCTATTGTTAGGAGTTTGAAATTAAATTAAAGTCGTTGAAAAGGAGTTTTCTTTTCTAACCTAACATTTTAAACAATTGGCAAGAACTGGGAAATCCCCTTTAATCAGATCAATCATCTTTCTCGTGAGTGGACGCTGTATTTGCCGATCCGCGGTTTCGGTTTATGCGGGTTCTGTATAAAACCCGTATAAACCGCATATACAGAGGACATTATAGGTATATAGATAAAACATATTTTATTTATACTTTACTATATATTTAATTAATAATTAAAAAAGGTCGCAATGTGGTTCGTTGAGGATTAATTAAACTTGCCGACTGTACTTTGGGTACATCTGAGTTATTCGTCATCTCGCCCGAAAAAAACTCGCACGATCGGGCGACTTGGCACCTTTCGAATTTAAATGATATTTCTTTCGTCAACTCGCCCGTTTCGTATTTACCTATTAAGTCTATCGTCAACTCGTACAAAGTACAGCCAGGTAAAAAAATTGAAACTAAACAAAAGGATAGCGCTATCTTTCTTTTTATCTTTTATTACTATTTCATACTTAGATAGTAACACGCCAAATGCTTTAAAGATATTGTTGGTTATTTTATATTTTAAATTATATTTTTATACTTAGGTAATAGCACGCCAAATGTTTCGTGATATTGGTGATGACAAGGCGAATTCTTTTGTAATAATTGTTGATTTTATTTTTTAATGTTAATTATATTTCTTTATCTAGTAAATAACATGCTAAATATTTTCTTGGTTGTATTTTTATACTTATCTAATAAGTCCAAGACCTTCTGTGAATAATTATATAAGTACCTAATTTTAATTTTGACGTTGATTTTTATTTGGTGTATTATATTATGCTTTTGTATTTTAAGATGTTGATTTTGAAATATAACTAAAATAATGATACAATAACATTATGTTTTATTTTAAGTCCAATCATAAAACTTTTTTAAGAAGGATTTTTGTCGTTGACTGTACGTAGTTACTCACATTTTTATGGTCGGGCGAGTTGACGAAAGAAATATGATTTAAATTCGAAAGGTGCCAAGTCGCCCAATCGTGCGAGTTTTTATCGGGCGAGATGACGAATAACTCGTACATCTATGCTAGTTATTAATTATTGACAGTCCGAGTTTCAACTCTGCTTTGAATCAGTGGTTTTCATTACTTAGTCGTTATTGGTATTGGTATAAAAGTTACAGCACAACATCTACATGTAGGTTAGTCCAGAAAAAAACTTACAACAAGTTAAGTATATTGTCAAGTATAATTTTCATAGAGCTATTAAAAAGTAATCTAATCAATCCAAATATTGGCTTAAAATAAAGTGCTGTTTAGCAATAATACCGCCATTGTTTTCTGTTTGCGTGTATATAAAATATGTTTTGTTTATTTATACAAATCATGTGTATTGTTTATTTTAGTTCCAACTCCCATCCTTATCATATTACACACATCATATTATACTGGCTACAGGTTAACCTGTAGCCAGTATAATATGATGTGTGCCCGAAGTAAATATACATATTCAATCTCGTTCTTATTTCAAAGTGATCGCCCGAGGCTGTCACCTGTCTGTCAAAGTGACAGTTAAGAAACACAGTAAATTGATTTCCGACAGCAAGAGCGTATCATTTGTCATGTTCTTTGTCACACTGAATGTGTTTGTCCTTGGGCTTTTTCGGACTAAATTCGTTTTACTAATCGTTGCTTTATTTATGTTCGAAGGTACATGCTTAGATTAATTATTATGTTACATGAGTTGCAGTTGTATAGAAATATTTTGTGAACTACTTTTATAAGCATTTTAGGTCAAAAGGGGGAGTTCGAAAGATTCAAAAAGCTTCTGAATGTTTCATAGTAAAAATTATTAAGTAAATAATCTTAGAGCCATTTTAAGGAGGCCTTATATCATCATTGCCCGTTGCAACACATTGATGTGTAAATGCCTCTTTTCTATTGCACCCATTTTCTCGGTACTGTGCGGATAGCCACTACTGCCTTCCTGCTAATCCGACGATGGATTAAATATATACTTATATATTGTTGGACAATTTACACAGTAACATAGTAAGTAGGTACCTAATATACATAGGTATGCTTACATAACGTTATTTCGAGCGTATATATATTCCTAAAACAATTAATATTAAAGTTTATGTTGATAACATAAACTCAGCGCTGTAAAGTTTATGAATCGTAACATAATCTGAATAGCGAGACATATTCATGTAAGGTTGGAGACGAGACGGCGAGCCGGAGAACATCTATAGACCCTGAGGGATGCATGGTCTTACATCTGGTTAACGTGGAGATTGTCTGTGTACAGGTTCGGAACCTTTTTCTGTCTTACAAAACATTAACTTAGATTTTTAGATAAGTTTGGTACATTTTTAAACGAGGGAACTCTAAGTAAAATTAATTTCTTAGAATTTCTTCGCATTTGTAATAGTTTTATTTTTGATAAATTGTATTCCGATTCAATGTTATATTGACGATTGCCTTGAAACGCATTGTCGAGTATGTTTGGTTATTATTTATATACCTACCAAAGTTTCGATGCATGTGTTTTGATTAGCGTAATAATATAATGAAAACTCTGTAACACTATCAGTGCCTATGACATACGCTTGTATTTACGGCACGGTGGGGCGAGCTTGGGCATTGAATGTGTTAAATGCTTAGATAATTATAATTACCGCAGTAACAAATAACAAGTACCTATGTAAAACGATTAAACAATTCTTAAATGATCTTTATAATCATCTGAATGAGACACGTTCTAAAGTTATAAATACTAAAGTTATCATAAACAAAAGCTCGCAAACTGCTAGATTTTGGACCTAGATAATCCAGACTTAGTTAAAGCACTGTCCTATCGAATTATCTACTAATTTTACGCAAAATTTAAGCCTGTCGTTTTAGATTTTAGCTCGGCAAGTTCCATGGACATTATCCATTTTAGTTTTAGAGCAACACGATAATTAGATAAACTCTGTAACGATGTATTGACAGTGGTTTTGGAAATACACTCTGTATACCTTAAAAATAAAACCTTCGTTTGTCTGTATTTTTAAATTGAATAAGCTTATTATTAAAAAACAAAATGTTAATCATCTCATATTCCATTTATTTGACTAGAAACTCATAATGTACACTTACAAGATGAAGATAAAAATATTTACAACATCAATTAGATTTAGAATCAAACTAACATTGCTTTTTGTTTCACAAAAGATTAGTTAAGTAATAACAATATTAGTGACTTATACTAACTTTCATAAACTACAACTATCTTATCAAACACTCATTATATTCTAATAATTTTTATTTAAATATTTTTGCACGAAAATCAGAATATCTAAATCTACGTTAATTACGAAATATATGACATTTAAATAAATTATAAGTAATTTAATCTATGTAATAGTTTGAAATAAACGTGAATAATAAATAAATGCACTTCGATTATTAAAAGTTGGTGATTATTTTGTTACAGTTCTGTTTTTGTTCAGAAATATTTTCTCCATTTCTTTGATTGAACGTTTTACTAACATTTCCAACGTCATAAAAACAAGTCAACGATAAATAAGTATTTATGGAGTATTATTTATTCAATCAAATAAAATTCAAGCTTAATTATTAAATTATTATTTTTACGATGAACTATTTCATTTTCATATTCAATATAAATATATTTTTTCCTATTTACAGTAAAAATAATAATGGCCATGTAGCAATAATGTATTAAAATTGAAATATTTTACACGATGAGTATCTATACTCGTATTTAATTTTCATTTGATGACATCTGATATGTTCTACGATATAATAAGATTTATAATAATTATTTCTACCTTGTTACAACTTACTATGCACATTATAATAATTAGTTTAAATTATTTATCAATAAAATTGAGTAGCGCTTTTCCCCTGTCAAATAAATATATTTGCAATTTATTATTATACTTACTTTTTATTAATAAGTAGTTTTTTCTATTTATAAAATAGAGAATCATTCGAAAAATATTCTACTATTGAAAAAGTTTCGTGAAAAGGTAATTTTATAATCTAAATCTTTCTATCTTTCTATTGAAGGTGTTATATTAACAAGCCTAAATTCGCAGCCTAAAACTACTTTAACAATGTATTTTCACATGGTAAATATCACAGGGTAAAAACGATTTAATAAATTATAATGACTGTTAGGTTAAAACGGGAACGAAATTGTCTTTGTTTTTCATAATTTGATAGTTTAATAAACGTTTAATTTATTGGTTTGTGTATATTTTAATTATTATGAAAGAAGTATGTAGATTTATATTCCGTCACAGACACAAAAGTCATGTTCATATGTATTTAATATTACCAAAATCTTGAATATTATACACATACTGTTTTCTAACGAATCACACTAGATTCAGACTTTTGGAGTTTTTTCTACCAAACACACCAGTTTTTATGAATTGTTTTTCTCCAACTTATTAAACACTCCTATGTTATTGAATTCAAGACAAAACTTTAACAATTAAATTAACCCAGATATAACATAAAATAAACCGAGTTTTTGCAAATTGAATGACTACAAAGAAGGAGGTTAAATGGTTATACATTAGGAATTAGGGTATATGTATTTAAATTATTCTAATAAGCATTTTTTTATCCTAAGTGACAATATAATATAATACAATATTCGATTATCATAAACACTTTAAATTCCTAAAAGTAAAGAATGAAAATTGAGTGTCTACTTAGTAGGTAGGTACACGAAAATTGGAGATCTAAATGAGTATTTTATGGAAACTGGATTTACTAATATTTAATACTTTAACTTCTATTTACCTATATCAAAAACATTCTTTGGAGTCATCTTTAGTACACGTTCACACACATCTTACATCGTGTTCGATCACTTTTCACAAGTCACTTTTAAACGACATCACTCTTATTATTTTCCAGCAGTCCATCATTACTGCCAATATCTTCTTGTCACATATGATAGTCTCGTAATGGTCTCACAGACTCAGCTGACGAGCGAGGAGTGGGGTCCACGCCTGATAGACCTAAAGAACCACTCCGTCTCACCACTAGGGTCTTTGTTCCGTAATCTGTTACGAAGTTTTCGTTCCTTGTCGGTGTGTTGGCGCGCACGCTTTGGTAGCCGCAGCAGAGAGGATATCGAGACGTGAGGATACGTTTGAAAGCTTCTCGGAACTCGGTGTTAAAGATTGAGTAGATGATGGGATTGAACGCGGAGTTTGAGTAGCCGAGCCAGGTGAGGATTTTGAATGCGAGATCTGAAAATTACGTTTTGTGAGACACGGTGTATGTAGAATCGAAAAGATAAATCTTTATTTGCGTAATTGGTTTTTAGAATTACACTTTAAAACTTAACACTTTACTTGATCAGAACGAGACTTTGCGTATTATCAAAGTTGTTTTACAACACATTCTGCATTATCTTTAGGTTAACAAAAGGTTTAGGTTTTCATGATTATTTTGATGGTTATTGCAGCTTATTGTCATAACATTCATTGTTTACAATTTGCTTTTATGGTAACGGTAAATGTATTCAAGTTTTTGGTACCTAACTGAAGATGTTATGCTCTTACAAGTTCAAAATTGTTGTAAGTAACCTTTAGAGGTTTAATAAGATAATATTATATTTTTGCGACATCACTTATGTTAATTTTACTTTTGTTGCTTTCCCATTCCATTTCATGTATTTGTATGACATTACTTTTTGAGTACTAAAATTATTTTTACGACTAGTTTTGTTTCTGATTGTGAATAAAGACTAGGAAAAGAGATGCTAAAAGTAATGAAAGTTTAATATTTCTATAGTTATCATATAACACACAAGATATCAAGTTACTCACCCGGTATACAAGTCTTACAGAACGCCGCCACGATATTAACGCAGAAGAACGGCACCCAGCACAGCAGGAACACACCCATGATGATGCCGACAGTGATAGCAGCCTTGTGGTCCGACACGTGGTAGGGAGACGAGTGCACGTGTGTGTGCACCCGGGTGCGGACGGACTTGGTCCGGTTGTCCGGGAGCTGCACCGTCCGGGTCACCGCCCGGATGGATTTCACGTGCTTCTGCGCGTAGCAGTATAACCTGAGGAAGTGTAACTGTTTTACAAAACGAATTATGAATCTATCAATTTATTACTGCTGGATAGTTCACACAGCAACGTGGCAAAACAAATATTTTGCAGATCGTACAGTTTTTCTCTTGAGGCGCGAATCGAACCCGCAACCTCTTCGTCCGCGGCGCCACTGAGGTCGACAAACTGATAATATATAAATGTGTTTGTTTTTAATATAATGAATAGGTTTCAAAATAAATGGAAGCAAACTTAAAACCGATGTGGGAAGGCAAACATCGTGAAGAAATATAAGATATAATTTATCTCGTAAGAGAGAAGTCCCTGTGTCCCAGGTGTGGGGACGAATATAGAATTGCTTATTTATAATATAGTGGCGTAATAAAGTAATTATATCTTAACTTTATATAGCATAATAAGTTAATACAAACGATAATAATGGGATAATTGACAGCCTTATCGTTAATAGCGAAAAAAAAGTTTATTGCTACGTATTCCATAAATTAAATAAAAATTGCTCACATTTTCATTGACCTGTGTTCGTGACGTGAATGATATCGTGATTAAATTTGTCCTAAATAAAATCCCTGAATAATTTTGGCAGATAGCTATTTCATTACGCTTCCGATATCTTAGGATCTTCCGGCATTTATTATTCAAGTTTTGTTATGGTAAAGTTTCTTTAAGTTAGTAAGAAGGAAATACTTTGTGTTTTGCGTTGTTTGACCGCGGTAAATTAAGTCTATTGCAAGTATAGAATATATAAGATACAGATACATTTTGTTCACAAAACGTATAGTTAAATACAGCAGTATTGCAGCAAATTATAATTTAGATTAAGCCTAACAAATATAGATTAAACTAGCTGAATTATCTCAAATCTTATTCAATCATGTTTTGATTTAAAACATCGGCTTAAAGCTTAATTTGATTTCGAAAGGGCTCAAGTTAATTCGCTGAAATATATTTAAAGTCAAGATTAAATGTACTAGAAAATAGGATTCATAGACTAAATAATCCTAAGGCTTATAGAAATTTTGACGAGCTAAGAATAACGAGAATACTAAAACTTAATAAGGCTTTGTTGGGCTGATTGTTATTGAAAACAAATTGATTATCATTTACTTTGTCATTTAATGTTCAGTATTTCATTATAAAGCCAATTTTGGAGTATAAAGTCACTTCACTTCATTTATAAACTAGTTTGTGTTTTTAACTATATAAGAATTATTTATTTATTTATATTGTTTTCTTAATAATTATTATAGTATTATGTAATTCACACAGCAATATCTAATCCCGTGGTGTTAGGGATAGATTTTTTTATTAAACATAAAAAAAAAACACCCAGAATACCCGGAACGAATATTTGCTGATCGTACAAATGTTTGTCCCGAGGCGGTATAAAAATTAGTATAATAAAGATTAAGTAGAAATTCTAAGGAATACAAGATTAAATAACAGCAAATAGCAAGTGATCGATTATTCGATGTAAGGTCAGGCAACACCGCTGGGAATAAGCAGACTTTGATAAATGAGCATATTTCTGTAGAAATAAATTCAGAGATTACGAAAATCACTGAAAATTAAGCTATTAGAGTTTGGCTAAAAAGTTTTAAACTAAATTCGAGCGTAAAAAATTTTGTACAATGAAAATATTAAGTAAAACACATTCTGTAATTTGTAAATTTGCATTAATGTTTTAGTTTAAATAACGTAATACGAATTCACTCTCAGAAAATGGCTTAAAAAGGTTATTATAATTTTAATAGCATATAGTTTATCGAAAAACTCCTTTGTTTTTTCGCAAAGCAAGCGTTAGTTCCATTATGCAGCTAGTATGTATTATTATTAACCTTTAGCATAGAACCATCGGCCTAATTACAGAAATGAATGTCAATCCGCAGTGAATAGGCGCGGAAATCGTTTGAATGAAGCCTATTGTCCGTTGGATGTAGGCAGCTCACTAATAAAATGATTGCTTTGTATTTTGTAGAGCACATAACGATGTATGAAGCTTGTATTTATAATAAGCCCTATACACGTTCCCACTGCTGGGACACAGGGATTTTTCTCTTGAAGATAGAGATTGGGCCTTAATTCATAACTGTGTCCAAGTGCGAGTTGGCGAATGTCAGATGTCATGTATGCTTTAAACTTTTTTACAAAGTTCTCACAACATGCCGGTTTCCTCTCGGTGTTTGCCACGTAGACTCTGTAATTTGTTTGTAATAATTCGAGTTTAGAATAGAAATACGAATACAGTACCTCATTACTGCGCATATTAAACGCTAGACTGACAAAATTACTGTGAATTTATTGTTAAACACAGTATATTATTATGTACTCAAGTTAATAAGGTTTTATATTATTAAGGTGTCGTACGTTACAAAGACGTATATTTCCTTTTCGTTGCCATAAGTTCCATCTAGACCAGTGCAGTTAGCTTCAAAAATGGTCAAATAAGGAAAAAAATAGTAGTAGAATGAAACCCATTAGAAAAGGAGGGGAATATGATAAAAATGAAAGGAAAAATAAATTACGGTCGATCTGAGTTCGGGAAGTGGGAGGGGGTGGGCTTTTAAGGGGAGAAAATGGTTTATCTCGATTTGCGGTGAAACTACAAGTCCTATGAAAAAAAGTTATATGGCAAAGTTGTAGGTAATAAAACGATCTACAACTTTTAATTCACAACTTTTTTACATAACGTCAAAATGTATGTGAAAAATTCAAATAACTAAGTTTTTGGTTTTTTATTTCTATCTTTTTCAAAAACATTTTATTTTCTACGAAATTTGGTGAAAACTTACCTATTTATGTCCCAAATCCACTATAATTTATTTGATTAAAAATATTAATTTTTTCACCTTATTTTGACTTAATTACTAAAAAAATAGACCAATTTTCAATCGAAAATTCACGTGTCAAAATATTAGTTTTTTTATAAAAATCGGTATGCTGTTTGTTCATTGAAATCTCTATTTTCTGATGGTTAAGAAAAATATATACATTACTATAGTAAATTATCTCAGAAAATGCAAAACACCGAAACAAAATTTGTATCATTATGTACAATTGCATCATAAAAATGTGATTTTTACAATTTTTATTTCATATAATTGCTTATAATCCGACTTATTGCACATTATACAAACAGATTATTATATAATAATTATTATTATATAGAAAAATCATATTTTTATGATGCAATTGTACCTAATGATACAAATTTTTGTTTCGGTTTTGTGCATTTTCTGAGAATATTTACTATCGTAATGTATATATTTTTTTAATAATCAGAAAATAGAGATTTCAATGCATATATGGCACACCGATTTTTATAAAAAAGCTAATATTTTGACACGTGAATTTTCGATTGAAAATTAGTCTATATTTTTGAAAATTAAGTCAAAATAAGGTGAAAACAATAATATTTTCAATCAAATAAATCACAGTGTATTTGGGACATAAATAGGTAAGTTTTCACCAAATTTCGTAGAAAAATAACAATTTTTGAAAAAGATAATTAAAAAAAACCAAAAACTTGGTTATTTGAATTTTTCACATAAGTTTTGAGGTTATGTAAAAAACTTGTGAATTAAAAGTTGTAGATCGTTTTATTACCTACAACTTTGATATATAACTTTTTTTCATAGGACTTGTAGTTTCACCGCAAATCGAGATAAACCATTTTCTCCCCTTAAAAGCCCACCCCCTCCCACTTCCCGAACTCAGATCGACCGTAATTTATTTTTCCTTTCATTTTTATCATATTCCCCTCCTTTTCTAATGGGTTTCATTCTACTACTATTTTTTTCCTTGTAAAAAATTAAAAACCCTGGTCTAATCACCACAAATTACTATTAAAATGTCAAGTCACAACAAAATAATAATTACATTTCAAAACAAAATGCCTAACAGAATGCCACGTGCCAAGCGTGGATCATTGCCAACTCATGTAATTGTTAAATACGTGTTGGAACTTTCCGCGCAAAGTTCGCGACACGAGTTCTGAGACTTTGTCTCTTGGAGCACAATTCACGACAAGATTTATTCCATTTTCTGTTTTTAGATCATCAGAAATTATGTATACTTCGATATATTCTGTAATTTACTGGATGGCTTACATTATTTATTTATGAAGGCGAGAACAACAGGATCCAAAAATAACATGATAAACATTATACTATTATTTATTATGTAGCGTTCATTATGGATTCGTAAAAGTAATTTTTCACACAACGTAATACAAGAATATAACGTTATCAATATTATGATCTTCTATTGGTCATGCATCCAATATAAATAAGAATATGAACCCATTACAGGTCTTGAAGCAATTGGCATGATCTAAACCTGATGATCGCAGTAAGTTTTTTACAGTAAACAGATTGACGCTTATACCACTCTCTTATACATATAATACCTTCATATAGTAGCATATTATTTAATGGCACATGCGAGAAGATATTATTAGAGGGACTATTTTCAGGTCAGCTCCACACTACCCTCATAGAAACTAAGAAAAACCTTGATGAAATCGGGTCGTAATATTTATTACCTGGAATAAAATCTCCTTAATAGCTAATGCACCAATAATGGTCTTTGGTAACTTACCTGCAATAAATACTGATCATGACAATGCACGGCAGATAGAAGGATATACAGCTGGAGACGACAGCGTACGTCGGCGTCAACACAAGAGCACAGGTCGGGTAGCGCGGCGGCTTCTGCGTGGCTAGAGCCTCTTCATCAGGCCGGTGGAGACCGAGGGAGATGGGCAGGAAGCTGATGAGGCCTGCGAGCAGCCACACCATCGCTATTGTGATGATGGCTACACGTCGGGTCACCCAGCGACCGTATCTGGAATAAAGGTGACATTAGCCCTTACAACAACGAAAGCACCTAGAGAATTAACTTCTAAAACCGTGAACTCATAATGAGATAATAGGGCAATACACGAACCTTTTTACGTTGAATTTTGATTAACCGTTTCTAAAACCGTGTTGGTTAAGCGATAGAAAGTACTTGTATATCATAGGATAATATTTTTAGGATCAGCATACATTCAGGATACATTCGATGTAGTGTATTTAACTTTTTTAATTCAGAAAGAAATAGTTTTTAATTTAAATAGTTGCCTATGTGAGTTACTTTTTTAGATTAATTCAATCAAATTTTATTCTGATCTACATTTTAGTTATTTTATTTATTTTCATTTTAAATGTCGAAATATAGAAAAAGATTCAAATTATATTGCGAGTATTATTGTACTGAAATATGATATTGTTTGTAACCATTCCAATTACTTTGATAACAAATGTTTGTTTTAAAATAATGAGATCACATTTCCAAATAATTTGATCAATCCATTAAAACCAATGATTTTAAAAGCATTGTCCATAATTTTAATAGACCAATTATCTGTTTTGGCATTTGACTTTAACATTTATATTTCGTTAAATTTATCATGGCTTTCTTAATAAATGTAAAATCAATAAGTATTTTATTTTATGTACTTCTAATACCTCTTAAAATTGTTCATAGCATAATTAATGTTCTGAATGACACGAATACGAATTCGCCGAAGTATTTTCATAATGATAGCTATGAAGGTGGCATTACCTACTTGAAGGTAATATTATAGAAATTCTTAATTTTTAATTAATAATTAATTAACCATAAGATTATACGGTGTTTAAATATATAAGATTTGATGGAGGACGTGTTAGGGTACCCTATTTTCGTAGGATATAATTTACGAGATACTGTGTACATTGCCTAGCAATATAATTCTGTAGATATGACGGCTGACAGAGGAAAATGGAAAGAAAGGACACGTGCCGACCCCGCATAATGTGGTAAAAGGCAGGAAGATGATGATGATGATGATCAACTATATGGCCTGTGGTAGAAGGGCAGGAAGATGATAATAATGATGACGATGAACTACATTATATGCCGTTCACCAATAATGTTTATGGCTAATAAAATGTGACTGCTTAGTCACTAATGCTTAAGACGACCGTGAATCGTATAATGCCACTGTTCGTAAAATCAATCTAGCACATAAAACTAGCATTATGGTATAACAAATTAGCTATATAAAAGTCTGCTTTTTTCGTGTTTGTGGCAAAATGTAAGTAATTATCTGTTTTCAAGGAATACTTAAATTAAATAGGTACGTTACTTTTGTCTTTGTACGTGTAGGTGATGATTCACATTATAACTTAATATTATTAAATTTTGCAGGTTAATTGACAAACAGACAGTAGCTTATTTAATTTATTAGATTTTATTAATACATAGTATAAAACAAAGTCTCTCTCACAGTATGTATGCTACTATGTCATTGTTTAGTTTAAATAATTAAACTTTAATCATACATAGGGACGAACAGACAGGGATATAAATTTTCTTTTATACCATGTAGGTGATTTATAATACATATTTGGTATTGCAAGCAAAGCCGCTGATCACACAAGGCAATGCCTCTTTTAATGCTTCCTTTACCACAGCCATAAAATAACCAATAACTAGCGGGGACATAGTTTTATTTGTCACACATATCACTTAATGGTACCCCTGAGTTGTATAAACGTGGGTCGCATTTTACAGACGTCGGGACAGCTCTAGGTGCTAATAAAATAAAGAACATCTAGAACAGGTCTGGGGAATAAAAGTTCGCAACCTAGATTGCCATGTCTTGTTTAAGATATCCTCTATTTCTTCCCGCGGGTGTCGTTAACTAAGTGTGACTAAAGTCAGGCCATTAGGTAAAATTTGATGTAAGTACTATTGATCAGAAATTATTGAGTTCACTGATCCTGGACAGTTGGATCTTAGACTATAACTTAAACTATTAGAAAATGGTATAGGAAAAATTACAAGATTACAACGTAACCTTGGTCCTCGAGTGGGAGTCGAACCCACGCCACCCAGTTAAGCCCTGGTTGCGCAAGCCACTACGCTATCGAGGAGTTACGTGAGAGCTCGAATTTATCCCACACCTACTTAACTTAAGTGAGTCACTATAAAATATTATAAATGTATATAACTTAAACAACTAAATAATTTTGATTGATAAACATTTTTCTTATTAAAACAAGATTCTTCGAAAAAACCCTTTTTAAGTATTGTGTTTTTAATCTAGATACAAGAAAGATACTTTGTGGGGACTTTTTCGCAGACATAACCTAGATTAGGATTTATTTTCCTTTGTCAGATGTTGTTATATGTAACCTGTGGGTCTAACCCTTGTTACGAAAAGCTTGATTTATATTTTAAGGACTTTTTTATTGTTAGAAACAAGATATCTGTAAGTATAAAATTATTTTAGGGTTGTGACAATTTGGCATCTTTCCCGAAAGACAGTTCTAATGTTGTTTATGTTTTAAGTTCTAGTTTTTAGCCTTCGTTAAATTAAACGCAATTTGCCATTGACCAGTGTTTTATAAGTTAAGTCAGGTCGTCAATTATTCGTCATTTGTTCGTTGTAATGATGTCTCTATATAACAATAGCCAAGGTCATTGTAGCCGAATTGGTGCTTACCTCAAAGGGTCTTTGATGTGTATGTATCTGTCGAGGGATATGGCGCACAGGTTGAGGATGGACGCAGTGGAGCACATGACGTCACACGCCACCCACGTATCGCAGAACTGCTCGCCGAACACCCAGTATCTAGGAACACACATTTATTAGGCCGAAACACACACACTCGACATTCTTTCTAATAAGTATAACAGATTATCTAGTGCCCGTAACGCAAGCTTCGAGCTTACCACGGGTCTGTATATTGCTGTGTACATTGTCCAGCAATATTTATTTATTCCGAAGGATTTATTTTTGTAAAAAAAAATATGCGCGCTTTATAAACACGTGCTTTAACGGTGAAGACAATCATCGTGAGGAATCCGGCATGTTCTGAGAACGTTCATACATTAATTTCATTTAGTAATTATTAATTTTCAGTTATATTAATTTCAATATTGTGATTTGTTTTTTGATTCGTATTAATTTGTGTTAGTTATAATATTACATGTCATGATAATTAATAATGAAATAATTTTATAAAGATAAAGAAGACGTTTTAAAACAAATAAATTAACTCTTGTTTAAAATAACATTCAAAGTTTCTTACCCTAACAGATCGTTGACTCCAGCGAAGGTCATGACCGCTGCGGCGACCAGCATGTCGGCGATGGCCAGCGACGCGAGGAACAGATTGCCGATGCGCCTGAGACCGCGGTCCGTGTAGATCGCGATGCAGACCAGGATGTTGCCCGCGACGCTCAGGAAGATTAGCAGGGAGAGGAATATACCTGAATTAAAATAAAGACTAATAATTTCTATTTGTTATTTTATAGTGATTGACTCTCACTTAAGTTTTCTAAAGGTATGGGATAAATTCAAGCACTTACGTAATTCCTCGATAGCGAAGTGGTTAACGCAACCAGGGCTTAACTGGGTGGCGTGGGTTCGACTCCCACTCGAGGGGCAAGGTTACGTTGTGTTCTTGTAATTTTTCCCATACCAATTTCAAATGACTAATAATTTATTTATTTTATTAGTTAGAACGACGTATAAATTATAATTTTCACTAATTAATGCGAAACCTTAACAAAATAATCTAAACTAACAATAAATCTATACGTAAGGTTCATTCATGGAGTTACTAATTTGAGATTTTTAGATTTCTGTGATAGATGTATGTTACTCCATAATTCTTAAAATTATATTATGAAATAAAAATGTTGTTTTATTCGTTATTGTGTGACTTAAAAAGGCCAGCCCAATCAATGTACAAGGTGACTTATTTCTTACGATCTAGTCCAATTTTTCTCGAATCAATATAAAGGTCCTAAATAAGAAAACGTAGTGCTTGCCCAAAACCTATTGTAATCGTAAAAGAAATAAAAATATACTCAAGCAAACGGTCAACTGATTGCTAAACAATTGAACTAAAATAAACTAATGTAAACTATGTGAACAAAGTCTATAAAGTTAAGCTATTTAGAACTTTATTCGTTCGTCATCAATATCTCATTTGTTCCAAAGTTCTTTGAGAAGTGAACTATCTAGATAAATTGATCACTTATTGAATAGATTGAACCAATTCGTCTATAATCTAAACGAGGCATCCAACCACTGTAAAAATATGTAGTTATGTACGGTAATCGATTAACGTTTTTGTATAATCTGAGCGGATTTGGCTAAGCGGGAGCACACTCAACTTTCATTCCGAATGTAGTGGGTTCAAATCCCATCGAGCTTTTAATAACACGTGGTTTAACGGTGAAGGAAACCATCGCTAGGAAACCAACATGTTCTTTGAAAAAGTTTGTGGGACATGAGTCATTCACCAACCCGCACTTGGCCAGCGTGGTGAATTAAGGCCTAATCTCTCTCGTCAAGAGAAGTCCCTGTGTCCCAGCTGTGTGAACGTAAATATAAGGGTGCTTATTATCTATAATCTATAGAAAAATGATCTTTGATGCTTAAGGAGATCAATCGACTAGACAAACGTTTTCAATTTTCTCGGTATTTCAAGCAAATAATCTTACCCTTTCTGATATCGGCAATTTGCAACAGTAAAACTTATAAAAGAGACGAAGTTTTAGTAGCTAATAAAGAATTATTTAGAAAAAATATATTTTAGATACGAAAAACGGATAAAAAAATTTGGCGCTTTTAGTTAAAAAAATAGGTTTGTTAATAAAATCATCTCAATACATACAGGGATACAGAGTTAATTGTATGTATCGTCTTCACCCCTATTTATGTTCCCACTGCTGGGACACAGGGATGAAATAAAATACCACCCTGCCCAACCCAAGTGGGGGTTAGTAAATGAAAAATTGTCCATCAAACTTTTCCAAGTTCTCAGAAATACCGGTCTCCTCACGATGTTCGCCTGCACCGTAAAAGAACGTGTATTTAGCGCACATACATTTTTCTAGAAGAAACATCCAAAGGTGCTCAACGGGTTTCGAACCCACTACAACCACTGACTCACCAACAAGTAATATAGAGAGTAGAGTAACAGCATCCGGGTCGTCGGCGTCCTCATAGTCGAGCGTTTCGTTTAGTTGAACTACCTACGAACAAACAAACAAACAAACTTTGTTAAAAACACTGAGAAAGTATAAAATAAATAAATAAATATTGTTGGACAATTTCCCAGCGACATCTAGCCCCGTGATAAGCTCTAAGCTTGTGTTACGGGTGCTAGATTTCTGATATAAGTATTTATAGTATATGTTTGGAATGTATGACGCGTGTTGTCAAGAGTTTTCATGTACGCCTCCTTATTATTTCAATGTTTCCTATTTAAAAATTCTGTTTCTTCAAACGTTTCAATTATTTTTTGAGAAAATGTTATTTAATAATAATAATTTAAATAAATATTGCTGGACAATTCACAAAGCCACAGTAGTAATCTTTTATGTTTTAATTTGATTTTCCGCGATAATAAGTAGCCCATATTATAATTATTCGATACTCATACCAAAATTAGGCCTAATCGTATTGCTATAGAGGAGTAAATAATATCTAAACTAAAACATTCTACAATATAATATTAGTAAAATTACCTGGCTAATAATACCCCATCATCCAAAAATTAAATCAAGATTTCCTCCATTAAACCTTTCCAAAACCGAAATGACATAATTTGATATCCTCATTCAAATCGTACGCAAAGCAAATTCAGACGTTGATCGACACAATGATAAGGATATGAAAGGGCTGAGGATTTAAAAGAAATCGGCGCCAGACCCTTTCATGGGCAATTTAGGGTTGAACGGATATCAGCGGATGCCCAGAATAACATCGAATTAGATCGCCTACGTATCAAGTAGGTTATGTTTTACAAAGCTATTTGCGAAACTGCGGCTTAACTTTTAATGAAAACCGAAAGCTTCGTCTCAATTCAAATTAGATTCTCAGAATCAGAATTATTGCATACATTGGTTGAAATGTTTTATAAAAGGTACTAAATTGTTTTAGGTAACCCTGTTAGATGGGTTGATTTTTAGGTATTGGTATATTATCATCATCATTTCAGACTTTCAAAATTTTCGTGAGTTATACTATTCATTTTATATCGCGGTTCTCACATGATAGAGAACCGCGCGCGTGACCTGAGAGGAGACGGGGCACGGCGCTTTGTTTTACCTCCGTGGGCGGGACGCTCACTCCTCCTGATAAAGACTGCTCTTGTTGTGGTCGAAACGTCGAGAGTTGTTTAACTCCTGTGTAAATACGTGAGTAATTCCCGTTGTATAAAATGAATCATTTCAGACGTTGGACGTCCACTGCTTGAAGCCTCGACTTTCGGTATGTCGAGTGGCCAAGTGGGTCTTAGCCAACACGGCTCATATTCATACCTATTATCTTATATTTTGGTTTATAAACCACATAATTGATGATTAAACGAACTTACCAAGTGAAGTTCTATCATAATTATACGTTGCGTTTTTTCCGAAGAAATAAGTCCTGAAATAATAATTATAAGCAACAATGTAGTATGCATAATTGTGCACCGTTAATCACTGTCGTTTAGAGTATTAATAATCAAAGTCTTTCGGCGATCTGTCACTGCCTTACTGCCTGCCACCTCACTCGCTGGACGTCATTTCGTTAAGAGATATATTACATCAGATATTCTTGAATACTTTTTCTTGATTTTGTTGACGAAATCAAATCAGCATCAGGGTCCTTGGGTTGGGAGGGAATTGGTACTTATTTCTTCGGAAAAAACGCAACGTATAATTATGATAGAACTTCACTTGGTAAGTTCGTTTAATCATCAATTATACTAGCGTTTTTTCCTTCAGAAATAAGTCCTGAAATAATAATTATAAGCAACAATGTAGACTTTTAGAGCTGATTGAGGAAATAAAATCATATTAAAATTACTCAATAGAGAAATTATACTAAATTAAGTTGAACTTAGAATTATGAGTGACTTCACTCAAAATCATATATGATTTATAATGTCATGATGTGGGTAACCACTAATTCGCTCATTAAATAAATTCGAAGATTCTTTACCCTGTTACAATTATATTATTTTGAACAGTATTTTTATTACACTATCAACATAAAAATGTTGTGGCTTATAATTTGTGTGTTAAAACAAATCTCATAATTGAAAATGTTCTCCAGGTTTGTATGATTGTTCGTTTGCAGAACCTTTCCATTGCAAAGGAAGAACCGTTTTTGTTGTAATTAGTAATAATTAGTACTAACATAATGTTTAAACATTAGTAATTACATAATGTTTAAATATAGGTGTTACTCTCTATGGTTAATGCGAGGCTTTACTATGATTTTATTCATAGATAAAGGGTTTTCCCAAACGCCAATAAGATTCACTGGTGATAAACGATCATACTCATATCAAAATTTATTCAGATTCTATTCGGCTTACTAGTACCAAAAACATTTTTAAAGTCAGTAAGACATTTTTTTTTTTTTTTTTTGTACTATTTTTTAATGAAATCGATAATTTTATTTACAGGGGAGCAAACTCCAAAACATCCATAGAGGATTTAAACTTTTAATCGAATATTCATGTATCCGATCGTCTGAAAATATGTTTGAATTATTCAAAGGAGTACCAATAGGAACGCTTTCTTGTTGCTATTGAGTATACATAACGTTTTGTTTGTATGTAAAGTTAAATAACTGTGGTGAAAAGAATGATATAATATATAAAAATTGTTGTAAACAACTCTCAAAACTGTAAGAAATATTAACTTCACAAATGTGTATGTATGTATGTATATATATTTAAATATACACGACCTTCCCAGACAACTATTGTGCTACATACTTGGTAGAGATTCATCATCATCATCTAATTAACACGTTATTGTTGCTGATCAATTAAGATTAATTATTATGTAAAATGTTTATAAATAACAGATACAACGGCTAAATATACCAATTGGGAATAAAGCCTCTTCTTCAGTTTTGTAAATTAACTGTGAGTCAAAAAGAAACCGTAGAAACGTAGTATAAAAAGGTTTTTGCCCAAGACAACGTAAAGGGAAGATGTCAGGCGTGTCTAATCTAGACACTTCTAGATTCTAAACCTTACAAGTCATTTGTTTTTTTTTTTTTTTTTTTTGGTATTTGTAAAAGGCAAAAAGATCTGGGTTGATTGATTGTTTAATTATTTCCTAACGTTTTTCGAGGACGTGTCGTGACTTTCGAGTCATGACTTTTTTCAAGTTCCCAGTGTGAGTAGAAACATGACTGTTTCCTTTTCTTGTCGACGAACTGTCGATAGTTCAATTCACTTAGATGGGAGACTGAATTTCTTTCATTCTATTGATGTATGAATGCAAAAAAAGAATTATATATGTAACCTATAATGATAGTAGATAATTTGCAGCTTTATCTGTATGGAAATTTATATTATAATTCGACCAAGGTCTAGCCGGTACCTTCACTACAACCACACGAACCATACCCCGTTGTTGAGGCGCCAGAATTAACAATACAACTCTTATCTACAGTATTGTCATTTTAAATTCTTTAAAATGATTATAAGGTAGCGTGGAGCTACCATTATTTTAGTCGAATGGAGAAAATAAAAAGATACAATTTTAATGCTTATAACAAAGGCAATAAATTTCTGGGCAAGTGCACACTAGAAAACCGACTATGCAGTGGTTGGAAATACCACCTTATTTCATATTCTATGTTTTGATAACTTTATCCAGATGTTAATTTCTTTAAAAATGCGATGTGTTCCATTGCATGACAGCTGGTGCATCCCGTGGGTGCAAAACATAAATCATGGGGTTTAACTCAATAACACGTGTATTTGTAAAACCCTGAATTTATATTCAAACGAAGTTGAATTCATAATAGGTCTCCAGCTAACCCAGTCTTAGACATTATTATAGAAATCAGTTATAAAACTATATATAATAATATATAGTTTACATAGTAACTATGTAAGTTTCAAACGGTTACATTGATAGTTATTATTATATAAAATGATATTAAAAATGTAGCAACGCTAATAATAGATTATCTGAAGCTATTCATGGTTCATAACTTTAGGAAGTTACTACTATACACTTAACAGCAGAATATTCGTAATTATATTTTGTGTCATGTAAACACGTTAGTGTATCACATTGAGAGAGAATTTGGAAATAGTTGTACGTATTATCCGTAATTCAATGGACGTAGGTAGAAAAACTCTCCGACATGCACACATGAAAACTGACAATAATTTCTAAGTTGCCAGTGATGGCGCATCCTACAGCATACAGCCAAGTAGGTTTGTATATTTCATGTTGGTAAAACACGCTTGGTCTTGACCCAATATGTACATCGGTCATAATGCGGCTGGTGCCGCGAGGCGGAATCTTCTTTCGCACAGCTTATATTTAAGATGCACATTTCAATTCGATATGGATTTTAAAAAGATTCCAGGAATGAACTTATAATAATACAAGATAGTTGAGCACGCTGCGATGTCTTGATTGCTGCGATCCTTCAATGCTGGATTATATTACTATTGTGCACAAACCTTTAGTTTTGTACTTAGGTCTCACCAAGAGGCGGCCCGAATGTTAAACGACTGTTTAAAAAATAAAAACATCTGTTTATAAGTAGATATCTGTACCAAGATGGTAGTTACTATGGGTTATTGATGTCGGAAATACGATCGATGGTTTTTGGGTACCTCGTCTCCTCTATGCTCGGCGGCTGTGTCGGCGGTGTGTCCACTGCTGCACTGACGTTGAACTGGACTACGGATGTAGACTTCTGGATGTGCGGTATTATTCGATGCGATCGGCTGTTTCTTTGTAAGATTAGCCAGTTTGCATCAAAGGTACTGAAAAAACCTAATAACAGATTCAGAATGCTGAATATTTCATAATTCAACCTTGTAAACCTCTTCATAGCTCGTTCTAATTGTTCTACAAGACTAATATTTATAAAGTTGCGTATGTTGGTCACAAGTAAACCACTTTATAGTTTGCTTATCTATTTCGCTTCAATCCCAAAATAATCGGATACGTATGGAAGGAAACATTTTATGCAGGAAAATCTACAACTTGCAGGATGTAGTAATAATAATAATAAAACATAGGTATTATAGGTATACATGGTATACATAATAGATAATTATGATATCTTGATAAATATCTAATGGTGATTGTTTGTATTATTTATAATGCAAAAGTAAGTAGGTATTATGCATAGTTACCTACTATGCATAAATCACCAAGTAGAACTACTCTATTCCATATTATTTTTCAAATAAGTGGACGTTAAGTATAAAATTTAAAACAATTTAATAATTACACAGAGGATAAACCCAAAAGTATATCCGAATGTATCAAATAAATTTTACTTGTGTAACACTACACTGTAATAATGTCAAATCTATCTTTGTGTTTTGTTTTGCCCGAAGTGCCGTATGGCGATGGCCTAATAATAGTGCCACCCAATATTTTCCCATAGATTTCGTCAAACCGACGTAGGGATATGTTTATCAGAAGATAGGCTGCAGCGTCATTTGTGTAGGTACTTAACCTTTCAACTCACTGTGGTAAATTAAATTTGCCGCTAACAAACCTTTTAGTGTGGTGGATACACAAACTCCCCAATCTATGGGGTTTATATTCATCAACTCCATGTCCAGATGCAATGAGGGAAGTAGAATAAGTGAGACAGCCCATAGAACAGCTCGATATAATTATCTTCTAAATATGTTGTACAAATGCGATGAGTCAGCCCAAAGATCAGCTCGAGTGCATTAACTTGTTAATTTGATAGTCAATATGCGATGAGACAGTCCTGAATACTGCTCGAATGCATTGTATATGACTATCATAGTACATTATTAGTATAAATACGTATTGTTGTACACAGAAACTAACACAGTATCTGTTTTCAATAACCCACATTTTAAATGCGGGTAGCGCTTTATGACATCATTGTTGCGATGAGACTGTCCGATGATCAGCTCGAATGCATTTTTGTTGTTTTTGCGCATGATATGAACTACATAAGTAGGTACGCATGTAATAATAAATTGACTTTTCAATAAACCACATTGCAAATGCGGGTAGCGCGTTACGACATCATTGTTGCGATGAGACTGTCCGATGATCAGCTCGAATGCATTTTTATTGTCTTTGCGCACAATATGAGCTAGGTACATAAGCTTTCAATAACCTACATTGTAGATGAGGGTAGTGCGGCATGACATCATAATTATGAGACTGTCCAAAGATCAGCCCGAATGTATTTGTGTTGTCTATGCCCACAAAATAGCTAAGCATATTTTTAATAAGAAATTGACTTACCTTTTTCAATGGTATGATTTGGTTCCGAGTCACTTGGACTCAACTTGGATTTTTATAACAAATTTTATGATTTGTAGTTGATCACTTACGTAAGAATGGCAAATTAAACTTGTTTTGGCCATGATAAAACGTAATTATATTATATTGGACTAGTGCGAAACTTTCGCAATTTTACGTGACGAACGGTTGAGCACTAAAATGCGAATAACGTCCAGCGAGTGAGGTGGCAGGCAGTAAGGCAGTGACAGATCGCCGAAAGACTTTGATTATTAATACTCTAAACGACAGTGATTAACGGTGCACAATTATGCATACTACATTGTTGCTTATAATTATTATTTCAGGACTTATTTCTGAAGGAAAAAACGCTAGTATAATTCTACGCAAAGTTTCCTAATATTCCTGTGGTTTTCACTAAACAACCTTTCCTGTCATGTTGGAATAACACGACGTTGTAATATAATAAGCCATTTTGGGCTACGTTATACAAGGTAAGTTACCTATTGTTTCGTAGTTAGTCTAGTTAAATACGGTTTCACTCTATTGTAGATGTCTTAATCAGCTTTATCAACACTGGCAAGCTTTAAAATTATTATACATAATCACCCCTATTAACGTTCCCACAGCTGGGTCACAGGGACTTCTTTCATGACGAGAGAGATTACGCCATAATCATCACCATGCTGGCCTAGTGCGGTTTGGTGAATGGATCACAACAAAAGTTCTTAGATTGAAACATGTCGGTCTCCTCACGATGTTTGCCTTAAAAGTAATGTAAAGTAATGTAGTAAAGCATGTGTATTATAATCAAACTGACAAATATATTTTGAAGGCTATGTATTCTGTCAATTACAGGACGCCACCAGAAAGAACAAGATTAAAACAAATTTAACTGTAGAACTTAATAAAGTTTTCAGTTTTGCAGTAAACTAGTTTTACTTTAACCTAATTATTAACCCTTTCCGTTAGTAAAAGTCTTTCCAAGCGTTAAAAATCCATCATACAGCTCCTATGAGTCGTCAAAGTGGCAACACCTGAGCCCAAATAACGTACATTATTCACAAAGCTCGCGTGAACTGAGTAAACAGCGCGAGTGAGGTTCCTCTAGAGACATGAACTAGTGTGAAACTCGACAATCAAGGCCCTAGAATGTTCTGCGCTTTTGAAGTGGTTCATTTAGGAGGTGTAGTTATAGAGTAACCTTCTTTTTAACCCGCGACGACGAATAAAACGACTGGGTGCTATTATAAGTTTAATTTGGAAAGGTTGTGTCAAAGCTGGTGGCGCGTCGGCTAGGTTCAATTTATATTTTACAAACGTAACTGTTAAGTATATTCAATTTTAATTATTGTCTCATCAACATCTAGCTGTTATTGATGTAGGTACCTAAATTACCTTAATTATTAAGTAAATCTTACATTTGTCTTGAATTATATTTTGTACTCCATTTATGAATATAAAAAATAAATAATTATAAATATTGCTGGACAATTTACACAGCAACATCCAGCCTTAAGTGATAATCTCTAAGCTTGTGTTACGGGTGCTAGATTATACATACAGTATATAAAGTTTCTAATCAGTAGAGACGTTTTAAACAAATTAAATAATTTGCGTCACTCTTCATTTAACTTTTCGGGCCACGTCTGGTACTGGACGCATCTGGCTTCCATAATAATGAACATAATAATTATAATCCCACCATGTTTCTTGTAAATTAACTATTTTTCAGTTAATATAATATAATTATGTAATGGATGGTTTAGTGTTCAAAAACCAAGGTAGTTCAGTTAAGTCAGTCCTTAACTTAAATCAGTCCATACATAGGTTGCCTGGAAGAAATGATCACAGCTGATAAGGCCACCCATTTTACTCTAAATGTTTAAATTTTAAGTTTGTTTTGTGTGTTTCTGTTTTTCAATTCAATTCAATTCAATTTATTTTATTTCAGACAACATTAATACATACATTAATTTAATACAATAATGCAAATTAAGGCGTCCATATACGAGTACATCACAAAAAATTAAATACTTATACAAACAATTACCTATTTAGACTTGGGCAGAATATAAGCTTCTGTCCAGTGCTTCATAAACCAACAGTCAGTATCTAGTCTACTAGCTATAAGCTGTAGGTAGCTGTTAGAGCTGTCGCGCACGCGGCGCATCAGGGACGCAGATCTTTTGCGCATTATCGCCTCGAAGCCGTCTACACGTGCGTCAGCAAACATTCCTGATGCGCTGCAGAAGCGCGGCAGCCCTAACAGCACCCTAAACGAGTTGTAATATTGGATCCGTAGGGCATTCCAAGACTTTTTGGTGTGCTTGACCCACAGGCTGCACGTATAAAACGACTGGCAATAAGCACTAAAAAGCGTTGTTTTTACCTGCACAGTGCAACGCGCGAACCTACGGGCCAGCATGTTTGCTCTGATTGACAATGCCCTACGTTCCCTATCCATGTCTTGGTCATCCATAAGAGACTCGGTGACCCAATGACCCAGATACTTGAAGCTAGTTACACGCTTGAGCTCGCTGCCGTTCAGGAAAACCGGCGGTATGGTGTCGTAAGTCTTATTACCTGCTTTGAAGACCATGAACTCACTTTTGCTTGCATTGTATCTGAGCCCGTGGGTCTCCACATACCTCTCACAGACCCCAATCATCTTTCTGAGAGCACTGATTGATGGGCTTAGCAGCACCATGTCATCGGCATAGCTTATGTTATTGACCATAACACCGTCAATGGAACAGCCGATCCTAGTGCTGCTAAGCTCACGAATCAGACGGTCCGTGTACAGGCTGAAAAGCCGGGGCGAACTCAACCCGCCCTGTCTTACCCCGCATTCCAGCCTGTACTCGTCCGATAGTGATCCCGCCCACCTTACAAAGTTGCTCTGGTTGCTATACCAATGCTGGAGGAGTGATATAAGCTCACGAGGAAGGTCGGTATCCTCTGTCAGCTTTTGCCACAACCTATCATACGCCACAAGATCGAACGCTTTCGATAAGTCGAGAAAGCAGGCGTAGACAGGTGTGCTTCTGCTGGTATAGTACTGGACTGTGTGTTTGAGGCATAGTACTGCAGTTTCAGTGGACAACCCAGCTCTAAAACCGAACTGAGCGTCGTGCAGGTTCACATGTTTAGATAGATGCATATCAATCACACCGTCCAGCACCTTTGCTATCACTGTAGCCAGAGATATAGGTCTGTAGTTGTTCAAACTGGAAGAGTCTCCAGTCTTGTTTTTAATTATAGGAACAACTACAGTCCTTAACATATCTTCTGGTAAATGTGAATGGCTGACACAGAGGGTGAAGAACATAGCGAGCACCCCTGGCAGATGAACACCTGCATTTTGCAGGTGTTCAATGCTCAATGAGTCATGACCTGGGGATTTCCCTCGCTTCATGTCCCTCACCACCCGCGCCACCTCCTTCGCAGTGATAAGCATGATCCTCCCCTCCCCTCCTCCTCCTCCCACATCTAGCCTCGTGACTGCAGGATCCAGTGGAGATTGTACCCTAAAATGCTCCTTAAACCGATTGGCAATTTGGACGGGATCACTGATGCCCTCCACGCTCACCGGGACGCTTGGCTTCGGATTCAGTTTATTAGTCTCTTTCCAAAACTTAGAAAAATTTTTAGCTTTATGTTGTGTCGCAATAATATCCATTTTTATTTGAGTTTCATTATTTTGACACCATTTTAATTTAGCTTTAAATTTACTTCGCGTCTCACACATTTTCCTGTACGTTGAACCACAAACAGGTTTTCCAACAGACCTCCACTCCTGAAACCAAAGCCGAGCCTCCCTGTGAGCATCTGCTACATATTTGTTCCAGCCTGTAACATGAGATTTAATTTTATTGTTTCTATTTCTATGACAAGCAACTAACCGGCAACACTTAACAGCCGAATCACAAAGAATAGTTACAATTTCACTATATAGGTTATCTAAGATAGTTTTATGTTCAATTTTATCACAAAGCAAGTCAGCACAACCTCTGAACTCGGGGGGAAAGTTTACATTTCGAAGCTTGGATGTACATAGTTCCCTATATTTTTTCTTCTGTAAAACATCTCTTTCACCCCATTTAACATAATTCGGCACTGGTTTAACCTCATCCAATTTTAATCTTATAACACTAAGGTCACATTTTATTTCTAAGGCAAAGTGATCCGACCATGAAAAACTATAATTAACCTTAATGTCAGTAATTGACTTCCTGGCGGCCTCAGTAGTTACAACATGGTCTAACCACGAAGAAGAACCATGCGCATCACTAATAAAAGTGTATGTTCCCGACGACACCCCCAGGAAGTCAACGTCCGCACAAGTCCAGTTCACTTCACGACAAAAATGTCTCAGCTCCCTACCAAAAGGCGCTTCCGGATCCGCATTAAAGTCGCCTAATATATACACTGATTCTACGTTACTGTTTTCCACAATGGCACTCATTTCACTCAAACAGCCTATAAATTCCGCTACGTTCTCAGGTTTATCCGAACTGTCCGTAGGCATGTAAACCGAGAACATTAAGAACTGGCGGTTTTCGAGTACCACTTTGTTAGCTGTAATACGCACACTCACACACTGCACAATAGATACGGAACGAAACACATTCTTGCGCCACAGTATAGCAAGGCCGCCGTAGGGCCTGCCCCGCAGCATGCCCGCCGAGGTGTCCACAGCAGAGTTCCCGGTGTAGCCGAAGTCAGGATCAATTGTTCCCAGGAATGTGACGTCATGTGGTAAAAGCCAGGTCTCCTGTAAGGCTACTATGTCAGCTGTTCGACAGAGCGACCTTACAAAATCTATGTTAGTTTTAACATTTTTACAATTATAACTTATAAAAGTTGCGCTATTTGTATCATTTTTGATTTTGTAATCCATTAAAAATAGGGTTTTTAAAGTCAATAAAACGCCTAAACGTTACACCCACAGGCCATAAGCTGTCTTCTAGAAATAGGGCAAGTTTAGAGTGAGGTACCATCACTTTGTAGGCATTATATCTCTTCTGTACCCTACTATTAATTTTCTGCAACGATACTTTTGTTTGAGTTTTAGTAAATATGTAATCAGCAATATCATTTACTGTTGTACTGCTGTCCACGTTATTTATAAACAAAGGTACTTTAATTTCGGCTGCCTTAAACTTATCATTTGGGTTTACTTTCGCATTTCCCTCCACTGTGGCAAAGCGGTTTTTATGCCTCTTACGCTGAGCCAAAATCCATCCTTCATCGGGTTTTTCCTTCTTCCATTGACTCGCCTCACCAACAGTACTCGCAAAGGTGTTAGATGACGGTGCTGGCGTAGACGCAGGCGGTTGAGTCAAATGAGATTGTTTATTTACCGTGCTCGCTGGCATTTCATTCATATTTAGCGGCACCACAGTTGAAGTCGGGGTATTGCATAGTATATCCGTACAACTAACATCGCACCTGACACTGGTATTTTGCATTGGTCGATACTGGTCAACATTATCCCGCTGTTTACACGACGAAGCTTTATTCGTATGCACCGACCGGTTATTGCCCGGTGACGTCATCTCAGCTGATTGACTGCGCTCCAAAATATGTTGTAGGCCGGACGGCCCACTGTCCATAAAGTAACTATTTGACAAAACGCCACCTCCGCGGTTTTTGTTTACGTAGCAATCATAGTTATTGACAATCGATGTTTGTTTTAGGTTATTAAGATCATTTTTAACCTCTTCAAACTTCTCAACAGATACATACGTTTTCGTTTTTTGTGGTGTGCAATATAGTACATTCTTCCGTACCATAGTATTCATCATAAACTCAGCCCGTAAGAATTCCTTCGCGAATATACAAGATCGCGGATCAGATAAAAAGCTCTATAAACCTAGTATTTCAGGAATTTTGCTTACTAACAGACGAATTTCAATAAAACCTCGGTTTATTTCATCCGTCCCCACTTTTTGTCGTAATGTCAGACCGAAAACTGAAAATAACATACTTTATTTTTACAGCGGGGCTTAACAGATTAGGTAAAATGGACTCCGTGCCATAAATAGGGCCAGCTATTAGAATAATGGGGAAAATCCGGAAAGAAAGTTTTTATTTTAAAAAGTACGTTTGTGTAGGTCAATTTTGAATGGCTGTAGGTAACTTAGAATCAAATGGTAATACAAGTTGATATTGAGTTCAAGTTACACTACAAGTTCAAGTTACATATTAAGTCACCTAAAGCTAATCGGACTACATCATCGGACTACTGATACTAGCCCTAAACAAGTACCTATGAATTGTTTCTTCGCATAGAAAACAATCACATAACATTTCAATCAAAAACTTAATCATAATTTATAATTAATTCATGAATAGAAGGCATTTAAATGGTTTTTACCGCGACAAATAAAAAATTCTTTGCGAAAATCGAAAACGCGGACAAATGTTTTATCTATCAATTGCGGTGTATTTTAAACTCGTCTGTATTTCCTCCGTTTGATGTTTTATCAAAGCGTTTTACGAATGATAGCCGATATCCTTAAGGTTTCCTACAATTGGAGGGATCGGAATCATCCATAATATTGTATTTTCCCTCAAACAACGGACATAAGGAAAAAGGTTATGAAAATAAAAGTGATTGTAGGGTTATTTGGGTATTGCTTACGATATTCTTTATGGAATTACTCTTTGATATAACAAATACTAAGAATTGAGTATAATGTGTAACTTGAGTCCCTTGAGGCATGCAAGATTAATAGTAGTTAATCTCTTTTTTAGTGATATGAAAATTGTAGCCTAAAGTGGCATCAAAAGAGGGAGAAGATCTTCGAAAAATAAACAAAACCATTTTAAATTTTTTTAAAGGAACTCAAGATATATATTTTTTACAGTTAAGTAGGTAACATACTTATTTTATCTTCACAAGTTAGGTCTATCATAGATTTTCGTTACGTGTACTATATGAAAGTTTATGTACCGTAAAATAAAACGGATTTTTACGGGAAAACCTTACATTAAGCCGGTGAAACAGGGCTTATTAGTATCTAAGCAGCTAATAATGAATACTATAAGATGTAGGTGCTTATATTGTCTGAATAAGATAACACATCTGGCCTTGCCATATACATACGTACAATAGTAATTACGTTTAATCTATAAGGCTTTGTGGTATTAAAGCATTGAGCTCCTTTATAATGCGGGCATGTAGTGGTTTAATCTCAGGCTAATAGACAAAGAGGGAATTATTCATCATCAACATAACAAACCTAATTATGCAATGATGTCTCATGTCGACAAAATTTTTCTACTATATTGTTTCTTTTTGTCACCTGGTTTCAAACCTTACGATTGGGTGAATACTTGTAAGTAAAAAAACTAGTGTTTCCAGAAAAGTCCCATTTTAATTTGGTATCTAACAATAAAATCTAATTGAAAGCCAAAATAAGTAATAAAAAATACCTTGTATCTGCCTTTATAACTTGAAGTCGGTTTTTTCAATAAAATGGTTACAATTTTAATAATTAAGGTCGTTATGATGATGTTTAATTTAATTTCAACGTTCAATTACTATTACGCCTTTATCGCTTGCACAACTGATTTCCGCATGACCTGCGGTCCTTTTGTGGTTTGCGACCCATGTATAACAATGTGGGGTTAAACATTGCTATTATTTAGTGTAGTAATTAAGCAATATATATAGTAACTATGCAAAATAATATATCCACCAAAGATATTTTTTCAGAATCACAAAACGTACAACTCAACTTAAATCATTTATCAAAGGAGCCACAGAAATATTCAATCAAGGTAAATAAATAAATATTGCGGGACAATTTACACAGTAATATCTAGCACCGTCGCGTCGTGATATATTAAACATACATATATAAACACGTGTAAAAGAATTTTATTTGTCTGAGAACAGCTAAATTTTACTTTATAGTTATTACTACGTACTTATTTATTTATTTACTATATTATTTAGTCTATAGTATTATTATCTATTTAATTATATGTATTTTATGTATTATATATACATTTATATATATATATTATATATTATTATATAAGTATTATATATATTAGTATATTATTGTAAGTATTAGTACACCCCTGTCTTACTTAAATACCATCTCTCTTTTCCATCCAAAGGTTGCCTGGAAGAGATCGCTCTTTAGCGATAAGGCCGCCCATTGTACTTGTTTCTTTTTGTTGTTTTTTGTATTTATTATTTTATTTGGTGTACAATAAAGTGTTTTGATTTGATTTTTTTTTTGATATATCTTTTTACGATAGGAACATATAGAACGATGAAAACAACCGGAACAAATATCTTGATCGTACAAATTGTTCCGAGTGCGGCAATCGAACCTCATGCGTCGCAGGCGGACATTCGCTCGCTACGCCACAGAGGTCGTAAAAACATTTGTATGTATATAATATTAAGTATATCAGAAATCTAGCACTCGTAACAAGCTTCGAGCTTACCACAGGGCTAAATGTTGCTGTGTGAATTGTCCTGCAATATTTATTTATTTATTTTGGTGATAATAATGCATGGGAACTTTTATTTTTAAATTCAGGGGAAGAGAAAAAAAGGGGGTTGTGATTGATAGTGATGACATGTCCAAGTTAATCTTTGTGATTTTACGGACAAAATCTGAATCAATCAATCAAACTTACATTGTAGGTTGGCTGTGTGGATAAGAGCTCCATGTTACTGCGGGATGCTCTTCAGGCGGGCATGAGTGCGCGGTCGCCACGGGTGGAGCGACGCCATTGTTCGCTTTTACATATCTGTAACAAAATACAAATATAATTAATTTAATAATTTCATAACACCCCTAATCACGTTCCCACTGCTGGGACACAGGGACTTCTCTCTTGACGAGAGAGATTAGGCCTTAATTCACCACGCTGGCCAAATGCGGGTTGGTGAATGACACATGTCCTTCAAACTTTTCAAAGTTAAGAACATGCCGGTTTCCTCACGATGTTTTGCCTTCACCGTTATTAATAAATTATTAGCAACTAGCTTTCCGTCTTAAACTGATCAGTTGTTTCGGACGGATGCAGATTGCATGCAGACGGATGCAATGAACTGGCAGCTTTGACAAGATCACCTGTCCATATTGTTGGTGGACGTCCGACGCTGCGTTTGCCGGTAGTCTCCACTCGAGAACATTTATTTTCTTAGTTAAGTGCAAAAATAGCTTTTCCAGTTAGTTAAACCCGAAACAAAAGCATGGCAATGTTTTGTCACAAGGAAAATCCCAAAATCCCCTCAAGCGGTTTGTTAGGGAAGTCAGTAAGTTTCGATGTTACCTTGTTTTCTGTACAAATTAAACTTGATGGTTTAGTTGTGATTTTAAGAGAACACGTCTAGAAAGCTGCGTTAACTCAGTGGCAGTACACTCGATTTTTTTATTATTGCCGTGGGTTCAAACCTCGCCGTGCACATCTGGATTTTTCCTCCTTTGTGTGCGCTATAAAAACATTTGATTCCAAACATCCAAACTGGCGTGATCTAAAAACTCAAGTTTAAAACGGACATGTCACATTCACCAAACCGCACTTGGCCAGCGTGGTGAATTATGGCCTAACTCTCTCGTCAAAAGAGAAGTCCCTGTGTCCCAGCAGTGGGAATGTAAGAGGGTGGATATGCCTCTTCCTCGTCAAAAGAGAAACTGTCCCAGCAGTGGGAAAAAGAGGGTGAATATGATGTAGTGATTATAATTCAATATTTAACTAATATCAGTCTATTAGCCACAAGACGAATTAGAGATTAAGTGCCTTAGATATACTTAATATCACAAGATAAGCTCTTAAAACCCAAAGAGCTATTCAAGAAAACAAGATAGTATAAATGTTATTCTATTATCTCATTTCTAAGAACAAGTATTCGTCACAATAAGATCCACAAGCAGTTGTTGTAGTTGAAGAGCTCTTACATTGAGCATAATAGTTTCACTTTATTGTTGTAGTGGTATTTCAAGCGAGCTCCTAAGTTATAAAGTAGATAAGGGACTGTATTTATTCTAGTAGAAAATATGACTTATTATTTAATTTGGAACGCAGTACATAGTACTTATATATACAATATTTTGAATAAAGACCCACGATTTTTTTTTATTTAAAAATGACATCAAAATTCACACAATACATGATTCCCAAAACAAGTTAAATATAATGTTTATAGTCATCACCCCTATTTACGTTCCTCACGATGTTTATCTTCACCGTTAGAGCACATGTTCTCAAAGAAAAATCTAGAGGTGCGCGGCGGGGTTTGAACACACGACCTTTGGAATGAAAGTAGAGTGTGGTCCCACTTAACCAACACAGCTCTCTTTACACTTTCTTTCTCTTATTTCTTTATCCTTATTTTTTTATTACTTGTTTATAATATCTGATAATTTCGGATACCATAATACCTACACAATTTTGGTTATGCTGCATATAAGATACAAATTACTAACCGCGAGCTTGATTTCATATTGTATATTATCTTAAACCGTAGCAGCCTTTTACTCCCATTTTCTTAATCCCGCAATTTTCTTTTAAAAATTATTTTGTTTAGCCAGTCCCATCTAGGGAGTTTAATTTCAGGCAATTTAAAAGCACCTGGTTCAACTTCGCTAATCAAAATAATATTTAGAGCTTCCTTATTCGTTTTATTAAAATAAATTAAAAGTTTATATAAACGGGTTTTTAAGCTATGGCGGAGATAAATAGTGAATTTGATTATATTTGTTTTCCTAATACATATAGAAACATTACATAACACATAATAAATTTAATAACTGCTCGACCAGAGTGACCCTGTGACATAGCAGTGGGAGAACTTTCTCTTTTTAACGAGACAGATTAGGCCTTAATTCACCACGATCACTGAGCACCGTTTTTAAAGCACACATTCATTTTTAAAGAACTCACGACCATCCCTATGAAACTCAAATATGCTCCCACTTAGCCAACACGGCTCTCATCTTCTTTTCCTAAATAACTAATTTTTTATTTATTATTTTTCTTTTCGCAGTACAGGGTAATATGTTGTCATCTTCTTTCAAAGCTACGAGTATAATAATGAAAATTGTAAAAAACGCTAAAAGTAATTAAGAAAGCAAAAACTCTTTAAACCGTAATCAGAGACGAAAAGTTACGGGTTTTATTTGTCCCGGAACTTTTCTTGTTTGACCCTTTTTGTCCCTTTAGTACCTCAGAGTAACATCTACCTCACGTTTATAAAAGATATTTTAATGTTGACTTTTATACTTTTTGCTAGGTTTAAATACGTAGCTATTAAACTTACGGACGTAATAACAACTTTTTATCATACATTGTTACATAATACCTAGATATTAATAATTAATTGTAATTAGCATGTAATTAGCATGTTTATAAAAGAAGCTCTACAGTCTGTGTACACTTTTAGTGTTCATGGATTTGAAGTTTCTTTTCTATAATGATTTTTTGCTCAGATTATGTAACAAATGAAGCACACGATTGGAAGGAGCTGACTCCTGACACACAGGTTACTTACACCTAGTTTGGGAGTCAGAGCCGCACTGTATTGTAACTCTCACCTTTTGTTCAATAAACGTTATTTTATTTATTTTTATTTATTTATAATATAGTTTCTACTATGCAATTTTGCATTTATTGTTATTAGGATTACTAACTTAGTTTTGTGGTATGTACTACTTAGTATATAACTTAGTGTAAAACTGTTATCTCTGTAAGCGAATGTTTGTTATTTTAGATGAATATCCAAAATAACCTTAAACCACTCACCAAAATCCCGGTTTAATTGAAACGATAACAGCCTGTTTTACAGTCCTTTTACTTCATCGATCGTAAAAGATTACTTTCGCGAAAGATTCACTTAAAATAGCTTAAATTTCATGACCTATTCCGTGAGTTGTAAACATTTATACTCAGAAATACCTTTTATATAGAAACTTTAGTTTATAATGTGTGTATATATACTCAACATATTAATCAAATCTTTAAAAATAAATATAGCTGGTACATATAAATGGTACACACAGTGACATTTAGCCCCGTGGTAAGCTCGAAGCTTTTGTACGGGTGCTAGATTTCGGATATAAGTATTTAAAAAAATATCAATAATAGTAATAAACGTAATAATATACATACATAAATATTTTTAGTATACATAAAATTTTTGTCATTGGAATCGAACCCGCAACCTCTTGCGACATACTCGAAAGTAGTTTTCCGCGCGGAAACGCCACCGCCCCCTGTTATTTCAAAACAATGCATTAATTTCCATGGATTTTCGACTGCCCTAAAAATATATTTACAAACAGCTAAAATAACGAACTCAAATTGATGTTTATTCTGAAAGAAAAGGTCGAGAGCATTTGAAAGATAAACAGTGTCCTACGTAAGGGATCTTTCTCTTGAGTTTAAATAAACAATTTGTAAAATTTTATTATTAAAATTGTCGCGTAGGTTAAAATGTTTAAGGATTTTATATAAGCAAAGCTGCGTGAGCTTATTGACACATTTTTTCTTTAAACTTTAAAGTTCTTAGAACATGCCATTTGCCTTTACCGTTAGAGCAAGTATTTATTTACAAAGCACACATTAATTTTCAAATTCATTAGAAATCCAAAGGTGCGCGATTAAGTTTGAACCCACTACCTTCAGAATGAAAGTAGAATGTCGTTGGCTAAGTGGGAATACCTCTTAGCCAACGACAACACGACTCACAATTTATACTATAGGAGAAAAATATATTATTTTGCATTGAGTTATTCGGAAAGAAAACATAAAGCTTCAATATTCCCCTTCATTAACCCCAAAGACCTTTCCCGAAGACGTACATTCAGTAATTTAATTCCATATCCTATCTCTTGGCTTCCTTTTTCGTCACCTTAAAGATTATGAGCTCAAAATCTCATATCCCGCGTAATGGCCGATATTTTACTTATTTTATAAGGGAGCGGAATTACATTTGCGAGAAAATCGGCGTCTCTAATCTATACTAATGTTTCAAATGTGGAGCTAGGTTTATATATGGTATTTTTCTAAATATCAACTTAATGTATAAACAATTTTTTATTGGAAAATGGTATGAAAAAAATTACAAGATTAAGTTACCTTGGTCCTCGAGTGGAATCAAACCCACGCCTTACCTGAGAATAATGTATTTTCAGAAAGCTTATGTGAGTCAATCACTATAAATTAAAAGGTTCTATGAATTCAAGGTGTTGGGAATTTGTTATCACCACGCATACAATCCTATACTATAGTAATCGTTATTTTATAATAAAGTAAATACATGGTTCATTATAATTCTAAGAAAGTTACGTGTACAAATGTATTGTGCTCCATTACACGTAAGCACAATTTAAACGATTAAATATTTCTACGTCTAACATGGTATATTTGTATGTTTTAGATCGACGAAGTATCAAGATCATTTAGTATTTTTCATAGAATTCGCGTGACGCGCCGGTCACGTGGTGCATAAAATATCCAATTTCGCAAAACTTCGTAACGTCACAAGGCTCTTAATGATTTACCGCGACTGTTCACGCAACTTGGCTTTTACGCCGCGAAAGTATTCTGAAATAAGCCCAAAGAAATAACATATGAATTTTGTTTCTTTACTTTATAAGGCTAGTGACTTATTAGCATACACGTAAATACTTATAGGTACAGTCGCGGAATGAAAAGGTTCGTCACCTTAGGCCCGAGTCTATTCTGTAAGATAGTTTCAAAAGGTAATAATAAAATGTGCTCGCGATACGTTGAACGAATCAATTTGAAAATTGACGAACCTTTTCATTCCGCGACTGTACTATAGTGCCTTATTATAGTTCTCGCATTTATGTCGAATAATGTTTCATACATAACACAAGAACGGCTGCGCCGATTTAGTAGTAGTAAAGGGCGGGTTGTTATAATTATTTAAAAAAAACTGGCGATCAACACACACTTTTCGATTTCAACTTCGATTCAACCATAGACGGTGAGAAATCTATAGAAAGCTGATTAAAATACTTCAAGACTAAAATATAACTTAATTGGTACATAAAACCATAAAACATCATGCTTTGGAATACTGTTAAGGTCTAACCTATGTAGAATTTAAAATCGAAATTGACCAAATGTGCCAAACAAATAACATAAAACATATGTGTGCTGAAAGCTCGCATAAATATCGAATCATTGATGACAATTCCGCAACAACTCGATATCATTGACAATATCAGTGCGACTCATACAATATTCATTCGACTTTGTGTCGATTTTACGCCCCGAATCGCACGTTCCTGAACAACCCTAATTGGCGCCACAGTGCTTTACAATTGGAGCAGAAATTATGAGATAACTAGCGACCCGCCCTCGCTTCGCCCCGGGTATATATTTAATCTTTCTAATAATCACTTTATATATATAATCACTATCCCTATTTAAAAACCGCATTAAAATCCGTGGCGTTTTTTTAAATATTGAGGCAAAGGGACAACCAATGTCAGCAACTTTGTTATATACCATGCAGTGATGAGGAAAGCAAACTGTCCCTGAACTTTGTCTGATTTATATATATATTTAAAAATAAAATATAACTCTCCTCATAGACAAAACAATTACAAAAAAGCATAAGATAAATAAAAATTGCCTTCATCCCACGGTAAATCACCATAATATTAGTAAATAAATACTAAAATATATATTATATGACATAAAAAGATCATTAATTCTCATCATCGAGTCTCAGCAATTTCGTGTCTATTCTAAAGCTGATTCAGTCCTTTGAAATGATAAATGATCTTGCTAAATGTCACCTCACTGCGCTCGTATAATGACATCACATCAAAATTCAGAGGCGAATTGATTAGCTCACATTAAGGAAATGGTAACGTACATGAAAATATCATATTATGTACAGTACAGGTTTGTTTGAATCTAGCTTAGCTGTAGCAATATTTTGCTGTATTTTAAGATGTATCACCATTATGATGTACTAGTTTGAAGGTTTATAAGAACATTTAATAAGGAAACCGAGGTGAAACTAAGACGGGCCTCTAGTTATTAATAAAAACATCGAAAATTCTGTGGAAAATGGACCACGAGAGCAAGATACGAGTAAAATCTACTCAAAAGTTGAGACGCATTTTAAAATATAAATTACGGGCTCATTCGTTGATAACTTTTAATTTTGAAAATTTACACGTGGGAGTGCTTTGGTAGTGAATTCGCGAAATTCATAATTTTCAGCAGCTAAATTATGAAAGTTTTTTGATGAGAAGGTATGAAGGGACTCTGTAAGGATATTTTTAATCCACGTGTTTTATTCTGCCTTTGTCTATGTTATTTAGATTTGCGCGTAATATGGCCTCGTCGTGATGATCTACGAATAGTTAAGAATAGTAATAGGAAGGATATATTAAGGGATTTAAGGAATCATCATCATCATCATCATCAACCCTATTTACGTTCCCACTTCTGGGACACAGGGACTTACCTCTTGACGAAAGAGATTTATTCACCACGCTGGCCAAGTGTGTTTTTCCGCGGCAAAAATCAATCGAACTTGGACGAAGCCGCGGGACCAAAAAGACATAGCGGTATTATATTATAACGCGGGCGAAGCCGCAGGGTAGTTAGCTAGTTAGAGATAAATAACTTGGACGACAAGCGATTGATCACGGCTTGTCTGTCGTCCCCTTGGGGCATAATCAGTCAGCCTAATCAATTTGCGAGAAGATAAGAGCAATGTTTACAGAGCTTTGTGTTATTTGTAAATATGAAATTACGATCTTTATTTGGATGTTGATGAACGTTTTTTCGAGGTTTAAAAAAATAACCTATACAATATTTTCTCTGGTAGATCTACATGCTATTATAGTCTGCCCAAAGTTCGTCCAAAAGTCGACATAGTCCGTCTTACTTGATATTATGATGAATTCTAATTAGGATGGATGTTTTATACTATTTCATAAAAACTGAATCATAGTAGGATTTTCATAAAACCTTACACATTAGTTTCACAAATTAGGCTACTTTTCCATGACTACAATTAATATTAGGGCGGCCAAATTTGGTGGTGGTAACCTAGTCTAATAAACCAATATAACAAAGCTATCCCCAAGACCAGTATTGGGTTCTACTGGGAGACCCGAGGCCAGTACTAACGTGATACGGGTTGATTTTGATGATGATGATGATAATGAAAAGCTTAGTGGAAGTGATTATATGACCAATAAAATAATGGTTATCTCGTTATAAAAAGCTCGTATACTGTAATTCCTTGACCTCTATGTTATCAAGTGCGCATTAGAGCCTTAGGTACATGGGCTATAAAATGTGCGTGGTCTGCGCGATAAAATATATAATGGGTTTCCTACTCGTTGGTCGTGATATATTTCAGTTGGTTTTCTTGTGATATTACGAGTAGTTTCGTTAGCAATGGTCATCACAAATAGCTATTACGAATTTTAATACGAAGGTTGTGAGTTCAAAAATTTTTAATGTTTGATGGATATAATGACTGCCAGCACTTTGCCAGCGAGGCGAATTAAGGACTAATCTCTCTCGTCGAGAGAGAAGTCCTTGTGCCCCAACAGTGAAAACGCTAATAGGGGTAAATACATGCTAACAGCCAATGATAAAATTGTGTGAAAACCTGGAGCTGGTTTTGAACCCACAAATTCCAGATTGAACGTCAAGCTTTCTCGTTACTAAGCCAACACGGCCAAAAGCCTAAAACGGTACACATAATAACACAAACTCACTTATAACCTAAGAGCCCGTGATGGCCAGACCTTCCTTTAATTCACAAGCGTGAAAATTCTTTCATGTGTATGTCTAACATAGGTTAGAATAACCCCCAAACATGAAACCTGGATCGTGGTTCCTTTGGGAGATAACAACCTTTTACCTGTTATCTCCCAAAGGAACCACGATCCAGGTTTCATGTTTGGGGGTTATTCTTACCTATGTTAGACATACACATAAAATAATTTTCACGCTTCAGAATTAAAGGAAGGTCTGGCCATCACAGGTTATTAGTCTATACTAAGAGCCCGGTCTGGCTAGACCTTCCTTTAATTCACAAGCGTGAAAATTCTTTCATGTGTATGTCTAACATAGGTAAGAATAACCCCCAAACATGAAACCTGGTTCGTGGTTCCTTTGGGAGATAACAGGTAAAAGGTTGTTATCTCCCAAAGGAACCGCGATCCAGGTTTCATGTTTGGGGGTTATTCTTACCTATGTTAGACATACACATGAAAGAATTTTCACGCTTGTGAATTAAAGGAAGGTCTGGCCATCACAGGCTCTTGGTCCATTACAATAACGAAACGTTGAAAAGCAAACGTTGAAATGATCAGACATCATTATATTCATTATGAAAACAGAGAATGGAATGAACCGCCCACGCCGTGTTTACTCGATTACAGAATTGATCAACAGTTTGTTGATTTGTACGATGAAAACTTGGCTAACAAGCAAATACTGAAGTAATGGCTTCGAATTATATCAAAGTATAGATCGCCTTGCATACTTCAACAACTAAGTGAGATTTCATCATAATATTTTTTGATGCAAATTTTTGTAGAGCTCGAAAAACTTATATAAAATAAATATTTGATCGCGTTTTGGTGATTTTTGGTGGTGTCAAACTTCAATTACTAAGTTTCCAGATATTTTCATGGTCAATGCACCAAAGAAACTATCTAAAATGAGCAAAGAGTTTATCCTATACCATTGAATTCGATGTTGCCAGTACAACATTTAAAAAATAATAAAAAACCACGACAATTTTCCACAAAATCTTAAATGATCACATGGACGCAAAAGATTATCTCTAAATTTAATAATCATTTCTATAATATCTATAATAATCAGTCTAATTTATCTTAGGTATTTAGCTAAGCTAAGAAGGTTCAATAGCCAGAAATGCCAAGACAAGGGCAACAGAAGGCTAATTGCGCTACGGGATAGGCCCAGGTAAAACCACAACGCATGACGCTTATCAAATTACAGGGGTTCGTAGGAATCCACATAATTATATTGGGTGTGAAAGTGCTTTGAATTAATTGAATATCTAATTGTAGGTAGTTGAAGGTATTTCGTTAATATCACACAAGATATTTGTGTTTAGAGACGGAACGGAATTGTTTTTATTTTTTTTGCATTTTGTGTCACAAATACTTAGTTAAATGTTTTAATGAATGGTAGCCTTAACCCCGGAAAATCCCTAGGCAAAGTAAGAATAAATTTAATGTGCCAAAATCTCGTAAAATTATCGATTTCAAAATTTTTTAATTTCGCTATTGTCATTGATCAAAAGAAAGAAAAAAAAATATTAACATAACATAATAACTAATAAACCCTCCTGTCGAATAATAATAACAGGAACTACAACGAACACAAAACAAACCAAACATTTACACATCTGAACGGTTTAAGGAATAACTGTTAAGTTTAACCGTTTCCCGTTAACCCCATAACAAAATGCGTCGCCGCCCTAAACAAATAAAGAAAACAAATTTTCAAAGTGGAAAATGTGTTCAAAGCGCAAGCGAAGCCAGTGGCATGGAATGAGTTTCCACTAGAGCACACGGGCTTCATTCACACGCGGCTATCGATTGATTTCTATCTAAGGAACATGTGACACCCGTTTTATCATCAGCCCTACCTGCAACAGATTTTATATGGAACTTTTTGCCTAAGAAATGTTTGATAATGTTAGTTAGATGACACTGTAGGTACATGATGCTGCTGCCTTCTGTCTTTATTTATTTTACTAGGCGCTGTGTTATGACTAATTTCTTATGACTGGACTTTGAATATTAATACTAACTTAGTTATAGACACAGTCTTTTGGTATCTTTCAACCAGGACTAACCATAAAACAGTTTGGCGAAATTCCTTGGAGGTAATTTTCCGTTAACAATTAAGCAAGTCTGCTTCATATCCTACCTAGGCTAAGGAACTTACATTTTGTTTTAACGATGACTAACGATATAGAATATCTTGACATTCCAAACCTAAAGATCCTATTGTCTGCAATAGACGTTGAAATAACGATAAAGACATAGTAATAAGCCTGAAACCACAACACACTTTGAATGAAATCTCTATTTTCCTCAGTAAGGGAAATAATTTAAAGCTTCGTCTGTATAAAATCTGCTCAGAACCTTCATTTTCATGAGTATTAAATCAAACATTTGTTCAAAAACCGATACGTAGAAACTGTGTTTGTACAGCCGGGATTTTCAGGACGTCACCAATCCTAACCAATCTCAAAGATACCTTCTTACTCAATCGGAAATGTTTCAAAGATTTCGAAGGTTCTTAAACCGTTCCTCACGACTTGTTTTGACTTTTTGAAGCTATTTAATTCAAATGAAAACATCCCTGTTTTGTTTTTCCTCTCGGATAAAATTAGTTTCTTTTAAGCCTAGGTACTTCCTCTTAGTAGGTCAAAGTACTTTGTATACTACTGTTTTTGTTGTCATACACATTGACTGCCTTTTACTGTCTATTAGGAAAACTATAATTTACAATAGGTACATATAAAAAAAAAAAAAAAAGTAAACTATTATTATGGCATCTCGTTTACTTATCAATATTATAATATTCCATTTCTAATCCTATTTTATGTGTCCCCAATCAGAAAAACACCCATTTGAGCACTTAGATAATTTGGTATAACTACAAATAGGTAGTAGTTAGTTTATACGAAAAAAGTAAAAACATGTTATATTTTAATTTCAATAAAATATCGGCCCCGTTAAATGAATCAAGACTCAGCCATAATGGTTGATATAATTGACAGCTCCAGCATGTGTCTTGTATATAATATTACACTATGTTCGAACAAACACTCCTTTAATCCCATTAGAGCGTAATGCCAATAAGTAAAATGTTACCTAAGCTACCGTATATTGTGACCTATTAACAGCGCCTTGAAATTGCGTATGGAACACAAGCTACCTCTCAGGCAATTAACCATTTACGATGTGATCACAATCCAAATTGCTCTTTCACAGCTAAGAGAAAATTACTAAAACGCTTAGGGATTTTATACTCGGTTGGAGTTTTAAGCCAACTTACATCTTTTACCTTCACCTATTTACTTTTCCAATGCTGGACACAGGGACTCCTCTCTTGACGAGAGCGATAAGGCCTTAATAACACATGCCCTTCAATCTTTTCAAAGTTCTCAGAATGTCGGAGACAAGGAGCCTCCCCCCGCGCGCCCCCGCACCGCAGCCGCCGGGCCCCCGCACCGCAGCCGCCGCGCCGCCTGCCCCGCCGCCGCCGCCGTCAAGCATATAAGACGGACACGCGCCCCGCGCCGCTCTCTCTTTCACCTATTACATCTTGTTTCCCGCGGGGTGAAGGCTGATTCCATCAGCGGGGCCTCTGTATGGTGGTGCGGGCCGCCCTTCTTACGTGACTCAGTAGAACACTGGCCTAAAATGCCTAACGATACGCAGAAACACGACCTACCGGATGACCATATGTTCGTGTAATCTTCGATAGGTAGTGGACTGTATATAATTGAAAGACGTTGGACTTGTAAGGTGCTGTATTCGTGCTGACAAAGTAGTACAATGGCTTCGCGACGTGTTTTCATAGGAGTATACAGAGCAAATTGTAATAGGTGAAAGAGAGAGCGGCGCGGGGCGCGTGTCCGTCTTATATGCTTGACGGCGGCGGCGGCGGGGCAGGCGGCGCGGCGGCTGCGGTGCGGGGGCCCGGCGGCTGCGGTGCGGGGGCGCGCGGGGGGAGGCTCCTTGTCTCCGACACAGAACATGTCGGTTTCCTTACGCTATTTGCTTTCACCGTTAAGTAGGAAGTTTTTTTTATGTAGGAAACTGGGAGTGTATTGGCAAAGTTAGCTGTGGCGTTATTTAATAACGGATAGCCATGATGGTTTGATATCAGAGACAAGTAATACATATTATCTATCTATGTATGTATATTATAATAAGTATAATATCAGAAATCTAGCACCCGTAACACAAGCTTCGAGCTTGCCACTGGGCTAGATGTCGCTGTGTAAAATTGTCCAGTTATATTTATTTATTTATTATAGTTAACTTATATAGCAAATAATAGTTTAAGATAGTTATAATTATGTATAACGGGCAAAAAGGATTTCCTTCTTCAAATTAGCCGTACCGACTTCAGAACCATGTATAATAAATTGCTTAATGATTGGTAATAAGTTTGTGATGAAATATTAATTCCAAGGAGTGTGTTAAACAATCGTATAAGTTATAAAATAACAAGCAACATACATATCTATCTCAATTTTTTAAAGTATTTTTGTATTGTGTTGCTTTCAGCCAAGTTTTTTATACCGGAATATTTTAAACCGTTTTATTTTATTTTTAAAACAGCAAAACTTTATTTACGCAATAATTTGCATAGTGGTTGAAAATGGCGCTTCTCTTTATAAAAACAACTAATATATCACCCCTATAACCATGGTTTATGTCAATAAACATGAAACAGATTTGCGCAAAGTTAAATAAAGCTGCTCAATGCACCAGCACGATTTAATTCACAGATAAAAAGTATTTTTTACCGGATGACCGCGCGCTTAAACCTGTTGCTCTGGCCTATGAATAGTACCACCTCATGTTTTCTTGTTGGTGTTGTCAAAATTACAAAGGAATTTGTAAACGATTAGTAAGCCGCCTGAGAAACATACATAAGCATACGTTCCCACTGGTGGGACATAGAGACCTTTCTCTTGACGAGAGTTAGTATGCCTTATGGACACTAATTATATAAATACTTTTGTACTGAAAGTAGAAAGAAAATGTATATAATTAGTGAAAAACTAGAACACCTCATCATCATCATAATGCATGATGTTAAGGTTTTCGTTAATAAGGAACCATAGTACAGTACTGTTCTACAATTAAAAACAGCAGCGTTAGTATCGTAAAATACAGCGCAATTATAGCCCGACAAGAGAGCTAGATTCATGGCGCGATTAGAATTTATTGCAGCTTTCAGCGTAGCACTACGTACTTTTAGAAGTGCAAATAAGTGTAGTATGTTTTATTTATTTATTTATCTTAACCTATTTTATATTTACTTTTATTTCATATAGATGGAAGTAGCAACCCGCATTATTAGAGCTCTTTATCTGCTTCCATCTAAAAGTTGGGTGGCTGAGATCGCTGTCAGCCATAAGGCCACCTTTAACCCACGACAGTTTTGTCAATGTAATTTATTTTATGAATTTGAGTTCAACAGAGCAAAATTACGCGTTGCAAGTACGAGTTAGTTTCACCTACTCATTATGTTTCAAACTTCGGCAGTCGCTTGTTTCAAACGCCAAACAAATTTGCATACGCTCCACAAATGCACTAGACAGGAATAAATAGTCAGCATTTGAGAAGCGACCACAGAACTATATTAAATATGAGGAGAAAATTAACTCTTACAAACCAATTATTGCAACTTGTCTCGCACTAAGGCAAATACTAGCGAAAACATCAGTTTTTATAAAGAACGTATGGAAAATCTGAAACAAAATAACAAAAAGAATTCTGATCGAATAAAAACTAATATTGCTGGACAATCCACACAGCATCATCTCGTATTATGCTATTATGTTACGGGTACTTAACTAGATATCTGATAAACTCGCACCATTCCTGGAAAAAGGAAGTAAGTGGTTTTCGTCAACTTTTCAGGAGCTTGAAAAAACTGTCCTGTACTTTAATTATGATAGCTAAAAATATGTTCCAAACAGAAAATCGTAGGTAATAGTTGCCTTCATCTACATGTGTTTACTGATTTAGGAACAGATTCATGTACTTCGAGATAATCTAAAAAAATACGGTTACTTCTTTCTTCCACGAAACACAAAGAATTTATGTAGGTGTAAGTATAATTATTGTTTTATCGCCATGTATTTTGAAATATATGAACTTATTTAAATTTACTTACGGCTTTATACTGTCCTTAATTTCATTCTATTCTACCGTTGTAAGTTATAATTACGTTTTTATTTCACGGACAATACTATTTTGTACATCGAGTTACGTAGTTCTAGGGAGCTATTTATTTTAGTTTAGATAATGTATTTATATAAACAGCTTTCATAATGTGGAAAGTAACCGAAAATTAAAATTTAATTGTATGTTACTTACCTACTTCTTACATCAAATAGTCTATTAGGTGCGTTTATGTAAATCAATACTATTACATAGAGATACATAAGTATAGAGATATAATGAAAACAAACGAGGTTATTAATTAGCTTTTATTATTTTTAAAGAAATTATCATCGCATGCATAATTAAGTCATTTCAAAAATTGTTCAAAATAGTGATGTTTTTATGTTATTATTGACTTTCATTATCTTCGACTTCAGAATCCAACTCAGTGGCAGCAAATTGAGTACTAAGGCTCTTAAAAAACGTCTCGTAATGTGGCAGTATATGATTATCTTTACAAAGACTCATCAAGTTTTTGTATAAGTTTTCAGATATCAGTAGCGGGGCATTGTATAATTGCATTTAAGCCTGATGTGTTTCAGAAGTTTTACTGTCTGCAATTATTTTTCTTCTCACAATTTTTCTGCTTCTATTTGTAACAACAACTATTGGTGCCTTGTCCTCGAATTGGTATCTAATTTGCAATTTTCTGAGGATCTGCCGAAATCACTTTTACTTCACAATACAATACAATACAATACAAACATTCTTTATTGTTACACCACATTACAAGAAAATACACAAAAAAATAAATATAATAACACATTGAAACAATAGGCGGCCTTATCGCTAAGAACTGAACTTAACTTCACTCTAACTCATTTTCTTTCCGAAGTCGTCTTTTTCCCAGTTCTTGTTATATTAGCTACAAGTTTTTTGATATCTATAAAAACATCTTAAGTAATTTCTTTTACATTGTATTTTTCACTTTGTACTTTGGCATTTCGAATGATTGCATACATTTCTTCTGGAACATAGAGTACGTGGTTTCTTTTGTTTTTTTTTCTATGCTGGAGTGCATCGAGTCATCATCATTTTGGGTATGACCTATCTGTAAAAATCTGTTTGTAATTTTGGAACCCAATGCTTTTGAGTTTAAAGAATATGGGGAAATTTCCAATGTCAAACATAGAATAACAAAAATTAGCCCGTTACGAATTTTATTATTATAGGGTACGTCTACATTTTTATCTCTAATATGTTTATGTTCCTGTAGACGTTCTATCTTTATTCATTTTGAACAATATTAGGAACAAATGAGCACGCTACAGGTTGCTAGTGCAAAACGAGTGCTTAGAGCCTTAGAGGTTTGCATCAACATCTGTCTGACCAGTTCATACGAGACATAAATAGTTAATCCACTCCGGCATTTGAACTTGGAGACCTGAATCTTAACGGTCACTTTCTTGGTCTTAATTATTTGTTTTATTTTGTTGGCAAGATAGTTCTTTGCAACTATGGGTATATAGTCTTCTATTTTATAAATTATATACGTGGCGTGATATCGCCATACTTTCTATATCTTAAAATGGTCGTAAGCCTCATAAAATTATAACGAAGAAATCTAAAAGTGCAATCAACTCTTTGTAAATACATCAAATGTGGGTGTCTCGATAATCTTACAGATGTCGACGATAGTTCTCGCCCTGATTTGATTGCTCACTGGTCCTATTACTTAGCCGTATGTTATAAAGAGAGATGGGAATGGCTATGAAAGTTCTAAGGTGGATTTTGTATGGGTGGTAAGATATACAGCCTAGATAATGTTGTTTCCCTATTGCGGCATCCTTAGACAAGCTGTGAGAATGAGATCATAGTGAAGGAAGTGGCTTGGACTTATCTGCTAATGCGGATTATGGGAAATTATACAAAATCTTACAATATTGCGTATATTTTCTGAAATAATTATGCTCTTTTACCTTCTTAAGAAGTGTAATATAGAAGACTGTCTTGTTTACTCACTAGTCAAAATGAGAACTAGATAGTTGTACTGCAAACCAACAATGACTTGCAGACTCTTAACTCAGAATGTTTAGCGAACCAATGCCATGATTACGCTCTAATAAATAATGTCTGTGGCAAAAGTTCTGGAATTATAACAACTTATATTTTATTTCAGATATATCTAGTATCTTTTAAATTTCTGATTAATATACTCATCAGTTGCGTTCTTACTTATAATATGTATAAAAATGAGAGTATGAAGGACTACTATTTTCTTATAATAGGTCAGCTATATTAATATAAATTATTATAGTTTACTAGACTAGAAAAATGCTGTTAGTTAGCGTCAAGCCGGGGTTATTGTTATTAGAGCTTATCACGGGGCTAGATGTTGCTATGTGAATTGTCCAGCAATATTTATTTATTTTTATTTAAATATGATATCACCCGCATGTTTCTTAGTAACTTCAAACCGTTGGTCAATTTAGAGCTTAATATGAGGGAGGTAGGTACATTATGTATGTTATGTATGAGGGAGGTGGCAAAACTGGTCGCTATAAACCTGCACTAATAGAGGATATAGAAAATTCCTTATAATAGTGACATCCGAAACAGTATTCTGATTTTCTGACTGATATGCGGCCGACTTCAAAAACGGTTTTAGACAGAAATAATGCTAAGCATATTCGTAAAAATACACTATTTTTCACTCAAGAACGGCGAAATAGATTGGGCTGAAAGTATTGTGGAGTTGCCCTAGAACCACCAGATAGACATTACCTAATTTTAGGCAATCTGGGATACATGGTGTAACAAGTTTAGCCTTTGTTTAGCATTAAAAACATCAAAAAGCTAAACTTGTTACACCATGTATCTCAGATTACCTACCTATAAAGGTATGGAATGTTTCGTAGAATAAAGAAGTAACTGCAACTACACTACACGCGTTATAATGTTTTGCTGGGTCAAAAGTATGTAACAACCATTTACACATAAACGATCAGCTAAAAGTTTCATAGAATAAATAAGTAAATCGAACTACTCATTATTACTAGATTGTAAATAGCGGGAATAAGTGTTTAAGCGTATTTGCATTATACATTTTCTTGTTAATCTTCCTTTATAATTTACGTATATATAATTATGACTTTATGAAACGGAATAATTGTAAAACAAAGGGAAGTAAATATGAAAACCTCTTTTTCTTGCTGGAACTAAATATTTTCTGAAGGCGTAAAATTTCAGTTATTTTGCATTAATTCCCTTATTTTTAGAGATAGCTTCACGAAATTTTGACAGCAGATGTAAATCACGATGCTCGATTTTATCATGCAATAAAAAATTTTTGACGCAAGTGTATTTACGGCCTTTTTACAGGGGTGGTGCGAACTAATTGATTCTCGCATATGCATTTATGCTTGTATTTTCGAGTGAAATATTATGATTTTAAATGTCAGAGTTTCTAATACTACTTTCCTCTTCCTACGCGCCATTTTAATAATTGCCAACTGGCAGATTTCTTTAGCGTAATAATAAGTCACCAGACGGCTTTGAAGTGACTTTTCATGAAATCACAAGCATGTACCATATTATTTAGATTTCTATGGAACTGACACTTTGTTTTAATTTGGACCAGTATTGGAAGTTCAGCAGTCTGTCAATATGTCTGTTCTGTTCACTGGCTGGGAAAATGTTCACATTTGACGTGAACAAACTGTGGGTAAAAATATCGAGTATTATTTGAATTTTGTTCACATGGTTATACAGAATGTCTGTCTTGCGTTATAAAATACTTCATTTTATAGTGCTTTTTCTTAAAGTTCAAAATAAAAGACCATGACACCTTTGACTTTGACAATTTCATGAAGTGATATTGAAGTGATTTTTTATAGCTACTTGGGATCGTGACGCACAAGAGAATTACAGGTGGAAAAGGTAACGCATTTAATGAACATTTCTTCGCGGGTCACGTACGAACAAATGTGACCTAAAATTGCCTCATGTGGCAATTTTACAGCGTTGTGTGGTACTATATGAATAGTACAACTCCTAGTTTATTCTAAAGGATCCTAAAAAAACGTGGGATGAAACAAGAGCACTGAGGATATACACTTGTGGTCATATAATTAAGAACGATTTGAATTTATAGAACATTTTTATTATAATCTTCTCATACACCGAGATGTGTACCTTCTGAGAAACAACTTATTAGGCTACAAAATAGCCACATTAATGGAGCAGAGTGTATAGAGTAAACAATAAAATCTCACAAACTGTATTTCTCAAATTTTTATTTTAACAAAGTGTGACACTATCTAATAGTAATGAAGCTGGTCATATAATTAAGAACGATGTATTTAACTGCTAGGAAATTGTTTTATATGGCAATTACATTAAATCTAAATCACAATGATATGCAGTGCAGAATATTTTCAAAGTAATTTAATACATTTTTAACTTAATTAAGAGTTTTTAGCATATCCACGGCCTTTGAATACTGCTTTACACCTGCGAGGTATATCCTATTAATTTTTGATATTTCGCAAGAAAAATACAGTTCCATTATTTATAAAAAGCGTTGTACAGCTCTCATGTGTCCCCACACTCTGTATTTGGATTCTTTTTCTTTATTGTAAATTACAAATTCTCCATTGGCTCAAGATTTAAGTTGTTAGCTTGTCAGTCTAAGGAAGAAAACCACAAAAGCACCCCCAAATTTTCGCATTTCTACCACCGTGCTTTAATGTAACTTTCAAGTACTTAGGGTTGAATGCTATATTCGGAAGACGTAGAACATATCGTTTTCCATCAGAACACACTCTAGTTATTTTTGTCTCGTCACAAAAATAAGAAATTTTTTTCACTGTCGTAAAGTCCAGTTTTCATACTTTCTCAAGTGCAAGCTGATTTTGACTATGGTACAAAGTTTCAACATGAGTACCTTCCTTGATATCCTTCCGTACGATTTTTCTTCTACCATACGTCTTCAAATAGTGCGTGCTGAGATAGCTGAAGGCTAGTTTTCACCAAAATATTATTGTCTCAGCACATTGGACCCATTAAAGAGTTCTGTAGCCCATGCGAATGATGTTTTGGTCATCTCGAGGAGTTGTTTTTCTCTGTTTAGGTCCATGGGGAATACTCGTAGTGGTATATGATACGAAGAAAAATGCTCCAAAGCGTCGAAAACCATCGTTTTTTAACATTACAGATTGTTGTCTATCTTTTTATAATACCAATTCTTCAGGCTAAGTTTTACTTTTGTGCCGGTGTTCTACCATTGTTGATAGATCAAAAACATTATTTATTTTTAACGAAGCAATGACTTTTAATCTTTTACAGCACTACATGTTGCCAATATTTTACAAACAGTTAAAATTTTAACAGTGTTTTTTGTTTAATTTATAAAAAAAGGAATTAACTAAAAAGCGTTCTTAATTATATGTAAATAGTAAATAGGAATACTATGTTTTGAAGTAGTGTAAAAAAATTGACAATTTATTTTTAGCTTATCATTGTATACCAATAAGCACAGTGATGTTATAGAAACGTTTTCCAATACCGAGATAAATAAAATAAATTACATGGAAATAGTTTTGCGTCTTAGTTTGAAAAAATCTTCCCTAAATATCAGCGTTCTTAATTATGTGACCACCAGTGTATATTAAAATAATAACAAAATGGAATATAAATTATATTTACTTGATTTAGTATCAAGCTTTTTAAAGAAGTTCCAATAGATTCAATGATAAAATTCTGCATTTCAGACATCTCCGTAAGATTTTTCGCCGAAACGCACATTTTCATGATAATTTAGAAATGGCTCTTCCTAAACGTAAAAGTTTATCAGATACTAACAAAGAACTATCGATTTTGAACCCCTGTACTAAAAAGGAAGTAGACATGATTATAAAAAATTTAGATTCTAATTCTAGTGCCGGTATTGACGGAATCAACACAAAAACTATAAAAAGCATTAAACATTTAATACTCGACAATCTAACAACTAGCTTAAACAAACTACTACACAAAGGGGAATTTCCAAACTCACTGAAAGTAGCAAAAGTCTCACCTATCTATAAATCTGGCTCCAAAGATGATCCTGGTAACTATCGGCCAATTTCGGTTCTCCCAGTGTTGTCAAAAATTTTAGAAAAACTAATATATAATCGCCTAGAAAATTTTCTTAACGCAACAAATTTCATTTATAAACATCAATTTGGTTTTCGATCAAAAAGCAATACACTAAGTGCAACAGTAGATTTAGTAACAAAAATAAAATCTAATATTGATAATAAAAACATTGCTCTTGGTGTTTTTATAGATTTGAAAAAGGCTTTTGACACGGTAAGTCACAAGTTATTGCTAAAAAAACTAAATTCTATTGGTTTGAAAGGAACGGCCTATAAAATGTTTCAATCTTATTTATCAAATCGTTCCCAGATTGTTCAAATTAATGACTGTAGGAGTAAAAAACAGACCATAACATGTGGCGTCCCTCAAGGATCCATACTGGGACCTCTGCTCTTCCTTATATATATAAATAACATACAGGAACTAGGACTAAACGGCCACATATCACTCTACGCTGATGATACTTGCTTATTCTATTTTGGCCATTCAATTACAGACCTTATCAAAAAAGCACAAGATGACATCAATTCACTAAACAAATGGTTTCAATATAACCTCCTCACGATAAACACATCCAAAACCTGCTACGTAATTTTTAAATCTAAAAATAAAAATATTGTACCTCATGCACCCTTAAAACTTAATAACATAACACTACAGGAGAAATCTAACGAAAAATACTTGGGACTACATTTAGATAGTGGTCTGTCATGGAATTGTCATATAGAAAGCATTCGATCAAAACTCTCAAAACTTACAGGCTCACTACGAAATTTAGTTCGTTGTATTCCTACTCAGATACGTTACTTAATATTTAATTCATTAGTAAAACCACATTTACAATATCTAGTAGAGATATGGGGCAACGCTGCCAAAACTAAACTAGCTGTTCTACAAGTTCTAGAAAATAAATTAATAAAAATGCTTTTTAACTACCACTACCGTACATCTACAAAAACTATATTTTTATTTTATTTTATTTTATTTTTACAATTTTAAGAAAACTTACAGCTAGACATAACGATTATACAGATTAAATAATATGACAAACTTTGCCAGATATGGACGGCCAATTAAAAGTTTCCATTGATGGGTAAACTAACAATATTGTTAAAAGCAAACATAAACAGACGACGTACTATTTTAACATAACAAAAAAAAAGAGAAAAATTTTACTCTTAAATAACTCAATAACCTTTTTAAATGAATGGAAGTTAAATTTAGAAAAAATTAAAATAAAATTTACGTTTAGATTTTAAGAATAAATATATAACTACCTACTAACTATTTGCTCACAATGAAGAATCGCTCACTTAGTTCTTTCTTTAAATTGCTAATTGAAGTATAAAATAAATCAATATCTAAATAAGATTTAGACACATTGTTAAATAAGTTGCAAACTCTGATGATATACGAATTCTGCCTGTAGTTGGTGGATACTCGCGGTACGTACAGCGTATTCGGGTTCCTCAATGAGGCTCTGGTAGTACGCAAACTCAATAGTTCTAACAATTCAGGACAGTCAACCTTGCCATTTGCTATTCCGAAGAGATAAGATAAATCTGAAATATTCCTACGTTCACATAGAGGGAGGAAGTGAAACTTACGACATCTAGTTTCGTAATCTGGAAGGTATATCTTAGCACGATATTGTAAATAACGAAGAAATCTTTTCTGTATACCTTCCATACGTGTAATATAGGTCTCGTAACACGGGTTCCACACCTGCGAGGCATATTCTAGATGACTGCGGACGAATGCACAATATAATATTTTATAAGTTTTTAAATCTGAAAATTCCGATGACATACGCATGACGAATCCCAATGCTTTGGAGGCTTTATTAACAACTTGATCGATATGGCTATCAAATAGCAACTTGCAATCAAATAAAACTCCTAAGTCCCGTATAGTGTCAACTCTTATGAGGGGTACATTGAGTAGGGAGTATTCAAAAGGCACAGTAGTTAATTTCCGGGTAAATGAGCAGACAAAGCACTTGGACACGTTTAAATCTAATTTGTTTAGAATGCAGTAATTTTGAAATCTAAAGAGATCATCTTGCAAGTGACGAGCATCCGTGACATTACGTACCTGCATTAGTATTTTCATGTCATCGGCGTAAAGTATAATTTTGGAGTAATGAAAACAGGTTGCTATATCGTTAACAAATATCGCAAAAATAAGGGGACCCAATAAGGAACCCTGCGGGACTCCCGAGGGAATGAACATCGGGCACGAGGAGTATCCGCTTAAGACAACCGTTTGACATCTGTTGCTTACATAGGAGGTGAACCATCTATACAAAGAAACGAAATTAATGAACCTAAATCAAATATATATCTATAATACATGTATTTTAGTACATAAACTTATTAATAAAACCATACACAGCAACATTTCATTCATAAAAACAATAAATGTGACCAAGAGAAACACGCGCCGGGCAAGTTATCTTGTAGTACCTAAGGTCAGAACAAACTACGGTAAAAAAATGATAACTTTTGAAGGAGCAAGACTATATAATAAATTACCTACATCAATAAAACATGTTACATCAACCACACTATTCAAAACAAAGCTATTATTATATATTAAAGAAAACTATCCGATTTTGTAAACATCAATCATTTAAATTTACTTACATACTTAATTAATGCCTTTTGTAAACAACCAACTTGTACCCAACCATAAGCGACTATCTATTTATTTACTTAATAATTGTTTAGCACATAAGTTAATTAATTGTTCTCATGTAAGTGACTGTCTTTTTTGAGAATAAATATCTTTAAACCTTAAACCTTAAACGCACAGAACCAACAAACAAATACTTTTTAAAGTAAAGAGTTTAGTCACGATTCATACTAGCCACAATAAAACAAAGAATCAATTTGCTAAAGTTCAACCAACTCTTAGCTAGTTAGTACTCACTAATAGCGCTTTAAGCCTTCTTAGTACGTGACGTCTAACCTCTTTTACTACTTAATTATGTGGGATAAGCACGGAATGTATCATTTAGTTTATGGCCATTCTCGTGTAATAGTTCTTCAGAAATCTGTGCGCTTATTATGTTAACCAACTTCAAAATAGGAGGGGGTTTCTCAATTCGACTTTTTTTTATGTTTGTTCGCGGATATCTTCGTCATTTATGAAACGCGTAAAAAAATCATTAACATGATTTTTCATATAAAAAAATCATTAACATGATTTTTTTGTTGCAAAAGAGATATTTCCAATGTATGGTAAAGAAAACAGGATTTGATGATCAGAGAGAACGATTATTTGTTATATGTATGTTTTAAACGATAGATATGCCAATAATTCCGCGCGTATAAATCTTAAATCAAATTGTACTCTTAATATCTTTTTTAATTTCATATTAGAGGCCTTTTTACCAGGGGCAAACAAATTTTTCCGCGAAATAATCCACAACAGGAACGTAACACAGGAAACCCTCGACAAGTAAGCTATCCTAAAAATAACAGTAAACAAATTACTTTCTAATCAGTATGTAACGTGCGTACAGTTCCGTAGAAAATATTCAAATCGCGGCTCTGAGTACTCTGTAACAAATCCTTTTCACTCAACTCGATGACGCAGACATGTGTACAGTCGCGCACAGCGTAGGAAGCAATATAGGATGCTTCAAGAAGGTTTTTAGGTAAAATTAGGCACCCGAGGCAAATCCAGGGCAGGTGGCAAGTCAGAAAATAAAATTAGGACTGTCTTTAAACATAAATTAAACATTTTCAAATAATACTTAGACATTATCGTTAATAAATAAATAATCTATTGGTTGTAACTCAAGAACGTATACCTAACGATTTAAGTGCTTTTGTTTTTAAATTAGTCATAGTAGCCCAGGAAGGTTTAGAAAACGAGAAAACATGTGAATAAAGCGGGTGAAATCTTGTTTGAATCTATAATAATTGATATGGTAGAGATGCAACACCCTGTACAGTCGTAACAACGCCATTACTTGTTGAGTAGACCTCTAAAGCCGCCCGTAAATAACGCCCAACAGAAACCTCAAAATTTATTGCTTAAATATTTTTTTTTTCTTGTTGTTTTTTCGAATGCTAAGTCAATAAGAATAACGATTTATGTTTAATGTAATAGGGCCATTAAAAGTTATCACTAAACATCTTATTTACATAATGTCAATAAAATAAATAGTTCGATATAATCGATCTTCGTCAATATCCCATCTCTAATTAATTTTTATCCAAAACCGCCCGATCATTCAACCTAAGTAACAAAACAATACCTACATATTCTGTTAAAGGCGCGGGCTTAAAACATGAAATTTTAAAAGTTTCATTATACTTCCAACATCTATATCGAAGCCTAAGCATGAAAACAAACATTAACGTCACGTAAAATAACATATTCACTCCAACGCACGTCAATGTAAAACAAAGAATTCTGAATAATAAAAAACTCGGCGAAAGAACACGCAAAACCACTTAATTTCTCTCTAACAATATGTTATTGTGAAAGTCATGTGAAAATAAGGATTGTCTTCGCGGCATTTAACTTTACGAAAGGTTTCGGTAATACATTAGAAGGCTTTTAATTTGGCGTAAGTGGTTAAATTTATCGATGCCACGTTCGCATTATATCGAGCCATTATAACATTATAATAGGCATAGCCATACCAGACCAATATATTATATTACTCGTATATAAAACCGACTTCAATCTGTGTAGTAATCTTCTTTTTTATTTTAAAAGATAGTCGTGTTGATGACTTTTATAACTCAAGAACGGCTGAATCAATTTTGTCGAAATTGGTGGAGTGCCATAAAAACAGGAAAAGAACATAGGGTTCTTTTTTTAACACGCTCACTGCGGCACCAATTTTCGTAGGCTTTCAGCCAGTGCGTATGAGGTCTTTTCGAGCCAAGATTGAACTTTTTTGCAGTGCGTTTGAGGCCTTTTCGGCCTCAAAAAATATCGTCTCTAAAAATACCTTGTATTTAGCTCAGAAACGACAATATTGGCTTGAAACTTTACCATTATAAACTTAAATATAATTATGTTTAACTTTAAACTAGCTTCGCCCGGAGTTATGACATTTCGGTACTTAATAAATTAAAAATATATATATGCCATCAATTATGCCACATATCGCACTGAAAAAAAGTTCAATTTGTGTCTCAATTAGGGATGGGATTAAAACAAAATTGCAGTCACGATAAATTTATATGATTTGTTTTTAATTATGGTCTTTTTCATAAGCGTTGTAAAAAGAGACTTATATCATGTGATTAAGATTCGTCAAGTGGATCGGATGAGGTGAAACAATTAAAATATAGATTTTTTTTCAGAGGATATCTTCAACCAGAACTGCCTCTGAGAACAGCATAAACATTTTGGAAAATGTTCAAATTTGCCCTCCATCTATTGCAATGTCAAAAAATAAGATTGACAGTAACAATAGATGGGGTTCACTTATATTTTGTAAAATGCGGGCGTACTGGCTAGCAGCGTCCGTCCGTATCGAAACTTCATCACTACGCGGCGCCCGCGCCGCTCGCCCCTCACTCAGTGCGGCTATGGGTCCTACAATTTTTGGGGCCGTTCTGAACTCACTTCGCACTGAACGTGAATCATTTCTATCTAGTGCGTATGGGATCGAAGCAATCCCATATGATATTTCCTACGCCATTAAGCTAGGCTTCAAAAGATAAGAATTTTGATATATTTGTCTCTGTTGTACTCATAGAAATGTCAATATTGTCACCCCCCGCACAGGGTGAAAGAACGCGATTTTGACTGCCGCACCAGCGGAAAGTTACGCATGGGCTAATTTGATCCCATAACGCAGTGAGCATGTTAAGTGAGAACATACTATAACGCGGGTGAAGTCGCTAGACGGAAAGCTAGCGAAACATAATATATTTTTTTTTGTGAAAGCAACTAGTAGAAATTCAAAATGGCTCGTCATTATGAAAATTAATTTACGAAATTTCAAATTCTGTCGAAACAAGCCAACCTCTTTATAAATCATTTTTATTAAGAAAGTTAAATTGGTTCTTGCACAAGTCACGTCGAGTTTTGAACGTGGTTAACATTGGATTTGGTAACGACAAAGAAATACCTTAGGTTAATAAGTTAACTTGTTTCATAAAGTCAATATTTTGAAATTAAATCTTATCAAATTCTGTCGTTCTGGTTTTAAAGAATGCCAATATTAGAACATGTTACGGATAGCATTCAATGATTTAAATATTTTTGCAGTTTCCCGATATTTTTTTATTTTATATACAACATGAAATTTAGTATGGTTTTTTTTTAAGTTCAAAAAAGTTCAAAAAGTCTTATAAAACATTACAGTTATTACAACCAATGCGTCTTATATGCTAAATAGTAATATTATATTATTAAAGAAAAATACTTACAGTAATAAAAGTTATGGTAACACTTATAGTCTAATATTGCTTGTATCATACAACTACTTAGTAGAGGTAACATATTTCTTGGTTATTTCTTGGTTATTATATTTCTTATTTTGTGGTTAAGGAATTAAGGAATTACTAACATATAATGCCTTAATTTCCAGACAATAATTACTAGACTAGCTAAGGCTAGACTTTATTACTAAATATCTCAACACGGCTTTATAAAAGGCAACTGTTAAAGACCTTCATATTCAAACCTTCTTTCCTTTATAAATGTAGTTAAAATCCTCAGTTTATTTCCGTTCTCATTAACAAGGAACCTCAGAGATCGGGTTACGGATTATCTTAAGATAACCGTGCTTTAATCGTGATGTAACCTCTTATTTATAATAGAAAGCAGCCGTGTATATGTATATATACACGTGTATATCGTTATTTACTAAGTGCATAATGTGCTTATGCACGATTTGTATGTGTTAAGATGTATGTTTTACAGTCACTGAAAAATAGTTTAAACTAATTTGTAGTGCCGAAAATGCCTATTTTAATCGGCTCTAAAACATATCTATCAAAAGCCACATCTATAAATGATATCTTACAAATCAACACAAAGGTAAATAAATGTAAAAAATAAAGTAAACGAAGAAGCATTTAAATAATACTGGTTTAGTTGACTATAATTATTGTGCATAAGGATTACATTACAGCTGCCGCGTGTAAAGTGCCTTAAACAGTTGCTGGCTCTATAAATCACTTACACACGGCCACTTAATATGAAAATTCATGGCACACTTATCAATCCGGAAAGGGATCAGCACCATAAGTGGTATACAATTTATAGGTGAAATGCCATAGCAATCCTCCTTGCCATCAGCCAAGAGTCAATTTCACACAAGCACATTAAGCAGTTACATCTCGTGCTTTGTGAGATTGACCCATGTCAAAACGATCATTTCTATTTAATTATTGTGCGCTGCAGTAGATTTTAAAAAGAATGTTGCTTGACTAGATGCGGCGACGATCCCTTTCCGGATCGATATGTTCGCTATATCCTGAAGTTATATAATTTATGCTAACATCTAATCTGGTTATTGATCGCATCTCAGAATAGACGACCCTCGGGGCAGTCTTCCATGAAGAGATGAGAAAATTGATACCATATCGTTATGTTTACATATAACTAGCTTACCGCCCGCGGGTTTGCTTATGTTATCAGATCAAATCATATTTTTTAACCCGTGAAAGCAGTGCCGTGTGAAACTGAAATTGTCACTCGCTCTTATTCCGTGGGTTTACCTATTTTATAAAAACAAAGCATATTTTACCCCTGACGGTGCCTTGTGGTGCTGGCTTAAAAATAGTACTGAGTAGATTTATAATGCTCGAAGATGGACTGCAACGTGGTTCTTTGTACTGTACTTACCGTAATTACCAACTTGGTTTTAAAGAATATGATTTTGGACGATTATTATGGGTGTTTTGATGGTAATGACCCACTTATGGATTTCCGAGACAATAAGTTTATGGGTCGACTTGCTTTAAGAATAATTCAATTCTAGTTCACTGTGTTGGCTAAGTAGAGGAATACACTTCTTATCTCGCTTTATATTAATTTCTTCTTACGAATATTTTACCTTAGGATTAAGAATCTTTTAAAATGTAATAGCATTTTTATTTCTTTAATAATTCCTTACTTTCGTTACCACAAAGGAAACTTATCACGAATTCAACTGGAAAAAGCTGAAAAAGTAAATTATCATCTGTTTTCAAGACAAGAGAAGCTAAAATATCTTCTATATAGCGTTGAACGTGCACTGCATCACAGAGTAGTTTTATGCGGTAGATACAGAGTCAGCAATCCTTTTACTAGATTGATACACCACTCGAGCTGCGGTCTTGTAAACCTTTTTTGAAGATTAAACATTAAACAACATACTGTCTGAATTAAAATCACTTTGTTTGAATAAAACAAATTGTCACTTTATGTGATGTTTTGTGAACTTAATGTACAGTGTACCAAGTAGGCGTGGTGATTACACATTCAAAGCATAAACACTCTCATTTACAATTCCACTGCTGGGACACAGAAACTTCTTGAAGACAAAGATAAGACCTTAATTCACCACGCTGGCTAAGTGCACTCAGTGTATCACAGGCACATGTTCTTTAAACCCTTCAAAAGCCTCGGAACATGCCGGCTACCCCACCGATGTTTGCCTTCGGGAATTGAACCTGCTACCTCGTGCGCTGCAGGCGGACCTTCTCCCGCTGCGAGAGAATAATGAGTCGTTAAAAGTTTTTGACTCCCATAGAGAAACAATATGGTTTGTGATGATGATGAATATCTTAGATTAACCTGAAATGCCGTGGCGATAAAAACGACACAAATATCCAAAGTTCTAGATCATGAATAAAAGAGGATTAATTGTATTAAAAAAATATATAAACACAATAAAACCTCTTCAATTACTCAAGCTCTCGAATAACAAACTATCAAACTGCGGTTCAGCCGTTTATATAACAACTTCTGTAATACTAAAGTTAGTTGAGCTCAATTTATGCCGTTTATAGACGGTCTAATAGCCCAGCCGAGGCTAATTCAATTGAGGCTTTTATTTTATTATGAAAATAGAACAATATAGGCACATACATTATAATTGTACTGAAGTCAAATCAAATCATTTTGTTATATTTCCAATCATTTCAAGGTCTGCCGTAATGCCGGCAGTGGATAATATAAGGAGAAACAAATTATTGTTAAAAAACCAACAAAAAACCCACACAATAAATCATGAAGCAACCAAACCTAACAAATAAATACTGAATAAAAAATAATTGAATTATTCGTGGACCTTAAAGTTTAGAAATGCTTAGGGGACTCACAACGGACAAGAAAAAAGGGTCACTGATAGGATAAGTTCATTATTTTGACAATTAGGTTATGTAAAAGTTACCGTTTAGCATACACGGTGAACAAAAATATCACGAATTTACCCACAATCTATTATTATTAGTTCATTAAATCTTAATTAAGTTTTATCCAAAAACCTGAGATTTTAGTGTTTACGTTGATAACCCAAAATAAATTAAGATGTTTAGATATAATGAAAGGCAACATTTTTATTCATAATATTGATACAGGATAAAAACAAAATTCTATAAAAACCTACTATAATTATATAACTTTAAGGAGATAAGATTTATTTTAGAACAAAACAGGAACATTTTCTACCGACTAAGCCCAGCTTCGATATCTATCAAAAAAGCTTTTAAGAAATATCTGGCGGCTTAAATCGGTTTACCCCGACGCAGCGGCTTTTAAATTCTACACTTGTAGAATCCAGGATATTGGATATTTTTAATGGAAAAAACTACTGAACTTTTGTACAAATAGCTTTTTATAATATTTTCCCTCGGAATATATGCAGTGATTTATCATGAACTAATTTACCAAAAACTATCTAAGACACAATAAGAAAACAAAGGCTTCATGACTTGAAAAACATCAGATTGAGATAAATATAGAATCATATATAAATATATGTATGTTAATATATTACATTAAGTATATCAGAAATCTAGCACCCGTAACACAAACTTTGAGCTCACCACGGGACTAGATGTTGCAGAATGAATTTTTCGGCAATATTTATTTATTTATTATTTATTACATAACTACACAATAGTGCTACACATCCCCTTCAATGTTTAAGCAGGATTTGCGTACAATCCAGCCTGTTTACCGAACCCCATTCAAAAATAAACGAACGAGGCCCGTGTATTCAGAATTAACAATTCAAATCAAATCAGGTCGATAGTTGACTAAACCGGTTTATACTAGTGTATACAGGTTCAAGCAGGATCGAACTGGTTTCCTAATCAAATAGATGGAAACAATCTCTTGTGTGTATTCAGTAAATAAATGTTGTGGGAATTGGATACTCTCGATTGATAGGGTATCTGGAAGTCAAATGTTTACTTTTCACCTAAGCAAGGTGCATACTTCAACTATTGAGTAAATACCTTGAGAAAACTCTCGGATAAGTACCTAAGCTTTCAATTTATTATTAATGAATAATTCCTGAATTGCTGAACCATAATCTTTTATTAAGAATAAAAACTGACTTTAAACTGCCAACTACAAAGTCCTAAGAATATATGAAATAACTTACAAATGATTTAAAAAATTGATGAATGATTTCAAGTTTATATCAAAAGAATACAGGGACCTGACGAAGTTAATAAGCTGATTAAAAGTTAACGTTCCTCATTTGAGACGCAAAGTTTGAAAAGTATTAAGACTATGCTTGTTATTTTTGTATGTACCTACATATGATTTAATATATGTATATTAAATCATATGTAGGTACTAATAATGTGTAAAAAAGATCGTAAAAAGTAGGTTAGTAAACATACCTTTCATAAATAAAAAAAATATTTAAACTTCAATATGATATTATAAATATTATTAAATATATTTAAATGGGATGATTTGGACGCATTTGAGCCAGAGTGGTCGGAGATCTCAAAAAATCGCGAAAACTGGCGAAATCAAGGGGAGACCTATGCCCAGCAGTGGGACAACATAGGTTAAATAAAAAAAAAAAAAACTTCAATAAATAATCGTATCAAAAGACAATTATTACTAATTCGAGCTTGACTTAGCTCAATGAACTTTTCGTAAATAAAATACTTTTATTTTCTTAAAAAATAAAAGTATTTTATTCCACCTACACTAAAAATAGATAATAGTTTTAATCATGATTATTTCATGGGCTAAAAAGAGCTTTGCATTTCGTAGGCGTGCTACGATTCTGTAGAGGTGCTACGATTTCGTAGAGTCGCTACGAATTACGAAGTGAAAATATCGAAGTATTCCCATTTTGCGCAATCGTGTAGAGTAATTATAAGAACCTTTGCTGTTGTTTAAAATGAAGTAAAAACCCTATTTCTTTATTAAATATCTATCATATTATCGAATATGAAATGAAACTAGCTGATACCGTATTAGAAGGCATTTTTCATAGCATATGACGCCAGCACGCGCGAAGCAAACCGCAAAACGAAACCGAAACAGAGATGGGACAACATTTTATCGACCATTTTAAAATCTTTGTTTTGTTCTAGCTACCACTCTCGTTTATATCGAATACTCGAATACGTGAAATAGCATTTTTAATAATTAAGTTTAGAATCATTTGCTTTCATTCATTTTGTAAGGTTTTGAATATGTGTAACAAAATCTTTACTTGTATTGCTGAAATAATTGCAAGAAAATGCCTTTTAAGCCCATTTCCCACTAAAGCACCATGAAAAATCATTACAAATAACAACATAATCAACAACAAAATTTCTACCATTAAGCAACGAAAAAAGCTCATTTCAGCAGAATAAATCACGTTCCTCATAAATATTCACAGCAACATAGTTTCACAAACGCGTCTCGGTAAATTAGCTTCATTTGTTGTATCTAGTCTGGATCGTTACTCCAGCTATCCCGTGGACTATGAAACTCCGTTTTTATGAGTCTTTATACAGATATTAGTAAGTTTGTATTTGATATTATAGAGCACTACTTACTATTATACTTACCCGTGTTGGCTAAGTGGAAGCATACTCGAATTTAATTCCAAAGGTCGTGTCTTTAGCTATCGTATGTGCACTTTGGAAACACGTGCTCTTACGAAGAAAAACAGCTAAATCAGCTAAAGCTGTTTTTCTTCGTACAAAATATGATATACGAGTATACTAACCAGATCAAGTCAAAGGTCATTTAAAGCATCGATAACAATTCTAATTCTATGAGTTCCCAACACTTTACCGCAGACATTGTGGCTGTATGTGGGCCACGTCCGGCGCAAACTTTCTCAATATGCCATAATGAGATAGTGCTTACGATTTTATGTACCAAATGTGGCACATCTATTGCATTTTTTGTGGTGCATTATGGAAAACGTTTAAGTTGCCTTAAAAAGTGATACAAATTTAGTTTTTTAATACAAAATTAATAGAAGAGAATCAATTCGTCTGTTTAACTTGTACAAATTCGCTAGAATAGGTTCTGGGGTAACCCATGCCCAATAGTATATCGTAATATGAATTGTTATGATGATGATGGTTCTACAGGTGTGTTTTTCATTATGGTTATAATATTTTCAAATAAATTTTACGTTGGAATTTATAATGTTTTATCTAAATATAAATCACCACGGCAAAAAATTACCAAATACATTTTACCAAATTTGGATTTAAGAATAAGAATAAGAATAAAATATTTTTATTTGTATCTAAATTATTGTACAAACATTAAACTTAAAAACTAAAAGAACAAAACAAATAGACACAAATCGGTCACCACTCAGCATAATGCTGCAGAAGCCACATGAGCAACTACAGCGCTGGTATTCTGTGGTGCCGTGAAACAGAGCGCGAAGTGGCGCCACAACGTGCAAATACGTAGCACGTAAATTATAATAATATCTTAATAACTAATTACAATAAGTAAAATGTGAATGTGTATGCTGTATTGTTTAGAGTTTAGACATTGTAATATATTATGGTTACCTTAAGACACCAGTCTCTTAAGAGTCTGGGCGAAAGGTACCTTTCTAGCGTAGGTATGTGAGATGTGTGTTGTGTATGTGTTTGTTGGTAATCAGTGAAAGTGAGACAAAGATTATACAAAGTAAGATTAAAATAATGCAACATGTTTTTAAAGAATGAGAAAGAATAAGAAAATAAAAGTAAAACGAAAAAGAAAAACACAAGGTAAAAGGATAAACCAAAGTTCGACCATTTGAATCACCCAGGATATTGATTATTCATGAGATGTTTTTTAAAGTTAATTTTAAAGGTGTATAATGTATTAAGATTTCTGATTGGCGGTGGTATATTGTTCCAGCATTTCGTGGCAGAGTAACGAAAACTGCCACGAAATGCGGTCGACCTGTGGTTTGGACAAATTAGTAGCAACGCTAAGCGTGCTTGACGATTTGAATTTAACCAAGTTTTGCACGCAAAATCTCCAACGATAACAAACAATCGATATACAAAAAGCCAATAATTTATTATTCGAATAAAAACGGCTTAGCCACCTAATAAAAACACAATTTACATCCTATCCAAAGGCGCTACCGTTTGTTTTACTAATGAGGGTAAAATATTAAAGGAAAAGTGACCAAATACTGTTTCCATTGAATTTCACCGATGGAGAAATTATTCGTCATTGAGTAATCTACGTTTTGTGATACAACGATAGCTAAAAGGTTCACACCCAAGCTCCTGATTATGGAAGTTGATGGAAACTGTTGCAATGTGATAGCAATAAATTTACTAGGTCTATTTTGAAAACTACTGTTATCTTTAGACACTACAAGTACTATAATACTGCTGCTATCAGTTGTAATTCTTCGAAATTGCTAATGCAACCTCACTCAAACTACAACAAGCAGTCATAAAATCCTTTTTATTCTTAACTTTACAAATTTTAGGTAGTTAAAATTACTTGTTTTAAGATAACAATAAATTTTAAAATGCACGGTTTTAACCTGTTAGTAATTTTTGCTTATTGCTCATTACAACGGTTTCCATCGACTTCCATAATAGGTCCGAAGGCTTTTATAAAAAATATTTACTTTGACCCTTATAACCAGGTTACCAGTTGACATGTACCTTACACCAACCCCCTCGTTAGGGGTATCTGGCATCACTTTGCAGGGGCTTGTATTCACATCGACGCTTTTAGGGCAACGAACCAAAACACGGCTTTCAGATTTACAAAGTCATAAAGATTTTTTGTTTGTTTATCAACAAACGCTACATGGCTATGACGGTCGCCAAATTGTTTGTTAATTCACCTTATGAAACCATTCGTATGCCTATTTTAATTGTAATTAATCACATGTACTTTCATCGTCCTTAAAATTTTAATCTTATTAAATTAGCAAAAGCTCTCATGATAACTAAGATACTAGCTATTGGCTTAGGTGTTAGTGGATATTTATGTTAACATCTTAGCAAAATGTGTTAGAATTGTTTTATTTTAAAGTTATTGTTTTTTATCTTTCTTTTATATGGCATATTCAACCACATTATCTTTCCACTTTTCTAGTACAATTCCTTTGTTCGCTAGAGTTCTAAAACAAAGAAAATGCTCTATCACTGCAGAAGTGCCATTTTCAATCTACTAAGTTCTCACTTTAAATCACTATTGGATTTAAATATACTTTTAATCTACTAACGGTACGTTCACACGGAGACACGATTTTCTCTACCGAATCGGTTTTTTGCAGGATTCGGTTTAGTGGCCTATGTATTTCAATGAAGGAGTTCACACGAGCATTCGGTTTCAAGATACGACAATTAACCGAATCCTGCTGAAGTTGACATACGATTTTGCGACTACAAACCGATCCGGTTTGTATATACTGATACTGCAAAATCCAGATCCGATGCAGTGGTATAGGGCATTCAATACATGCGTTCACACGAGGGGAAGATTCGGTTTTTTGTCGGATCTTGAAACCGAACGGTACGTTCACACGGAGACAAGATTTCCCGAATCTTATTTTCATCGGATCTGGAAAAAACCGAATGTTGTATTCGCAAGAGCGCGCTCACACGTTGATTTGTGGATGGACGCTCACACGTTGATTTGTGGAAGCGATGGATGTGAACAGTGTTGCTATACTATACTGGTATTATCGCCGTCAGCGTCGTAGAAAAAGATTGTGGTTAAACCCAATAGTACAAAGAAGATCAACAGTTGGTGCCTTTACAACTCCAATGCAGCAGTTAAGGAATGATCCACAATTTTTTTTCTTCTACTTCCTTGAATGATAATTTAATACTTTTAATTCCTATACCTACATTTGATAATCTTTTGAAAAAGGTGGAAAAAGAATTGAAAACCGGATCGGTTTGTAGTCGCACAATCGGATGTCAACTTCAGCAGGATTCGGTTTTTTGTCGTATCTTGAAACCGAATGCTCGTGTGAACTCCTTCATTGAAATACATAGGCCACTAAACCGAATCCTGCAAAAAACCGATTCGGTAGAGAAAATCGTGTCTCCGTGTGAACGTACCGCACATGAATACAACATTCGGTTTTTTCCAGATCCGATGAAAATAAGATTCGGGAAATCTTGTCTCCGTGTGAACGTACCGTTACGAGTTTTCTAACATTTTTTTCGAAACTTTAGACTTAAGGCTTAGTTTTTATTAGATCGGAAACTAACGTTTCTGTTGGTAAAAATCGAACTGTGGTTAAAATATTATCGAACATTGTTTTAATTACTAAGAAAAAAATGTTACGATGTTAAATGCCAAATAAATCATGGCTCACACGAGAAATGAAGTTTTTGGGTACATCATAATATAATGTACCTTATGACAAAATCAATTATCTCATGAAACTTATTTAACAATTCACGAGCCGTGTCGGCTAATTGGTAGCACACTTGAGTTTCATTCCGAAGGTCGTTGGTTTAAACCCCACCGCGCACCTCTGGGTTTTTCTTCTTGATAAATGTATGCGCTTTTTAAAAACACGTGCTTTAGCAGTGAAGGCAAACATCGTGAGGAAACCGGCATGTTCTGAAAACTTTGAAAACTTTGTAGGTTTTGTTTGTAGTAATTCACCTCTGCGCAACGCTCTAAGCAATTGAACTTCTTTGAAGACATGTAAGAGGATGCGATATGCCATAAACAACAGACGACCAATTCAAATTACATGTACGGCAAAATAGCTTTCCTCAAATTAATATTAAAGTTTCGGGTCGTAAAGACCCAGGGAATTTGCCCGTCAATTCGAATCAAAGATAAGGGTTGTCCCATAGGGGCCGTCGTTTGAATATTCAACTTTTGGATCACATATTTTATCATCCCATACATTTCTTCATTTCTTGAAACATTAACTATGTATTGGGTTTGATTGGAATGTGATAGAATATGCTGTGTGTTCTATCCTTGTTGAACTAAGTTTCATTTTTTAGGATTGAAAAAAATTCAATTTGATTACTCTTTTTCATGTAACATTTAGTTAAATATTTTGAGTAGTTTTATCCCAAATCGTAAAAATTTCAAGCTCAATGTTGCTGAAAAAATACTCCAGCAATATCATAATACATTTTATAAATACAAAACAAATTACGCTCTCACAACTTCACAATATTTAAGAATCATTGTGCAAACATAATATCTTTCCGAGCACTTTATTCTATTTGCCTGAGTATTATTGGTTTATGTTATTGTGGTAGACATCTCTGTTGTAAACTATTATTTTGCTCTTTGTAAACAGCTTTACAAGAACTTACGATACTTGGTTTGTATGATTAGCCTGGGGTGTGTTTTCTTTGAGAATATTTAGAATTTTTGCGCAAAGTTTTCATAAACACCTAAAAAGATTTCTGTTTACTTTAATATTTCTCTTGTATTTGTTAACAAACTTATTATTTGAAAAGATAGGTTCAATGCTTTGAAAAACGGTAAAAACAAACAAACCAGCGATAACTGCAAAACTTGTAAATAATAATTACCATAATAGTTTTTGAGTTTAAACTAGCCTAAAAATTGCGACTTTACTTCAATGTGATATGCGCATAATAATGTTTAATCTACGGAATCAAGTTCAATATTAGATTCTTTAACATTCAATATAATATTGTGTTATATTAGTAAATTAGAAAAAAAGAGCATGTTAATACTTACCCCTGTAACAACAAGCCCCTCGCTCCCCTACACACGAAAAAGCAACATAAACATAATACAGCCGTATAACCTCCAAAAACGCGGACATCCATCATAATCCAATACACCCTTTAAAAACATAATCAATCTTTATCACCCGGATTTCCCAAAAAGGGTTAAAGCTAAGTAAAAAGTAAACCACAGATTAATGCTGCAACCCTCTCTATGGCTCCCAAAGGACACGAAAGTCGCATTTACCGCGGTTTTTTACACATAATTATTAAGCTAGATGTAGCCTTTATTGTGCCGTGTTGGCTAAGTGGGAACACGCTCGACTTTTATTCCGAAGGTCGTGGGTTTAAAACCTGGACATCGCACCTCTGGATTTTGCTCATGGAAAATTTATGTACGCTTTAAGAAAACACGTGCTGTACGTGTACATGGTGTAAGCAAACATCGCGAGGAAATTTGAAAAGTTTTATGGTCATATGACATACACCACGATAGACACTTGACCAGCGTAGAGAATTAAGGCTTATCTCTCTCGTCAAGAGAGAAGTGTTTGTGTCCCGGCTTAAGTAAGGTTCGTGAATTTCCACGAATTTTCACGTTTATTATTAGTATTATTCATTCATTCGTATGTTTAACAATTATTTCAACTTACCCACACCGTTGTAAAAACTGTATATTTTATCAACTGCACCACTGAGGAAGACAAAAGGGTTAAACCTAAGTAAAAGTAAACCTCAAATTAGTGGTATCGACCCCACGATGGGTCCTAAAGGACGCGAATGTCACGTCTCGCCCCGGTTTAAGGCACTGAAGACATTTTTCGGGGAAATTGGGCCACTTGTTACTTTACCAGACCTTCGTACTGTCGAGGAAATCACGAATAGATAAAATTCGTTCACTTTCTGTGACTATTTCCTTGATTCGTTTCTTTTTTTTAGGTTAGAAATAAAATATTTGATGGCTTGTAAATTATTATTTTAAGTATGGCTTTCGAGTGTGCACCAAAATCTGAAATAATCAAATTAATCATTCTAATGAAGTCATAATTATGTTAATTTATTTTAAAATGTTGTGTTCTAAGTCCTACACCGATTTAAAGTTACAAAAATATTCGATATCACAAACATTTTCAAAAAGCTAATATAAAAATCAAAAAGGTAAACGATTAAGGGTACAAATTTTTCCCCGATTGTACAATATCACATGACCCTGGTAAGAAAAAGTCTGTTCTCATTACCAGTAAGGGGCTTTGAAGTGTTCTTGATAGGAGAACATTTTTTATTTGGAGGGTTCCGGATAAAGTAGTTAATAATTCAGGATCAATTTACAGAGGGCAAGCTTCTCCTCCTGATGAAATGGACGAAAATGAGTGTTATAAACTTCTTGAGTGTTTTTAGGTGGTTTTGTGGGGCGTGACAGTAAATGGTTCATTATTCCGGAAATTATTATCAAGGTCTTGTTAGTTGGTTGTTCTATATATTTTTTATTATAAGACTGGATCATCCCACTGCTGGGGAATGCCCTCCTCCAATCTTTCCAGACAGTATTCATTAAAATATAGTAATGAGAAAATAATTGTATTTGTGGGTTGGTAGGAAATTACTGTTACCAGAAAATAACGAAGCTTGCACTCGTTTTCTGATATATCAATATTAAACTCCTATTTACGTTTCCACTTCTGGGACGTAGGGACTTTTCCGTTCCCAAAAGAGATTTTAATTTAAATATTATAATTAATTTAATTAAATAAAGGTTTTAATTCACCACGCTGACCAACTGACTGACCAGCTGACTGGTTCGTGAATGACACAAACATGTTTCTTCGAACTGAGATAAAAAAATCCATGTTGGGCTTTTTTTATCTGATAAATAACTTATCGTAATTAAATAAATCTAAACAATTCTATAATCAACCAAGTCAATACAGTCAGTAAACAAACTAATATTAATCTACAACGTTGCATATTTAAACATTTTATGGTTTTAGTTTAGTTCCCAAACTGTGTTATAATCCTTTGAGAATTAAGCGCAGCCCAGTGAAACTTGGGGGATGGCGAAGTGAGTTTAACTTATCGCAAACTATTTGCAAATAAAATTAAGTTGTCGTTCTGAGTGATTTTCCAAGGATAATATAACTGGTAAACTTAACTGACAATATGATTTGAGGCATAAGAATATGAATTTTAAGGGCATGAAATTTCCATTCATTATTTCAGGTTGTATTTTCAACCCGTGTGCATATTCACGTGACAATAAGCTTTGAAAGTGTGTATTCATTACAACGGAAAAATCTGCGAGCCACCACATTACCTCTCACTGAAAGAACTCTACACTATAATGAAACAAAAGGTTGGATTAATGACAAAGCATTTTCAACTGCCAACCATTCGAAGTACCTATACAATACATTTTTGCTTCGTTTACATTTAAGAGTTTCCTACTCTTAAATGTTTTCTTATGTCTTTTCTTTCTGTGAATTTGGTACTTACATTAGGGAACAAGATGTAAAAGATTTATTAATTATTTATACCTTTTTTATCGGAAAACTGGTGCTTTTAAATTCCACGGAGATCAGATCGAAAGATTTTGATTTTCCTATTTTACTAAAATTTTTGTTTTTTATTAAAAAGGTGTGACGAAAATATTTTTTAGACGCCGCTTACAATTACTGTTATAGTTATTTTTAAATAAGGTAAAAATAAATTAAAAACTTTATTCTCGACGTGTCGATTCAGATTTGTCTGAAAGTGGACCAATATGTCTGGGTTTTCAGATCGATTTTATCTGTTTTCTGGGTTGACCAAAATAGTAGAATGGCATTTAGATACAGTAGATACCTTTCCTATTAAACATGGCATATAAATATAATATTAAACACAGGCCTTATTGCCGTATACATTTAATTTTGTAATCACAATTGGTACTCAAAATTTGTCGCAAATTGTTTTATGAATTTTTAAACTCTTTATAAACACCTGGTGGCCATGTTAAACACAATTACGTAAGAACCTTTTTATTTAATATTTTTATAAAGTTAGTTTTTAAATAACGTAATTCCATAATTGGCTGTAAGATAAATTAATTATATAGTAATTTTAAGATTTATTAGATAAAGGTTGTGGATTTTGTAATAAATAAACATTGTTTAAATAAACAAATTACCTACATAGTTACCTAGAAATAATGATTATGGTTGTTTAGGTGTACACAAATATCGTAGATCGTTTAGAAACCTGAAAGCAAAATTAAACCGCCACACGAAAACATAGTAAAACTTTCAACTCCAGTGAAATGCACATTTCCACCCCATTCGAAATTGAAACAAATGGTAAAAACAATAGATTCTATTTACCTGTGTCACGCGATCCAACCTTTTAAAAAGTTTCCAGCAAAAAGTTACGACTCACTCACTACACTTGAAAAATTCGAATTACGAACACATAAAAACTCTTTGGATTATTCGAACGATGAGCACTATTTTGTTCTTAATTTAAAGGTGTATGTTTGTTTTAGCAGAGAATTTTTCGAACTTGAACTTGGTTCGCGCGGCAACTGGTGCTATTGGTTTGGCGCCCAAGAGTCTACTGAGGTTGGGGTTCCCGCGTTCGTACTGGGGTGTCATGACGCGATTTTTCTGGATCAGGTAGGATTAATTTGTACTGAGACCTGCAATTTATTTCATAAAAATAGAGGACATATTAAACGGTTTTTGTGGTGAGTTAGACTATTATTGTACGGAAAAAATTACTTATTTAGTACTAAAGCTGATGAAAATGCACGCCGAAAAAATTTTTTTTGACGATTATATCATTAGTACCGAGGCGGAAATTGAACTAAATTCTGGTTGGTTAATTATACCAATTGTGGTGCCGTGAGATAACTTGGCTATTAAGTTAAGCACCATATTTGGGTTCTATCAGATAACATGGTAATAGATGTAAGTGCAGATCGACTCTGCTGCCCATCGTATAAAATAATCCGTTAGTCGCCATGACGACACTTTTAGAAAAAATAAATACTCTAAAATATTAAATCTAGTGGGCATAATCTGAGAAATGATTATTATATCAATTAGAGCTTCTAATTATCAATATTAAAATAAATGAGAGTTTTAGCGTTGCCGGCATTGTTTAAGTTTGTATTGAGGTCGGTAAGTATAAGTACAACAACAATATAACCAAATTATTTCAGCCACGAACTTTGGGACAACTTTTCCTAATTACTTTTAATTGAAAATTGCGGGAGAAAGCCAAAACTACCTGAATTATTACAAAATGGAGCTGAATCATAATTGATTACGGAGTTTCGCAACTTTTGTTGAAAGTAGGTTAGGTGCCATTCACAAAGCGCCCAAAACGTCGGCAACCCCGCTCGTACGGGAACCGGGTACAGACACACTCTCTTATTTTGTTATATATAAACCAAATAGTCAACATCATGATCCATTTTAATGACTTCTGACCATTTTATTTGACATTTATTTTAAATACATAGAGTTTATTCAGATAGTTTGCCTTACTAAAATATACTTTAGAAATTGGTACAAAATAATATAAACCCGTTAATTAAAGATAATCGCAGAAGGGCGGAGCATCAAATTGATGTATCATTACCTTAATATCCGTACATTTGTATGTGAGGATGTTTGATGAAATACGCACAGAAATATTATAAGAACATGAAACGAGTATCATTTATTGTTTTAAATCAATTTGATGATGATTATGATGAAAAGTATTGTTGCTGGCTCCGGGATCCTTTACCGCTGCGTTTGACGAAGCATTAGAGAATGATTTGTTGAAACGACCATATTCGCGATTTAGCGTCATGTTCTATAAATAGGGCTTTGTTTGAAATATCTTTTGTTAGGACAAGTTGCTATGAAGGATGATATTGCGGTGTTATTTGAGTGGATTTATGGCACGATTATTTTCTATTTATAATAAATATATTTGCTTTTAGTATAAGAATTGTACAACTGTTTAGGCGGATTAAAGGTTATTAGAAAATGGTATAGGAAAAAGTACAAGACTACAACGTAACGTTGGTATTCGAGTGGGATTCGAACCCAAGCCACCCAGTTTAGCTCTGCGCTAACCACTACGCAATCGAGGAGTTATGTAAGAGCTCGAATTTATCCCATACAATTTTTTTATAAACTTAAGTGAGAGACATTTACTATAAAATAAATATAAGTGGATTAAGGGGTATGACAAGAAGATTGTTAAGTATGAGAGTCCGGTGGGTATGTCAGGAGAGGTAGGCCAAAGAAAAGATGGATGGACTGTCTGAAGGATGATTATGTACTAAAGCGCAAGCGAAGTTGCCGCCTGTCAGCAGGTTGACTAGTCAATAATAAAACCAATACAATAAATAACTAATTATTTACAGGTATAATAAGACAAATCGCTACTAACCTAAATAAACAAAGCTTACAGGGTGTAAGCTTTGTTAATCCGGTACCCTAATATTTATTCTACGTTTCGCTAAGTCATCGGTCACGCCCCCTATTATCATGGCTATCAAAACTTCCCACACATTAACTCGCGAGTTACCATGCCTGGGTTACAAATGGTGATTGAACACGGTTGGCAATCTCGTCCGACTGGGTATTTAAAGGGACAAAAAGGTAATATGCAAAGATTTGCATAACGCGGAAGAAATTTAAAAATTCCAGGGTAGGTACTTCCGTTTGTAAGCAGGCTGTAAACTAGTTTTAAGTCTGAAAACTCATCCTCAGGTTGTCTGGAAGAAATTGCTTTAAGCAATAAGACCGCCCATTACGCATACGTATTTGTAGATTATTTGTGTGTGTAATAAAGAATTATCTTATCTTAATTACCTCTTATTGAAAATCTATATTTGGTATGAAGAACTTTACGAGTACATCAAATATGTTATTTTACTACATAAAATTAGTGGTCCCAACTTAAACACCGTGCACCAGCATGTGTAAGTTACAAATAGCCATTAAACGAGTGTGGTAAATGTCCTGGGACGAACGTGCCCTGTGTTTGGGATAAGTACCCCTTACTTAGACGTAAGGGGCAGTTTATACTGAAGCCTTGATGGATAAAGTTAAGATGGAGAGTTATAATGTATGGGGAAATTCATCATTATAAAGTATCCCTACTAATAATAAAAATGTAAAAGTGTTTTTGTTTGACCGTTTTTTTACGCAAAAACTGCTGAATGGATTTCGATATAACATCACAATAATAAAGTTGAAAGTTTTTGTTATTTTTAGCGGTCGGTTGCTGTTTTTAGACGTAATAAACTAACGCGAGTAACACTTTATAAATTAACATTGTGATCTACAGTATATTGCGAGGGTAGGTACCTACTGTAAGCCGCGATGGCGAATTAATATCACCACTTTGTGTCGTTCTCAGACATTATCTAAGCCTCTTAATTTTATTCATAATAACAAAACAGATCTCCTTCAACTATACAAACGTTTAAGTCTATAATTTGAAAATGTACTGCAATAATTCCTATTTACCTACTCCAAATATTAAATAGTTTCAAACGTTATACAGCTTAAGCTCGCTTTGTATGGCGTAGTTATAGCGCAGACACGAGAATTATTATTCCGCCTTCACTCTATTATATTATTTTAGTCGGGAATTAAACATCAGATAAAACAAATAACAGAATTAAACAACCGTAAACTGTTGTAAAGGATTTAACTGATGTATTTAAAGTTTATTACCACCTTTATTACCATGGACAATTTACACAGCGACATCTAGCCCCGTGATAAGCTCGAAGCTTGTGTTACGGGTGCTAGGTTTCTGATATTATAATATACATACATTGATAGATATTTTTTATTATACATATATAACACCCAGACACCTTAAAAATGCCTTAATTGAACGAGAGAGAAAAATGAGAAAATTAACGAGAAAATTAAAAGTTTTATGTCATTTATTTTCATAAAATCCTAAAGATTAATTGGTCAAAAGAGTACTAATGTCGGCACTACAATGCTGCTTTATATTTTTATATAAATACCTACGTAAAACACTATTTACTAAGTTTATTCAGTAACTTATTACCAGTCCAAACGGAGTCTTATATCAACGTTATAAAAGCCAGGTGAGGCGAGAATAGGCACCCCCATTCACACCTTGATTGATAATCTCTCATTTTCCTCGTGGAAATGTTTTATTCACTAGTGTTTCCCCTGAATTCGTTTACCTAAATTTTCTGTTAGATTTCTTACGCATAATTTGCACGTTATGTTAGTAAAAGGCATTATGAGGTTCAGGAAATTAATGAGCTATGGAATTAGTTGTGGTTTGTGTAAGAAAATTCATACTAAAATCTTTTTCAAAAGAAAAGGACTTATTAGAAGTTAAGTAGTTTCCCGGAAGAAGATTTATCTTGATTGAAAACAGAAACGTCGGCATCATCGTTATAGTTAACATAGTAATTCCCGATTTTTCAAAATGAATAGTGTTACTCGTGTTAGTTTTGAAAGTCATTCAAAACATAATTCAAAACAAGAGCAGAGGTACAGTTCGTTGCTTGGCAGTGATTGTGTGAATTTCATCTCAAGGTGAATCTTTTGATGTGAGAATTAACTTGTCAGATCATTCAGACCGACCGACCACTCTTGATTGAATGATCGCTTCTGATTGTATCTAGTTTGAATCTAGTTTTTATGCAATTTGCAGCTATGAACTAAGAAGAGATTCTTTATATAACTAGCCTTCTACGTGATTTTTTATTCATTTATTAGCCTTCAGCTTACGAGCTTAGGAGACTTACGAGGCTAGATGTTGCTGTGTAAATTGTCTAGCAATATTTATTCATATTATTTTTATAGACAGTTATTTAAATTTTCAAGTGTAAAAAGCCTTCAAATCCAGCGTGAACATCCCGCTACCCAGCAACTTTTTGCCCATTCACAAGTGTGCAAAGCGGATGTGAGTTGTCAGTGTTACAAGCTTCTCGCTGTATTCGCAGTGTTGCCATATAGGTCAAGGCGCCGATTCTGCCACCTTCGATATATTTTAAACAATAAACTGTCATGTGACATTAGTCTAGAGCGCGCATCCATTCAATCAGTACTGAAAATAACAAATGACCTTTGAAACTTTCAGCGATTGCCAAAATAGCGTCCACAGAATTAAGTTGGTAACATTTTTATAACTTTGTAACTTTTTTAAATACTTTACCCTAGCAAATTGCGATTAACCAGCACATTATACAAACTAGAGCTAGGCATTCGGCATTACGCATTTAAATAGATATAATTAAATAAGTTGACAAGTTAAGTACAAGCTGACCTGCCCGCGGATTCGCCCGCTTTATATTTCTCACTATAAAAACATTTTCTGGATTACAACGATTATTTTAAAAACAAAAGCCTCTAAATCGGCCCAACCGTTCTTGAGTTATAAAATGAGAATGAAATGTGGCAATTATTTTTGATTGATTGAAATCTGCTATTATTATTCTAAGCTTGACATAATAATGCGACTTTATCGAATACAAACTGTCCATTCGACAAATATCCTTTTAGAATCGGCCTTCATGACGGTTTGTTAGGCAAACTAATTCGATAGTCCGATAGAGTTTTGCAGCTTTTTTATTTTGATCGAGCGACATTCATCTCTTTGCAATATAAACTGCTGAAATAAGTAAACCTTTTTTGGAGTTGTAATATTTATGTTCCGTTACTAGGCACGGTCATAACAAAAGAGCTCTAAACTAACTCTAACTCGAAAGTTCTAAGTAATAGAATCTGCACGCTTAGCAGGTGTAAAGTTTGTAAATTATAAAATAAAATTGTAAGTATTTTTTAATATATACGTACAAAAGTTTAGTTGGTGTAAATAAATTTATTTAATTAGGTATCTGAATTTAAAACTCTGTTTCATTTAAATATAATTCTGTAAATTGAAGAGCATAGCTTTGTCAATTATACAACACACTTCGGTGAGAAGCCAATCAAGCTGAAACTGTACGACAAAATTGATAAATTATTTTGAAATCCATTGAGTACAGTCAGCAACAGAACTCACTTTTATTAAGAAAATAGTGAGTAGACTTGTTGGCTAAGTGGGAGCACACTCGACTTTAATTCCTGAGGTCGTGGTGAATTAAGGCCTAATCTCTTTCATCAAGAGAGAAGTCCTTGTGTTCTAGCAGTGGGAACTTTGACAGGGGTGATGAAGACAATGTGTGAACTGTGAAGAGTTTCAAAGGCATTTGATATTCGCCAACCCGCACTTGAAGAGTCAAGAAAGAAGACCATTTTGCCCAGCTGTGGGACATAAATATTTAGGTGCTAATAACTGCTAATACTAATAAAACTTTGATTCTGCTAAACGAATAATTCTGACTGTACTTAGTTAAATTTATACCAAGAGATAAAACCGAGCATTCGTATTTGTGTTTCAATATTACTTAATTAATTTGATTGGATCGTTGTGTAGTAAAATATTTTATTTCAATTTAATTGTTTTCTCGGTGCATTCAACTGTTTCAAAAGTATTTTTAATCCTTTTAAAATGGAAATAAAACGGATTTATGTAATTAACTTTATATGGGTATTCTATACATACATTTTTAAAACAGACGCGAAGAGTAAGTGACATATTTTCAATATTTTTAGTCACATTGTGTAATACAAGTGATATAAGGAAATAACAATTTTCTGGTTGTGTAACCGGAATTGAATATGTGTAAATTCAATTATGTTAAGCCGTCTTTTCAATTCAACGAAAGCTTACCGTTTTCAATCGCCTGCCCAACCGTAATAATTATCACACAACCTACTTAAGGTTGGTTTATATCTTCAGATACGTCCCATACACACCCCGTAACTTATTCATTATTCTAGTAGAACAACTGCGAACAACAATGACATCTTAGTGTGAAGTGTGTTCATAGTCCAGTAATAATAGTTCACCTTAAGTAGAGTGCAGAGTTAATCTTACTACTTTATTCATAAGGTCGTGAGTTCAAACCCCGCAGTGCACCTATGCATTTCATTCGTGAAAAAATTGTGTGGTTTAAAAACACGTGTTCTACCGGTAAAGACAAACATCGTGAGGAAAGTAACATCTAAAAAGTGAAAATAACTTTGAAGGACATGTTACATTCGCCAACCCGCACTTAGCCAGATTGGTAAATTACGTTATTATTTTGACACGTACAACAAAAATAAGACACGCTTGACGTCTGTAGGTATAACGTGACCCTTATTCAAAGAATGCGTTTTAACCCTTTTGAGAGGTTTTGTGGACACTGGTTTAAACCGCACTAAATCCTGATTAATCCTTCTTTATTAATAACGTGCAAGTGGTTTAAACCACGGAATGAACGCTGTTGGTAATTAGTTAATTAACAAGAACTCTAATTATGTTCGGCTTTCCACATGAAAATAAAATAACATTTTCTTTAAGCTTAAATTAAATTTGTAAAAATCTTGCTCTGGTTTAAGGTAAGTAATTTTATGAGGGAAGCTTTCTGTGAAGACGAAGGAATGCAAATAAAAGGTTTGCAAGAAGAAGGTTTGCAAATAAAATTTACTGAACGAACTTTATTTTATAAAGTATTTTATATCTTCGTCTAAAATAATGAGTTTCCTACCACATAATTACATAATATACCCGTTTTTCCCCCGAAGGGTTAAAAACGGTTATTTCGAGTCTAGCCTAGACTAGACCCACTCTGAGATTACGTTCTTTGTTTTCTGTGTAGGTTCGACGTATTTATAACAAACCTTCTCCTTTCCATCTAACCTTCTTGCTTATAGCGATGCCTCCTTGTCATTCGCGTCTGTCTGCTTGAGTGACGTGCTAGGATATCTCTTCAGTACCTTGCGACGGCAAGGGTTAAAAACCCGTGGGTCTAGTCTAGGCTAGACTCGAAATAACCGTTTTTAACCCTTCGGGGGAAAAACGGGTATATTTAGAGGTCTGAAGCCTAGACTAGACCCACTCTGAGACTTGTCTGTTATCTGCCGGCGCTCAAGAGAGAAAGAAAGGGAGCGTATTGTGACAATTAATAAAGTATAACATACTTTGGTAAAAACTTTGATAATATTGTTTAGCAACAAAAATACACTACGATACAACAAACAAAAAGAAATTTAATTTTCTATCACCTAGACAGGTCTGAAGTAATTTGATAGACTAATTGTTATGTAGTGTACGACCGGAAAGGTGTACCTACTTATATCTTTGATATAATGCTTTAAAAAAAAAAAGGTCTGTTATTTATAATTTTTTTCAATTTCTCGTTTTTTTATAAACTTCATCAATATCTAGTCTGCGGTGAGCGACTGCTGCAACTGCGACGGAATACTTCCAGAAGAAGCCCCAAGTTTAGCATCTTTAAATTATTTGGACAACCATCCATCACTTTTTGACTAGCTGCCTGAAATAGTGTTCAGGCAGGACGCGTTATAATGAACAAATTATTCAAATTATCTCTAGCCGATCTTCTTGACGCAAAAGTAGAAATCAAGTACTTAACCCCAAACAAAAATAAATTAAACGTCTTATCCTTATCTTACACATAAATAACCAACCAGATTGTTGATGTAAATTAGAATCACAAAGTAATTAGTATTTGGGCCATAGACTTGGGTCAAACACTGGCCAAAATGTAAAAGATAATTCCAAGCCTTCACATGAAATTCGCAATCATGTTAAAACGTGCACTCGGCGTCCCGAATGAAAAAGAAATAATTTCCAAACCTCTACTGAATCTCTTTCTACTTTGAACTGAATTCTCAGCTGAATAACTTTTAGGACATGTCTTACTAAAAAGCGTTGCTTGAAATAGATTCTGACCTATGGAGATTAGTAAAGTACATACCACAGATTTGTGGACCAAAAAATAAAGGCTGGAGCTAATCACTCAGATTTATGTAAAAAACCCAGGTGTTCTGGACTAGGATTTAAAGATCTATGAGATTTGATGCAGTCCATTTCCACCTCATGCAGGGCTTATGATACGTCCTGAAAATATTGTCACGCCATGATGACTTCAAAAGACATGGGTAGGTAATCTAGAAGGCCATCCTCCTAGACATTTTGACCACCCCGTATTATCCAAGATTCCTGTAATAAGGAAATAACTCTGGAGTAGGTTTTTTGGTCCTCTTTTCGATAAAGTTTTTCTAATATCATTAAAGGTGCCGCTGTTGCCCTCATTTTCAGATCGGACTACCAAACCACCTACTTCCACCGTCCAAATATGATCACGAAAGTCCCCGTGGTACGATACAGGTGGCTGAGAACTTGCGGCATCAGATATGGTGACGGAAAAAACCAAGCTAGATCTCATGCCCATCTCCTGGTGCAAGCATCTACGTAAGCACCTTCTGGTCTAAGGAAACTATACGGCTGACCTCTCAGAAGCAAATAGGTTGACTTGAGGAGTGCTCTACCTTTGAAATATCTAGAAAGCGATTTCATTTGCTAGCGTCCACTCTGGTTATGTCTCTGTGTGAAAGACTGTCCGCAGTCAGTTACATGATACATCCGTCCTGGAAAGTGTTTGGCGGAAAGATGGAGCTTTAGTCGATCAGCAGTTCTAATAATCTCTGTGACTAGATTTAGTAATATCATCGATTTTGTACCACATTATTTTGAATTTAGGCGACCACTGTCTTGTTCTCGGACTGAATAAGTCTGGACTGGATGCACTCCTTCGAGATAAACTGACAAAAATTTAACGCCTGAAGTAACCACCCACTTAACGCCTGAAGTAACCACCCACATCTTGTCTGCTGCAGTGTCAGTCTTCTTGCCGATGATTCCACACCCCTTGCAACCACATTTCATTCACCACTGCACCCGATCCTAAAGCTGAGGCGTCGGTTTTAATAAAGATCACCGCTGCTTCGCGATGTAACGGAGTTTAAATCTTGAGATAGACTAGCCACCAAAGGCATTCTCGAATCGCTTCCTGAAATTGGCAATTAAGAATCCCAAATTCAAAGTTTGGCAAAGGCCATAGGCGCCGAAGTAAGACTAAAATGTAGACAGGTCATTTGATAAAACAGGTCTTGAAATCTTAGCATTTAAAATCTTCTGTGACTTCCGGCTACAGGGACATCATGATAAATTCTCTAAAGTCAAAATTTTTCTTCCCATCGGGTTTCTGGACTAGAAACTTCGAATATAGGGAAACCCGTTGGCGTTGATGCCGGTACCGAGGCCCATAGTGTTTGTAGCTCCAGAATTTCTGGTACCGGATAAACCAAGATTTATAAATGCTGTTTCTAGACAAAATAAATACGGTGTTAATGTTGAGGGTGCCCCTAGGTTCTGCTAGACATACTCTTTATGGTGTAAAATACCGGCGTATAAATATATCAATATTTCTTTTTGAAATTCCAATCGTAATACATACTTATTTTCAGTGTTGCCGCCCTTCTTAGAGGGAATTTTTAGGGTTTCTTACACCATTATATAAACCACCATGGTTTTTGTAGACCTAAAACACTGAAACTGATGCGGAGGCGTTTCCATTAACGCCTGCAAAAAGTTGTCTATCGCAGAAAAAGACAAAGTAAGTTGGTTTTCTGGCGGTCCAACACACATACCGTAGGAGTTGGTCTGATACCGAATGAAACTTTAGATCAGGACCCAATAAATGCTTTTCATGGCTTCTAATATGCTCTGAGCTGATGATCTCCCTTCTTCTCCAGTAGCCTCTAGGAAGGCCTCCCTCTGTATTAAAAGTCCATGAGTAAAAACTCCCAGGATATGGTCAAACTAAGTTATCATCATTACATCAGATAAAGGTGGATTTAATTTCGAAGCCACAAAAACTAGGGCAGTATGCAAAACTTTTTCTGCCTCCAGGCAGATGACTCAAATATCTCATTAGACACGTGGGTATTATCTACCAACTTAGTGACGGCCGCGTTCAAGGCACTGAATATTTCAGCTTCTTTGCCAAGGTCTGGGCCAAGATGCTTTCTTGTTTGCTTAGAGGTTAAGCTGGAGTAAAAAAATTTCATTAGAAACCCTTTCATTATCTATGGACTCGGCCACATAAACTCTTATTCTCATAGACAACATAGGCGACGGCTACCGTTGTTATTGTCTTATATTTATAGCTTTGTCATTGCCCTGACGGAACAAAAGCTGAAGTTAAATTTTTTCTACTATAAAGATAATAGTGCATTCTCCATAAGTATTTGCTGAGCCAATTCAACTGAAGCGTATATAAGAGCCCGAGTAAACGTTCATGCCATAAGTTTTATCTTTAAGGTCTTGTACGACCCTTCCATGAGCTCCTAAAGGAGAAAAGCTTAAGCCAACTCTGAGGTAGGAACTGTAAAAAGAAGCTTGTTCATAAACTGTGGATCAGGTGGATCTCCAAATAGCTGTTATTTAACATAAAACATAACTTCGAACTTTGGCCCACTCCTTAATTTATTCTAGAAAAGTAGGAGCAATTCGCGCAACAATCAATGCACATAAAATTCTGCATCTTCTGAAAAATCGAGAAGCTCTTAAGAACATTAAGCATAGGCATATTTAGAGAAAAGTATGCTCAAGCTGGCTAGGTGAACTGAACCATTTGTATTTGTTTTGTCAACGTTGCCAACGTCGGTTGACTTGAACCGACAGGTCGTTTGAAGCAACGACAGGCAAATTGCGCCGACGTCGCGGGACGACGGCTCAAACCGAGCCATCGAACATCTAACTACTCCATTTAATAATAAAATCCTATTAAATTTAAAGAAGCGTCGCGCCGGGGCATATGAACCGCCCACGACAGATACTCCATTCCTATTGGGAATAACCGATTTGCTAAAAGTGGAATGCACGCTTTAACGCGGTGATCTAAGCTATTCGAGCCGGAGACGTTTCAAAAAGAGCCGTCGTATCGGGGCATCTGAGCCGCCAACAATAGATACTTACACCATTCCTATTGGTTAGGAATAACCGATTTGCTAAAGGTGGAATGCACGCTTTAAAGTGGAGATCTAGGCTATTCGAGCCGGAGACGTTTCAAAAAGAGCCATCGTATCGGGGCATCCGAGCCGCCAACAACAGATACTTACACCATTCCTAATTGGTTAGGATTAACCGATTTGCTAAAGGTGGAATGCACGCTTTAAAGTGGCGATCTAGGCTAAACGAGCCGGTGACACCTCAATACGAGTCGTCGCGTCAGGGCATCTAAGCCGCCAACAACAGATACACCATTCCTATTGGTTAGGAATAATCGATTTGCTAAAGGTGGAATGCACGTTTTATGTGGTAATCTAGGCTACTCGAGCCGGCGACGGCTCAAAACGAGCCGCCGCGTCGGGGCATCTGAGCCGCCGACAACAGATACACCATTCATATAGATTATGAATAATCGATTTGCTAAAGGTGGAATGCACGCTTTAACGTGGTGATCTAGGAAACAGTCGGATGGAGCTGTTCCTCTAATGGTGACAAGTGTGGGAAAGCCACGACTTGATTAATCGTTTAATAAAAGTGTAAAATTACTTACCTAAAAAGCCCATACAAACCAGGCGGTCACCCATCCAAGTATTGACCGAGCCCGACGTTGCTTAACTTCGGTGATCGGACGAGAACCGGTGTTTCAACGTGGTATGGACGTTTGCCGTAGACTTGAATATCATCGTAAATTGTAAAAGCCACGTTCATAAAAAATGAAAACGTTAACAACGTTAGACTATGTGCTTTTATACGATAATAATTTAGCTTTATATAATAAAATACGTCTTCACTAGTGAAAAAACAAAGCGTACTGAAGAGATATCCTAGCACGTCACTCAAGCAGACAGACGCGAATGACAAGGAGGCATCGCTATAAGCAAGAAGGTTAGATGGAAAGGAGAAGGTTTGTTATAAATACGTCGAACCTACACAGAAAACAAAGAACGTAATCTCAGAGTGGGTCTAGTCTAGGCTTCAGACCTCTAAATACGTATTTATAAAATTTAAAACGCAATATTAAAAACCTAATTTCTGCTTTGATTCAAATGTTTGTATGATTTGTAGAGAATTAATTGTTCAGGTGTTCTGAACAATTAATTCTCTGTTTAATTTATTACATATTTCATTATATTAAGATAGATTTACTAACTTAAAATACACTATATAACACTCAGACACTAAACAAATATTTTCAGATCGTACAAATTTTTTCGAGGCGGGAATCGAACTCTGGCGACGCAGAGCTCGTATTTTATTCTTAATTTTTAAAAGAAATTATCTGTGCTTTTCATCATTTTAATATAAAGTCCCAAAATAATTCTGAAAATAGTATTTACCTTTGAAACACGAAAAATAAAATAAAACTTGAAAGTAGGTAAATAGAAGAAATCTCGAGACCGCTTGCAGTAAAAAACGTGTTCCACGAGTCTGCAAATATTTGCCTAATTTACATTCCATTACAATTTAGTTAAGGTTTCATTACTTGTATTTGGTCTTTACAGGGCATATCTACACATAGTATCCATTTCGCGGGAAGGTCCATTCAAACGCAGGCAAAGCCGCGGGTAGCTCATATTGCTAAAATTTGAAGTGTGTTTGTTTGTAGAATTAGAATTTTATGTAGGTGCGTCATCATCACCGCCCTGTTTAGGTACGTTCCCACTGCTGGGACACAGAGACTTCTCTCTACCCGACAGAGATTACTTTGAGATTTTATTAACTTGTAGTCATAAAATTCACTATTTTTAAAGACAAGATACTCCAACTTATTTAATAAGAAACGTTGTTATTTTATCTTATGAAAATATTTCTCTATCACAAAACATTTTAGCAGGCAGAGCTCGTATTATTTGTCTCAGTTTAAATAATTTCCTCGGAAGGCGAAGCAAATTCCTATTACAGTGACATCACACGGTTTCTCGTGATAACATCTTTTTCAGCACTACGATTATTTATATGTTTTACAAGCTACTGGCTTAACCGCGTTATAATATATTTTCCAGCGGAAAGATTAATTCATAAGAAGACGAAAGATAAGAAGCATAATTATGTCGTTATACTAGTTCGAAGCTATCCGCCAATTTTCAGCCCAATCAGTTTAGCCGTTCTTGAGTTATATTTAGCTGAAAAATTACCTAATATAGTAAAAAAGTGATTTAGTCCACATTCGTCCCGTGATTCTCGGCCCGCCTAAAAAATAATACATTCGTCCCGAATTGTCGTCTGCATTCGGCCCTAACTATTTTTTATATTGAAAAATCTGCTTCCGTCCCACCTTTTTTCTCTGCTTTCGGCCGTAATGATACGTAAATGAAATGCATTTTAGTAAAGTTTACGCCATTATACGTTAAAAGTTGTATTGTGACAAGTCTTAAATAAAAGAAGAGCGATAGGTTTACTTCAATATAAAATATTCAATAACCGATTATAGTAGTTTGTGTTGATGCAGTATGAATTATGACGCAACGTCTACCGCCAGCTGTCACCGCACTATAATTGCGTGCTGAACACGACATACAGGTTTGCGGTCAGCGTTTACTATGAAAAGCGAACCTTTCAGAATAGCGGCGACCGTCTTATTCAGTTAAATACATAAATATTGCTGGACAATTCACACAGCAACACCTAACCCCGTGGAAAGCTCGAAGCTTGTGTTACGGGAGCTAGATTTCTGATATATCTACTTAATATGATAGTTTCGGTTACTAAAATATATTTCCATAGGGCTTAATTTTAATGTATTAATTGTTCAGAAATATTATTTATTTTAATTCACACTAAGTAACAGGATAACACGGCCACCGTTTTTGAAATCAACTTTCCTTAACGTATGCATTAATAGTTATGTTGTTTGCTGTTTCTAATGTAAAACCTTAGTGGTTAGTTTTGCGGTATGTTTAATGGTCAAACCTGTTTGCCGTTTGCAAAGTTCTCAAAATATGAGGCGGCGAGTTTCGAACCCACGACCTTCACAGTGGAAGTCGAGTGTGCTACCACTTAGCCAACACGGCATGACAAGATGTTTAACAGTAAGTAAATAGCGAATGAAAAGCTTCCCCTAAAATGCGTTAATTTCCTTCGTAATCAATCATTTAACATCATCACAGCTTAAGAATAACATCTTGAACAGCCGTTAATTATTGATCGTGTTAATTACCTTGTACCTTAACGAGTCTGGTAGCGTTAACAGGCAATTTTAACGGAGCATTATTTTATGTTCACTATTTATCTACATATATATTTAAAAGAAAGTCGTGTTCGTTACACTATTTATAACTCAAGAACGGCTGAATTGATTAATCTTAGAACCAGAAGCTTGGAACCAGGACCAGGTGGTAGTATTTACTGTGGACACAAAATATCAACATTTTTAAAACATTTCTCCGAAAGATATAATATTTTCTTATCACGTTCCATAGGCAATATTCAATTCGTAATTTATATACGCAACAAAAAAAGAAAACTTTTACTTATCTTTCATCTGAGGCTCATTCTTCACGCACAAAAGATTTCACAACAGAAACTCAATTTTCAGCCACAATTTCTGTTAAGGCATTGATTTTAAACTTAATTTTTTTCTACGGTTGGTTTCGTCAATTAATCTTGACTTCACCTTCGTGCCGTTGACATGGGGTTGATAAACTGCACAGTTTTTCATCAAACTCTGATTGGTCACGCCATTGTGAATTGGCACACTGGGTGGTTGAAGACTTGATTAATATATCTGAAGTTTCTGAATAACTTTTAGAATTACGAGTTCATGAGATTGTTGAAGATTTTCGTGTTGACTTGTGAACTTGAGTTCATTTATGAATTTAAAAAGATTTAGATTTAGAGAATTATTGCACACCACAATACAATAACAAATAATTACCAACTAGAGGAGTAGGGAACAACTAGAATATCCATAAATTCACAACCCGCTCTCAGTAAGCCTCGAAACTCTCACCTAGTTAAAAATAAAACGTGATCAATAACGCAACGAACTGTCGCCTTTCGCCCAAAATACCAGACCTTTATTAAATAGCCTTCAATAATGGATACTTGCCCGTGATTTCGGTCATCATCATAACAGGTCACAGAACTATTAGTGAGACTTGCTGATTATAAATAATATTCCTGGACAATTCACTCGCCCCGTGGTAAGCTCGAAGCTTGTGTTACAGGTGCTAAATTTCTGATACGGTTAATAGAATATACATAGATAGATATTACTATACATAGCGTCCAGAACATCCGAAACAAATATTTAAACTTTAGACGGGAATCGAACCCGCAACCTCTTACGTCGCAGATGGATCTTAGCCCGCTGTGGCACAGAGGTAAACGCAAGTATCTTCTTTTGACGACTTTCGACGAAGATATCAAAAATTGTCTTAAATGGGGATAAGTAAGCTGAAGCATGTAAGCTTCTTCGTTTTCTAATAAAACTTGAGTTTAACATAAAATCGCAATAAATTATCTGAAATAGAACACAAACCAAGTTCCCAAAACATAGGAGGCTTCGGTTATTTTTTCCATAGAAACCTCAATTTTATTATACTAGTAAATAATTGATTACCACGTGACAATAGAATAAACGTTATCGCTTTATCTATGGTTGTATATTTGTATATTCTAGTAAATTAAAAATCTAACTCACGTAACACAAGAGATTCGAGATTTCTACGGGGCAAGATGTTGCTGTGTCAGTTGTCCTTCCAGCAATATTTATAACAAAAAGATATCTATTTGTTTTTTTTTATATATTCAGTAGCCTGTGTGCGAGACAGGTGACCTGTGGTGAGAAATATGTAAGCTCCACTTCTATAGTTTTATAATTCTATGTTCTAGTCGTTAGCGATGTACCCGATACTACGTCCAGAATCACCCCCGCGGGTGTGATAAGTCACTCGACTCGACTTCTGTGCATTTTATCACAACAGCGGAACTCAAGTTTATGAAGTTTAGAACTATGAGATTTTTTATTTTAAATGATAAATGGCTGGAGTTGAAATGGATTGAGGTGGTCGTTAGAGATGGTAAGTAAAATGGATTGTGATGGTTGTTGAAAAAAATAATCGTATCAAGATCTATGTCATTTATTTTAAAGATCACTTGGACAAGTGATTAGTATTAAATAGTTTATAAATAATGTTGATATTGAATAAAATGCTGTTTTTTCTGTTTCCATCATCAACATTAGGTATATTGCATCGACCCATTGCCGAACACGGATCTCCAAAATAGAACTTTATCTTCCTATCGTGGGATTAGGTACGGTATAATCTTCATGCTTATTGTTGTAAGTTGGTTATAAAACAGAAACGACGCTGCTGCCCGTATTTTAGTACTTAAATTCCTTGCCATGACAATATGAGGTATTCTTAGACTGGCATCACATGGCAACACACATTAATAGATCACTTATTTTTAGCCTTCCCTAATATATTGCGCCCATTTTTACCACCTGAATTCTTAGAAATTACGCGCATCATATTCTTGGCTTACCGAAATTGCTTGAAATATGCAAATACTCTTCATTTCTGCTGCCAATCAAAATAAATTCACGTATTTCTAGCTACTTTAGCAATTCAAAGTAGGTAAATCACCAGCCTTTCTAGACGTTTCTATCGATTGCTTACGAACAAAGCGCGACTGTCAGGTATAATTGACATGCTTTATTCCCTTGCTTAGATGAGATGTTGAATCCGGCTTAGGCCTATCTATAAGCCTATCTAGAGCCTCAAGAATAAAGACTGGATTGGCAGGTGCTCAAATTGTTCAAGTGCAGTGAGGCTCATGACTTGTCACATAATTTAAGTGCATTAGATCTCATGTCAGATTCAGAAAAAAATATTGTTTGATCTATTATTTAACGCATGCTGAGACAGTGATCGTTTTTCCAACAGGTTCTTATTGATTCTTATAACAACGGGATTTAATTCACTGATTATATTATATCTACGAGTATTAGGCTTTTATTTATTATGTTTTAGTCTGTTGGGAAAAACATTATTTAATTTGAAAAAAATGCTGAGAAAAGTCAGAGAAATAGATAATTGCTACAAGGATCAAAACGGATTGTTATTATATAATAGCTGAGTAGATCCATTTACAAATAAATGTATTGAGAAACCAACTGGAAATTAGTACAGACATTGTCCAATAGTGGACCTTCGACTGAGATAATGTATAACATAAGGTTAACTTACTCTGAAGCGTACATTGAATTCGTACCCAATTATAAAATTGTTGATTGCCATTTCGCTACGAAATTGTACAAAATCCGAGATGTTTTCATTCATTAGTCAAATGTAATTAAATCAAATTCTAATTAAAACAGACAGCCATGAAATATAACGTAGGTAAATCCAATTAATGAAGTCAAATTATACAGGGCGTCCCACGGCCATGCCACATGGAGGGAAAGTACATTAAATATTGTAGATAGAACATTTTACTGAAAGAAGACATTATTTGAATTTTAAAAACAAATTAAACTGCATTCATAGATATTTCAATAATTACATGGTTGAACCGGGAGTCGAACCCGTTTACACGAGAAAAATAATTATCCTTTAGTTTTATCATACCGATTGAAAGGTTTCATCATAAGGATTATTTTTTTCTAAATAACATAGGGTCAAAAATAAAAGGAGGACCATGAATTTTAACATTTAATGTGAAATTTAGTTCAGGAAAGCTGGCATTGCCGTAAAACAAACAACTGTTATTCACTACTTGAGAAGTACGCATAATTTCCCTATTATAATCTAAGTGCATGATAAAATGATAAAGAGATACGAAATTAGTATGTACCTGGTTGTAATGTAATTAGTATGCAATAAGTCGAGCCGTATCCTGACCCAAAAGACGCGTAAACTATTTTGTTCATAGCAATGCGGCTGGCTGATTCCTGAACTAAATTTCACATTAAATGTTAAAATTCATGGTCTTACTTTTATTTCTGACACTATGTTACTTAGCAATAAAAAATCCTTATGATGAAGCCTTTCAATCGGTATGATAAAACTACAGGATAATTATTTTTCTCGTGTAACGGGTTCGACTCCCGGTTCAACCTTGTAATTATTTAAATATCTATAAATGCAGTTTAATTTGTTTTTAAAATTAAAATAATGTCTTCTTTCAGTAAAATGTTCTATCTACAATATTTAAGGGACTTTTCCTCCATGTGGCATGGCCGTGGGACGCCCTGTATAAAATCATGCTGTAGACTTTTGCGAATATTTTAATTTTACTTTGTAATTACAATATTTTTGATGGACAGGAACTGTCATAATTAACTAATACATAATATATTATTATATAAGTATACATAATTATTAGTCTTGTTTCTTTTCGTGATAGACAATGCTTAGTTTTTTTCGCAACTCATGTGACATATTGTTGTAATTTAAACCTGCAGAGTACTAGGTTATAACTTTATTCTTTAATTATAATTTAATACTTATGTACATACAAGAATATGATTCTGATTCATGTAATATACCTATTTTTGTATTTTTTGCTGATAGGTAAATAAAATAAAAAAAATAATGGCAACCATTCTTACAAGATAATGGCTTACCAATAATGGCATCATTTTCAAAAATAAACACTATAAATTAATAGTTGATTAACTAAATTCACATTTTTCGCAAAAAGTCTATATTTGCTAAAGCGCTGTTTAAAATTGAATAATTTTGAAGGTAATGAACCGTTTTCGTATAAAATTTTGAGGCTCATGTACGCCCGGCTCGCGTCTTTGTTTCAACACAAAGGTTTTTAACATCATAATAGGCGATACAGTCACGAACTCTTTATTTTTTTAAGTGATAGGCATAATTCTCTGGAATATGGAAATTGTTTTTAGCATGTTTTTAAGTATATACGGATGTTTAATAGACGGCATCATAATAAGAATACTTATTATAGTTTAAAGTATCTCAATGCTTCCATAAAAAAATATTTTTGGTAGGTATATTATAATGAATGAAGAATTATAATTATTTCATAACACAAGCTTGTCTTGTGTAATTAATTAAATAATTAATTACAAAAAACCGAAGATGCTCTTACTTGTGCAATATTCTCTTTCCATCCCAAGGTTGCCTGGAAGAGATTGCTGTTAGTGATAAGGCCGCCCATTGTGTCACTGTTATGTATATGTTTCTCTTATGTATTGTCCTGTATATTGTTGGAGTTACAATAAAGTTATTTGTATTTGTATTTTTTATCTGCATAACAAAACACCAAATAATAAACGTTAAATTCGCGAAAAATATTTCATTTCCAGCTTTTGCGCGTCACAAATTCCTTACATGCACACGTCGATTTTTCTATACCTTTGTTCAGGTGATTGGTATTACACAGCAGTTTTTCGTGATTTCGTACGGAATAGTTCCTTTCTAAACGTTGTTAAAGGTCAAAATCTTTTACCGTCATGACTATGCAAATAAATTGAATGAACGTAGACTTGTTCTATGAAAATTTATGGTGGAAAAGGAATTTGAGGACATTTCAGTTTGTCATGTTATTTTTATAGTATAATTTTTGATATATAAATAAAGATAGTTTCTATTTGATTCATGATTTGACTTTGATTTTTTTTTAAATCGTTTATTTTGACACAAAAAAAATGTTACATATTGCGATAGGCAAAGATCCGGTTGTGGTGCAAAAGTAAGCAGGATGGCTCCCACGCAGATATATCTTTCCTCCGTGGATATATCAGTGTTTATATATCAGATATATGTATCAGAATTGTGCCAACAAATACGCGGCTATTCTAATTTCAAACAAACTCTCAACATAAATTTTACCGTATAACTTTCTTTATAAATTTAATATCCAGAGCAATGAGAACTTAGCGCAAAAGCAATGAGAGCTTAGCTTAGCACAAAACCAAATAAACTCTTCAGTATAAATACAAATATAGATTCGCACATGAATCATAAGCATAACATAAAATAATGCATAACTCTAACATAAAAATAACTCATAAACCATAACCATCATAAGTTCATAACATTATTATGTAGGTACACCGCAGTAAAGCGGTCGGTATTAAGTAATTTTATATAGGTTATGTTCGTAGTTTATAGTATTTGCATCCTGGTAAGCGTGAGGATTAGTCACGTGATGCTGACCTAAGAACAGTTCCAACCCATCTTTATCCGCGGGTATTGTTAAACCGACTTAGATATTTATATACCTATACTAGGTCCTATACTAGAAGGCGGGTTAGGCGGGTAAAATTATAGAAAATAATGTAGTCAACAGCATTAAAACAATTGGTTTCAACGCATTGAATGGGCGGTATGTATAATTTTACTTATCAGAGCCAAAGCTTTGCGTTTTTTTTCGCATTATCTTTGTTTAGGTTTTTGCATAAACTATATGGGTAGCATATAGTTTATACAAAAACCTAGCCTGCCTCGATACACTAAAATAATATTTCGATTAGCGCGTTCAAACAAATAGGGAATTGGAATATGAGACCACAGTCAGATTCAAATAAATTCTTCAATGCCAACGTAGACAAAATTGCCCTCAATACAAGTGCACTATGTCTGCCTATTGTAGACATCATTCTGGAACGGCAGACAAGTTCATTAAGCCGACGATACAACGCCTTAATTAATTTATTCTAAAGCGCCTGGCTTTTCAGAAGGCCAGATGCAGGCTTTTGAAGCTTACAGTTTGTTCAAAACTTGCTGTAATATGCGACGTTATTATGAGTTTACCGAGGGAAATTGGTACTTTTCCGCGGTAAAATGTGACAAGAAATAGAGTAGACAATGAATTTAAAATTATAAAACATAGATATAAGCTATTTGACGCCAACATAGGTTTTTGGCTGGAAACAGCGCTGAGCGGCCTCCGCTGAGCACATGCTAATTTTTCAAATTCCTTAAAAATGTTGTTTTCTGCTGATGTTGAGAAGCGATTAGAACAATAACAATAGTGTTAAACCTTGTAATTTTTTTAAGCTTTATATATTTTTTCAATAGTTTAAGTAGTTTATAATTTTTTCTTAATTTGGTTTTGTTTGTATGAATCCTAAGTGTTTTTAATGTTCATATTTCTTAATTAATCAGTAAGACTTAATTACCAGTAGATGTTTGTTTCACAGTTACTTTTTCTAATTTGTTTTTATACGTGAGAACCTTTGATAAGCTTAATATTTTTATCCGTATTGTATATAATGTTTATGTAAGTTTTTGGTTTTCCAATAAATAAATATAAAATATTCCGTGTGCTAAAAGACACCAAGGATCTAACGTTTCTACCCCTAACGGCTCAAAAAACGTAACAATATCAATGGATTTTGCTAATATTTCCCAAAATTTCCAATTTTAAACCACCCCAAGTCGCTTTGAAACAAAAACAGAAAAAGTGGGGTGAAAAATAATTAAAACCTTACAACACCGACATTCGAGATCACCCGCCGAGTTCATTGCTGAACGAAAACTAATTAAAATTTGTATTTTTGTTTGTTTTCTAAAATTAGTGACGTGAAGAGCAGATGTGTAGGTTTTGTGGAAGATCCTTTTAATCTAAATATTGAGGCTTTCAAGAGTTCTTTCATTTAATTTATCTATTCAACTTACAAACATATCCTACGTATCTCTATTTACGTTCCCACTGCTGGTATACAGAAGCTTCTATTTGTTATAAACTTTTTTCAAGAGTACTTTCATTTAATTTACCTACCTATTATACATACAAACATATCTTACGTACTTACCTCTATTTACGATCCCACTGCTGGGATACAGAACCTTTTTTCTGTTATATAAGTAACTTTTTAAACTATCATGGTATTTAATAACATTTGAACATGAAACGGGTAACTTATCTCTGTTGTTGTATACTTAAAAGGTATGACAGTGTAAAACTAAACTCATAAAGCTCTTATCCAAAATACCAAGTAACAGTACCTACATTGTTTGTGTAAAATGCATACTTGCAATTCTCAAATAAATAACGAAAAGCGGGAAATTCACAAAGAATATTTTTCTCTTCGCTTTTGCGCAACGACTTTTGCAAATTGCTTTTGTTTTATTGAACTAACGGTATGCTTTGAGACACATCTGTCGCGGTTTCACTTATAAACAAACCATAAGCGAGGCATTCTTTTGCCTTATTATATATTGTTGTTCTATATTACTTTAAGAGTTTTATATAAATAAATAAATATTTATGGACATTTCACACATAATATCTAGCCGCAACCTCCACAAATGTACAAATCGATTTTAGCCTAGTCTTACTTTTATTATAAGGACATGGAGAAGAGTATTGTCTCTTAATGGGACACCACAGACATATAAAAAAACTATTTTTTCAGGAAAATCTATTATTACGCAAGCAAATCCACAGCAAAGGTAGTGCTTTTATAAGATGATAAATTAAGTTTACACCAAGGCCAACAGAAATTGCTTTCAGGATTTTAAAGGCACTAAGATTCTATTTATCTAATAAATAATAATAATGATGATAAAACTTCAGTCTCTGTAAAACTACATAACTCTATTACAACAAAATACAAGGAACATGAAAATCTGTTGGAGTGCAAGCACTGTCGCTTACATTTAAATTTATATACACCGCTCCACTGTCACGGCCACAGCTCACAAAGAATAGCTATACCATGTAAGGGAATACAGGGATTACAAAAAAAGTAATATATTATATATATTTATTTCCTTTGAAACAACCATTGCCATGGACACGACAAAGAATCTAATAATAGATAATTAAATCATTAGTTGAGTTAGTATTAAGTATATAAAAATCCGCTCTTTGTTGTTATTTTATTACTGAATGGTGATCTAGGTTTTTAAATAGTCGCAATGATAGAGAAATGTTTTCTCTATAAAGCGGGCGAAACCGCGGCCGGGTCAGCTAGTCATCTACATTATGTATTCTATGTAAATAAATAAATATTGCTAATCATTTCACACAACAATATCTAGCCCCGTGGTAAGCTCGTAATAAGGATGTGTTAACTCAGCTGTTTCATTTGAGCTATACCACCATTTCTATGTAGATCTGCGAGAATTCTTTTAATAGTTCATCAGAAAGTTCGCTTCAGAGCACTGCGAGGCGATGCAACTCGCATTTTGCTCAGTTGCTGTTTATCTTAGAGTGGTCTATGATGCTAACTTTTAGTGATTTCCTCAGATTATTACGTAAGTAGAAGAGTCCATATGTCCAGCGTGATGAATTAATGTCTATTCTAGTCGTCAGGAGAGGCTCATGCGATGGGCCCCTTGTTTCTAATAACTTGTTTAATAACTAAAAAAATTGTTTTCAATTAAATTAGATACTTACCTAATTCATCATTAGAAACTTAGGTTCTATAACCTGCGCAATTAAAAATGAGTTCTGTAAATGGCGGCGGGTAGGTATGGTACGGTTGGCAAAACAAGTTCTCAAACAGGCCGGCGTCACGACGAATTTCCCATACAAACGTAATACCAAAATTATTTATAATTCGAGCATATTTCCACGGTATTATTGTATTATTATGATCTAAATAGTATTTTTATCTAGGCCCCTACAGAGTTTTTTTTACAAAATACTTATTTTAAATGAAATTTTTTTTTAGTAAAGTAAAGTAAAGAGTTTAAACAGCTTTGCATTATAAACCCGGCGTCGGCGCTTTTATAACGTCCTCAATGTGATCATTCATACGAACGCTTTTAAATCACTTTCGTCTCGTCCCTCGCTTTAGAAAGCCGTGGGAATGTTTTCTGCTAAATAACTAGCTATAGCGATTTGTGTTGCTAGAAGAAGAAGAAAGAAAAAAAGGACATTCTGGGTACATCCTCTGAATGAACAGAGATACTTAAAATAACAGTTTGTGACACTGTACGAAGATTTGACAAGTATACAAGATTTGACGAATTATTGGAATATTTCTACTAATACTCATCGTACTAATTGCAGCGCCGGCGTTTTTTTAATCGTGCGAATAATAATAAAAAGTTTCATACGGCCTATTACCAGCACTCTGCGTTGAAAATGCAACACTGCTCGATAAAAAAGCGTTGCGTTCTAAAATCGCCGACGTGTGAACACGTACTTGGGTATGCATAAAGCGTTCAAATAGAACATAATTATTATGTTCCATTTGAACGCTTTTTTAACGGACGTTACAAAAGCTCTCGTGCGAATTAGGCCTGACTGACTATTTTTTTGTAGCGCGTATTTCACTGTGTGAGTATAGACAGCGATAGAGAGTGAGCGAGAACGCATGCTAGTGGACGCCATTTCTAAATATCTTTTTTATGTGCGCAGGTTATACTTACCTACATAAAATATTGTACATTCAGTTTTGTGCTAGCCTATAATAAGCACATATTTCATAGTAGAAGTCCTCATTCATAAAGCTATAGTATATTATGTCATATGTGCCTAAATAGATAAATAGGTATAGTAAAACCATTTCTAAAATGAACGCCCCTCCACCGAATTCTGTATTTTTTTTATGTGTTTTCTGTTTTTCTGTATTTCCTCTCACACGTTGAAATCATCACGGTTTTGTGGAGGGGAGTTCATTTTTAGAATGGTTTTACTATTGTTACCTATCTAATAAATAAAATTATATTTTATTGGCTGGCTATTTTTTGCCTCGTTCCTCCATTTGTTTCCATTAATCATATCTTGAGCTAGACGTGTGCTGACGGCAACATACAGAAACGCTAGTTTATTTATAAGTAAAGAATTCATAATATTCCGCTCTTAGACCAAACTGTGAGCTTGAATTCGTTAAGTCCTATGGCGCTTCATAAACAGATTATTATAACGGTAGGTGCTAACGAGTAGAAACTCTGAAAATCCTTTCCAAGTTTCGTGTTTAAATTAATTCCACTGGATTTATTAATACAAATTATTTTGGAATTTCAACTTTAACACTTTGTATTAAATTATTTGTGTTTAATTAAGCAAACGACTCTTTTCACTTCTAACCCCGATAGACGTTTTGAAGTCAATCGAAGTCAGTTTGAGTTTGTGACTAACGGCTGTAAGGTTTGCGGCCAATCGGTTTATAATTTTGAGGGCAGATTTTTCCATGAATAAGCTAAGTAGGTACTTATATGTCAAACATATCATTAAGCAGTATCCTGAACCTTAGTTGAACCTACGTTTTTCGAAAAGCAAAATATTGGCGTATTTTCAAAACTTCGACGCAAATCTCCCAGATTGCTAAGTGCTTAAGAATCATTAAAAAATTATAAGTAATTTTAATTCTTTTCATTCAATATTACAGTTATTACAAGCAATGTACGGGGCTAGATGTCGTTGTGTAAAATTGTCCAGCAATATTTATTTATTTATTTATTTAATGTCTTCTATGCTTAATCGTAAACAATATAATAATATATTAAACAATATAATAAATAGTTCCAGTAGGTGAATAACTATATCTACTTAGGTGCATCATTACATAGAAAATTTAATTGGTTTAGTCATGTAGAACGTCTTTGTCAAAAGCTGAGGCAATTCCTTGCTAATATAATTATTTAAAAAAATCGAATTCCCTATAAGGTAAGGCTAATGCTTTACAATTCATTAGCAGAATCACACATACAATACGCATTAACAAGTTATGGTCGTACCTACCATTCATATTTAAACCTAATTTACAAACTTCAAATAAAATTTTTAAAAAATATAATTTCTGAAAATGTTAAGAAAAGTCTGACCAATGATAATATGATTTTTAAACATTGCAACATATTACCAGTCCATACCCAATTTACTTATATGCTAATTAAAGAAAACTTTTTTGATGAAAAATATAGAGAGGTCGTTATACACCCTGTATATACTCGTGCCCAAGCGCAAAACAAGTTGTGCACATCGCGCGCTCATAATGTTTACGGCGAGCGAACAGCCAGGTACCTAGTGCCGCGTATGATAAACCAACTGCCATGTGAACTTGTAAATAATTTAACCCCACAAAACATCAAATTCAAATTAAGAAAATATTTTATATTGTGTAACCTTCATTTTTAAGTAGTATGTTAACTTTTATTGTAACCTGTATGTTAGGTATAATTTTTAGCACTTACGTACTAAGACTATGTAGCGCATACACAAACCTTAGTGGTTTTCTTTGTGCTATTCTTTAACCTTAATTTTTGTAAATGTTATTTAAGTACGACAAATAAATAAAAAAAAAAGGTATTTAAAATTATGGTAACACTTAAAGTATTAAGAATCAAAATCAAGGATCAAAAACATAAATATAATATCAAATAAATAAATTTTATTTCATGCATATAAATAATAAAAAAAAATATTACTGGACAATTCACACAGCGACATCTAGCCCCGTGATAAGCTCGAAGCTTGTGTTACGGGTGCTAGATTTCTATAATATACATACATTATATAGATATTTTTATTATACATATAAACCACCCAGACACCCGGAACAAATATTTGCAGATCATACAAATTGTTATAACTTTTTAAACTATCATGGTTTTTAACTATATTTGAACATGAAACGGGTAACATACCATGATTTGAATGTTTTTGAGTTTTCCGATATTTCGACACTGTTGCAAGCGCCATGTTCACGGACAAACTCCGTGAACATGGTATGTTACCCATTTCATGTTCAAATATACAAATTGTTGTTCCGAGGCGGTAATCGAACCCGCAACCTCTTGCGTCGCAGGCGGACCTTCGCCCGCTGCGCCACAGAGGTCGTCAAAAATGTATGGTATGGTATATAAAATGTTTATTCAAAGAGCAGAACCTCGATAGTTTATTTCACTATAAATACGTAATATAAGTGATTCCCGATATTACGAAATAATCTATGTACTTTGTAAAACAGTTTACGATGTTTTAAACTAGATGTCGCTAGTTAAAACGTGCGAGCTCTGACTCGCGCTATCGAAGCGTTGCGGGTTCTTACTTGGGTTATTCCGAAAACTATTCTGCTCTTCAGTCTAAAAGGAAAAGTTTAAAAGGTGAACTTTTATATTTTTGGAACGCGAACATGCTAACTTGCATGATTCGTGAATATAATGTTTGTAATTAAATCTTATAGAGTTATAAGTTAAGTTACTAACACGTACTTCACTTATAACTCAAGAACGGCAGAACCGATTTAGCTGAAAATTGGCAGGGAGGCAACTTAGCCAGGAGAAGGACATAGGATACTTTTTACTCTAATATAATGCGGGCGAAGCCGCGGGCGGAAAGCTAGTATAATATAAAATTAATACATACTTTTAGTTTAGGTGACTGACTCAGGTGGGTATTTTGAAGAGGATTCGTTTGATCTCAGTGTTATATTTTATCAGTTTACATAAAAAATCAATGCCTCGTTCGTTGTTACTCTAGAACGGCTAGACCTAATGGCTGGCCCAGGAATGGTGTATTGAAAATAAAGTCGGCTGGTCAGTTAGCTCTTAATAAAACGCCTTAAACCCAGTTAAAACCAGCACAATATTGTATTTAACAATATAATAATAATAGTTACAGTAGGTATTTAAAATTATGGTAACACTTAAAGTATTAAGAATCAAATCAAGGATCAAAAACATAAATATAATATAAAATAAACAAATTTTATTTCATGCATATAAATGTTTATTCAAAGAGCAGAACCTCTATAGTTTATTTCACAATAAATACGTAAGTGATTCCCGATATTACGAAATAATCTATGTACTTTGTAAAACAGTTTACGATGTTTTAAACTAGATGTCGCTAGTTAAAACGTGCGAGCTCTGACTCGCGCTATCGAAGCGTTGCGGGTTCTTACTTGGGTTATTCCGAAAACATACCAAAACAGGACAAAAAGGTTTAATTAGTCTTAAACCTTGTATTTTTGGAACGCGATCATGATTTTTTGAATGATCGTGATTATAAAGCTTGTAATAGAAAATATTTACATGCAAAAGTCCAGACTCAGGGGGGCAATTTATCGACGATTAGTACCCGTATGGTCTCAGTGTTATATTTAAGTACATAAAAAATCAATGCCTCGTTCGTTGTTACTCTAGAACGGCTGGACTAAAACGTAGTGATTATATTCTCTTTGGGCTGGACCTAATAAGCTTAGGTTTTAAATAGTCGTAGTGGCCCAGGGGGCCTACCATGATCTCTTAGAGCAGTATTATTCTAATCTTATTTTGTGATTTCGTACCATAACCTCTTATAAACCATATAAAGTAATATTATTTTAAGCTTACTCTAAGAATGTTCGGAAACATGATAGTTTTTAAAAGACGGTGGTTGGCCCCCTGGGATGGTGTAAAGAAAATAAAGTCGGCGGGTCAATTAGCTCTTATAAAACGCCTTAAACCCAGTTTAAACCAGCACTATCATCGTTAAACAGTAAAAAATATCGTGGTTGGCTTAAGGCCTCGTCACTACCCATATTACTCCACTTACCAGTGGTTTCAAAGTACAAATAATAATATTGTTTTAGAAAATGTTCAGAGTTTTTATTTCTTTATTTTCGCTTTCTCTGAAGTAAAATGTAGAGCTGATTATTTGACATGAAAGAAAGAAACGTTCCGTAGCTATCTTTTACTTTGCTGATTATGTTTTTGTCCTTTTGGACAAGAACAATACTTTTAGCTCCTACTAGTAAGAGTAGAGATTGCCAAAATGGCGATCACACAAGTAACAACTTTATAATTTTGTAAATTTTTAAAACACTTGACACTGGCAAATTGTGCTTAATTTAGCACAAGGACCATTATAATAAACTAACTACGTAAGAGTATATAGGTAAAGTAAGTTTGTAAGATTTTGTTTTTGGACAGGGCATGCTGAATGTTAAATGATTATTTAATACTAGCCGACCGCCAACAGCTTCGCTTGCTTTTTTTTCATAAAATATAGCCTATAACCTTCCTCGATAAATGGACTATCCAACACTGAAAGAATTTTTTAAATCGGACCAGCGGTTCCTGAGATTAGCGCGTTCAAACAAATGAAATGAAATGAAATACAGAATTCCAGCTACAATAAAAAAACTGAGCATCGTCTTGTGCAAATGAACCCATTATATAGGTCTTAGGAGACTTCGTAAGTATCTCATATTTATTATTATTTATTTCTAACTTTTTTCCATAGAAACACAACAATTTGACAACATGGACACGTCAGAAAAAAGTAAGTTAAAACAAGTTGACATAATATACAGTTACTTGGTACACAATAACCAAACAAAAAGTTACTGAAACATACCAGGAAAACATTCAAAGACTCATAAATAAAGGAAAAATAATTACCCTCTTATGTCGCTACAGAAAATAATCTACCACACGGTAACAGAAAATATATAAGCTAAGAAAATTAAGTCACATTTTCACAGAAAAGGAAACTTACGAGACGTAATTATTTGACGATAACCATACTACTGGGAACTATGTAACGAATATTATAAGTGAGGTACGTAGTAGCTAATAATTGTACGTAAATTGGTAGCAAAAACTGTACTGATTTTGTGTGTTATTTTTTTAAATCGTGTTGTCGAACTGAAAGCACACTCGACTTTGCCCATGTTTAGTTGATTTAGTCGTCATTCGTCCGGGACGATTTTAATTCCTATGTTTCTCACTTTTAAACTTTCTCTTGGCGAGCGGCTATTTTAAAACCAAAACCATCTATATCAGCCCAGCCGTTCTTGAGTTACAACGAGAAGCGGCCCTGATTTTAATATATTGATAGATAAATGTTATTTTCTGCACTTCGTTTTAAATCTTCCGATCAAATTTAATCTTCATCATAAACTGTAGAGCAAATTCACCTGTCAGTGTCACATCTTCCAAACTTATGAAAGGCTTATGTCCATGACGTCTTGATCCTTTATTCCTGTTTCTTGTAATTGCCTATTTGACAAGGGACAGGTTTTGATCCTTGCCCATAATGGGCAAGGAGTCCAAACTATATAGTTTGGACTTACTAAACGTTTACAATAGCCATGCGGTGCCAGCCCATGAATAATACATCTCTTCGCTTCCCTTCTCTTTATAAATGTTGTAATATGACGAATAACTTTTAATCGATATTGTAACCAGAAGATCAAGAAACGTCATTCAGTGTACAAATTTTTGTCTCGAGGCGGGAATCGAATCCGCAAACTCTGGCTTCGCCCCCTGCGCCATAGAGGTCGTCTAGTATAACAACTATGGGAGACCAATCAATCTGAAACCTAACTATGAAACTCAGTACTTCCCTAAAACTATTCAGAAACTTCGTCTTTGAAGATCCAATCAAGTTTGAAACCATTTTGAAAATGCAGTCTGATCTTCAACTTTCTGCAATATCTTTAACTTGTAACAGAGTAGAGTTACTTGGTTAACTTTTAATCTTTATTAGAATCGGGTTTGTAATTAATTCTAGCAACTATCTTCTTTAGGGATGCGCTGTATTGGCTTAAAAATCGACATTTAAATACACATTTAGGATGAGACAAAACTAAATATTTTTCACCACCATATTCACGCCCCCACTGCTCAGACACAATGACTTCCTACTTGCTGATTGATGAGTGTCATTAGGCCGTAATCCTCACGTCAACAACGACGTACAACGTTTCCTCGCGACTTTTGCCGTAACCGTTAAAGAACGTGCGTGATACATATCGCATACAAGAACAAAAATACTGATGTGCGGGCAAGCTCAAGAACATTTTATCTTACTTTCTTAAGCACAAACATTTATTACCATTACCTACAGAGTAGTTCTTGAGACTACTACACTAACTTCAAGCAACCAGATAACTAAAGCGCCAAGCGACTGCGAGCCGCGAACTTCAGAACAAGACGATTGAAGACGACAATCTACAAACACAATACTTGTTCAAGTCTCCGTCAACCTGCTGGAGGATATTCGATTTTCAAACTTCACGTCAAGAACAGAACTCGGGACTTGAAATGTGAAGTTTCGATAACCCTGTAATTGGCGACTTGAATCGTGGAGATTTCATCGACATCTTATTGACAAGTTATCGAACAATTGTACAACACTATTTAATGAACTTTGTTGGAGCGCTTCTATTTTCTCATCATCATTACAGCCGTAAGACGTCCACTAATAGTTAAAGATAGAGTAAGAGTAAAAGCTCTTCCTGTAAGAGCATTCAACATTTTCCTCTTTATAATATTTAGGAGAGCTAATCTACACAAATTTTCTACTAGACTAAACGTAATATTTTTTTATATTCAAAAATTTACACAAACACACTACATTATGAGATTTTTATTCAAAAATGGTTCAAAATTGTTTTTATGAGTTACCTTTATCCAACAAGTGAACGCGAGTTATAATAACAAAAATATCTGAAATACAAAAACTACACTTCAGCTCTTTAATTAGCTTTGTAATAATAGCTAGTTGTATTATGCATGGCTTAGTTAAGTTATTAATTTAAGTTAATATTATTCACATTATGCTAAGTAATACCATATTTTACTATCCAGTAAAGCTAGAAGATTTTTATTCAAGCAGTTTATGAAACCAGTTAGCTAAATCCGATGAATGTTGAAAAGAATTTTCATAAAAGCAAGCGGTTTTATATTCTCGATTTTGAACCTTTTTGCTTTATCATAGGAGATATTTTAGAATGACTAATAAGGGCCCGTTTCTGAATTATTCCTGTGTAGATACGATAGCTTTCCTTTGTCACGTGACTTTGCACTTATTTTGTCTACATAGGGTTGCCGCTTGGTATACTAAATCCCGTAAAACTCTAGACCCGTAAAATGATATGCACCGCGAGGTACGGGTCTCTCCATTAGAACCCATTGGTTCTAATTTAGATTCGGTTGTCGTTGCCTAATAGTTAGAGGTATTATGGGTTTTTTTTATAATGTTGATTTATTTATAATTTCTTTATTTTATAAATTTAATTTAAATAGATTAGTTTCAAACGTAATCTATACTAATATTATAAAGCTGAAGAGTTTGATTGTTTGTTTGTTTGTTTGTTTGTTTGAACGCGCTAGTCTCAGGAACCGCTGGTCCGATTTAAAAAATTCTTTTAGTGTTGGATAGTCCATTTATCGAGGGAGGTTATAGGCTATATTTTATGAAAAAAGCAAGCGAAGCTGTTGGCGGTCGGCTAGTAAGGAGATAAAATTACGGAAAATTAAAAGTTTTTTATAATTTTTAAAACAAAATTTATATTACATAGTCGTCTTACCTACTTAAATCTGCCATTCACTTACTGAAATAATGTTTATATAAGGGTAACTTTTATTTAACAATCCCATTAGTAGGTACCTAAATATATTCTATTGATAAAGTAACAGCCCTAAGCTTCTCCATTACTAAGCAAAACTTCCTTGAAACTATATGAGGTTTTCGGTAACAGAGTGTTGTCTAGGCTTCTGTTAGTTAATTTTGTCTTGTGGGACATTTGCAGGTCGTACAACTCTTTTCTCGAGGCGGGAATCGAACCCGCAACCAACGACCTTCGTCCGTTGCGAAGAGACACCACAGATGCCGTAAAATTCTAAAGTGTATAATTCGAATGCTTTGTTGTATGCATTTCGCTTTGAATTAACGTTGAGTATGAAATTCTAAAAGGGCGCACATTTTTCATTCTAAAGACTATTGTTCAGTACTTTTGTGAACGACTTTGAATAGCATTCATATTCTTCTACGACTGAATATGACTATTTCTGTATAATTAAGTATAAGTAGGTTAGGATATACCTACGCATCATACACTATTATGCAAAAAGGACCAACTTTAAGTCTAATTGCGGAAAAAATATTCCACAAACTAAACTAAACTAGACTTTTATTTATATGTAATACTAGCTGACCCGCTCGCGGCTTTGCCCGCTTTAATCTCATGTTTTCTCACCTTTTAAACCTTCCCTGGGCTACTAAGACTATTTTAAAACCGCAGGGACGGTTTAGGAGGTGAGAAAATATGATAATAATATGTATGTAATATGTAGATTCTCATCTTAATCTGATGAAAAATGAGCAGCATACAAAGGTCCGCGGTGGTATCCAAACCCATCAGAATGAAGTCTAGCTTTACCCCTAAACTAACACGGTTTTTAACTTAAAATCAATATTACAAAAACAAAAAAAAAAACTAAAAAAACATACAAAAACTACAAATCTTCAAATAGCCGATCAGCAAATGTCCATATTTGTTCGTTTCTATCCCATTGTCGCGTTGAATGAAGCTCCAGCGAGATAAAATAGAAGCTGCAGTGGCATCGCCAATCGGAAGCTTCGCCTGGGAAATCAATTTTGTCGCTCCGAAACCAAACAAATACAGAATGAAAGACTTTAAACAATTTTACCTTACCTTACAGAATTGTGTCTTGGAAGTCTGAGAGAACAGGATTTCTCGTTCAGAACTTTATTTAAAAATTGAAGCAAAAAACGTCGCGAGAAAACTGTTTTATTTTCCGTAACTACAAGACATAGGACAGTGTATAAGTTGAGCGAAGCGTTTCAGTTTCAGAAGTCGGTGATTTTACGTTCGTCGTATGTCTAATTGTCTATGTCAGTTCTGAGTTACTCACCATTCAAACCTTCCCTGGGCTATTTTAAATACAAAAGCACCTTAATCGGCCCAGATATTCTAGAAGTAATGACATTGTTTTAATTTACTTTAAGGATTTAAAATTATTGTAATGATTAGCTTTCTTATCTGGATTCAGCTGAGATTATACAGAGAAGATGGATCTGGTTGCAGGCACACAATAGCTAACGTTTATATATTATCATCTAATATCCGAGTAAAAACCTTAATTTTAATATGTTTAATTTAAATCTTTGCACCTAAATAGTTGTCTGTAAATTCAAGCAGTATTCATAAAAATATCAGCATGTCCCGAATATATTCAATACGAATACAAATAAGCGCTCCTTTGATCCAATATTTGCATAATCTCAGATCTTTTTATTGAAATCTCGTGTAGAAATATCTTGTTATTTTCATGCTATTGGCTGTATTGAACTTCGGGCAATATTCGCTTTGAATAAGTAAAGAACAATGAAAGAAAATTAACTTTTAATGATGTCTTTCATAGACATCCTGAAGATTTATTAGCTAAATTTGAAACGGAAATGTAGATTGAAAGCTGAAAATGTTAGATTTTAATTGTTATTATTAGATTTATTAAGTAAGATAATATTTTATTATACCAACAAACGGTTTAGGTCTATTTTATTAATAGTACATACCAATAAAAAACAAAAAAATATTTACGTTCAAATAAATAAGTAAAAATGTTGCCATCATTTAAACGCTTCATAATCCTTAAGCTATGTAATCTCAGCTGGTTTAATAAGTTACTTCATTAGTGCTTAATAAAAATAAAACGATAAAATTAACGAGAGATGCGCTTTTCGAATAAAATCGACGTTTTAATGGCGTCGCTGGCTGAGGGCCGGCGGCCTCTTATTAATAACTGCAAAAGTGACAACTCAGGGACGGACTCAGGACTCATGTAATGGAGCAAATGTTTTTAAGATATTGCATAGCTTCTATCACGGGCCTTGAGCTTGAGCGTGAAGACCGAATCCAGAAATTCCGTAACGAAAATAACCAAACACCCCTGATTAAAAATGCTATGCAAAAGCTTTACCGCGCCAGTCTTCGAGTGCCACACGTTTTTTAATGATATTTCGTAAAATCGAAGCTGTTGATTTGGAATTTTCAATATTTTTACTATAACATTGCATGGGAACTTGCTATTACGGTCATTACACGATTTTCAAACTTTTGCAGAACCATATTGTAAAGATAAGAAAAAATATTTCTGTGTTGCAGCATCCGATCATTTATCAAAAAGCTTTAGGCTATATTATATAAACTTTAGACAAGCATTCAGCAGATCGGCTAGTATTACATTTGGAACATTCTAAGTTTAGTCTTTTAGTTCGGTGTTCCATCTTTTTACACATTTTACCCAACATAAATCGTAAGACGGTCATTGCACTTTTGAAAAATCTATCTAGCTACAATACAAGTCTAGCTCCACAGGGCTGCAGCCCTGCATACATCCCTGTTGCAATCGACAGTAATTAAAACTAGCAGCCGTCTAGATAATTTCCTGAAGGCTGAAATTACTGCGCCATTGGATTTCGCAAGATATTGAAGAATGAGAATTCTGCTACGGACACATTTAACGCATTTAACATAGAAACATACGAACTTACCCAATGCCCTTTATGTGTTTAAAAACACGTGCTAATATGATGAAGGCAAACATCGTAAGGAAACTAGCATGTCCAAAGAACTTGCATGCCAGCGTTATGAATGAAGGCCCAAAGAAGTCCCTGTGTCCCAGCAGTGGGAATGTAAATAGGGGTGATGATTTCAGAAAACAACCATTTCTAGCTAGCATAGGCATTTGCCACCAAGAGCACTGAGATTGAGTTATTCCCTACGTTTCGTAGCTAATTATTAATTTATGTACTGCGAATTCACAGAATTGTAACATCGTAAGCTTAACTTTCCATTTAGATTTCATACTCACGTATCGATTACAAGCGTTCTTGACATGACTGACAGTAAATTCATTTAACTTTTCGTTGCTCACCACTTCAGAGAACCACCCGTTGAGCAAGAAAACCACAAGAGAGAAGATGGTGTTATACAGAAACAGAGATACCAAATTAAAGTCCATAAGATATATATAACTACAGGATACGCTCTTTGAAGTTGCCAGACAATTCACAAAGCAACATCTAGCCCCGTGGTAAGCTCGAAGCTTGTGCTCGAAGTGGCAATACGCTGGCCATTATAGCAAAGAGAACAGATGGCCGATGGGGAAAAGGTTCTTAAGTGGAGACGGATCGGCAAACGCAGTGTCGGACGTTAACCGACAAAATGGACAGATCTTGTCAGCTACCAGGAGGCCTACAGTAGTAATACTGACAGTAATATCAGGAAATCATTAAAGGTTTAAAGTTTATTTAAGTTGTTTAGTTCTTATCTATAAACTGAATGTTTTCCTAATAGTAAGTAAATAATTACTTGACCCTTTTTGTAGTATGACTTCTGACTGACCAAATATTGTGTCAAGACAAGTATTATAGAACTTTCAATGCGGCTGACTCACGAATCGGATTTACAGTGAATAGCTAAATGAACTAACTTTTACTTAAAACCGATGAATATGTTATGGTACGAGTATGAAAGTAATTAAATAAGTACCCACAAGTTTTCCGCATGCCATTATACTGAATCTATACTTTCTATATGTCAATAATAATTTTATAAAACTGAAGAGATTGTTTGATTGGTTGTTTGTTTGTTTCAATTTTGTTCTGAGGCGGAAATTGAACCCGCAACCTCCTGCGCCACAGGCAGTTCTCTCGCTGCGCCACAAAGGTCGACAATAATTGTACAAAAATTCGGGTACGAAAATGGCTTTATTTTTCAGGGTTTTTTTTCCGATTGGTAAATGGATCATCAAAAGAAAAGTGGCGTTGAACGTACAAGCATTTCCTTATTATCTCAAATTGTCTTTACACCGAATTGTTGAAGAGGTTCCTTCGAAACCTTTAACGTGTTTCCTCCGGATGCTCCTAAATACCTTTGAGGACCCTTCAATTAGGTAATCTTATTGATTGCAAGCCCTTAAACCTCTTACAATGTTAGGCTTAAGGGTCATTACACGTAAGAGTTCCGAATTCCATTAGTTTCGGAAAGAATTCCATCTAATGATGCCTTTGAAGTAGAGGTAAAAAAGTCAGTTGTAAGTCATTTTGAAAAAATTGGGAATTACTCACGTGAACTATAACGATATTATGTACATGCGACGTTTCTGTTTTATATCAAGAGATAACCTTCTTCAGGAAGTAATTCCCGATTTTTTCGAAAGTGAATAAATGTTAAATAGGTTAGTATTGCTTTTTTTTATAGTGATTGACACGTTTATTCCCACTTGTCCTGTTGAGTAGTTCTGTTGACAGAACTAATGAGAAAAAAATCCCAGTAGTTCTGTGACTTATAGGACTATGCTGGTATAGTAAAACCATTTCTAAAATGAACGCCCCTCTACCGAATTCTGTATTTTTTTTTTCTGTGTATTCTGTTTTTCTGTATTTCCTCTCACACGTTGAAATCATCACGGTTTTGTGGAGGGGAGTTCATTTTTAGAATGGTTTTACTATACATATAGTTTCTTATTAGGTTATTATTGACTAGATAAGTGACCATGTATTTATATAGGTTTTTAATTCACAGATATTTCAAGGAATTCAAATGGCACAGAGTGCAAATAGTAGGAATCCAAAACGTTAATAACTTTCAAACAAATCAAAGGACTTGAAATTCGGAAATTAATTAAAACTTGGATCAAACAAACAGGCTAGCTTCATTAACAGCTCCGCGAATGTACTTTGTATGTTGTACAAAACATTACCCTCTTTGCTCGGTTAGGTAAAACGTTAAAAAGGTAGAAGCGATCTAGTATACATTTTATCGAGTAAAGCTTCTAGCTACTACGGGGCTAGATGTTACTGTGTGAATTGATAGGCATTCATTATTTCAGCCATCGGACGTCCACTGCTGGACATATGCCTCCCTGAAACATTTCCAGTTGTTTCGCTCGTATGCAGTTACGTCCACGTGAACTAGGATCTTTGATCAGATCATCTGTCTATCTTGTTGGTGGACGTCCGACGCTGCGTTTTCCGATCCGTGGTCTCCAATAGAGGACTTTTCGACCCCATTGGCCATCCGTTCCCCTCACTATTATGACACTTTGAAGAGCTAATCCACGGGTCTATGCCGGTGAACTGCGTTATTATACGTATCTACTAATTTCCGATTAGATTCCGTAGAGAAACACCAAGCATAGCCCTCTCCAATAGCTCTTTGAGCTTTATTACAGTCTTATACAATTTGCAGTTACCCTATTTGTCAGTTGTATAAATATCCACTTTTTATGTAATTTAGATGAAATCGCGTTAGTGTACAGTGACCTAGAAATCTGAGATCTTCGCAAAGATTAATACTAAAAACCATTTTCTCACGCTCGGATAATAGAATTTTGGTCATAATCTTAAATTCCAATGTAGATTATATTTAATAGAGTTTATCGGAAAAGTTTTGTCAGATAAAATTAAGGCTAAACAGTATCGAAATTGAAATCTATTAGACTTAAAATATTAAAACCTACGCGATACGTGCCTAGGATTTTAAAGTAATAATGCTAATTTATGTATGTTTACGTGTTTAATGTGGATGTTTGTATATAATACACAGAATCACCCCGATTTACGTTCCCACTGCAGTTCATTTTCTTAAAGTTCTCAGAACATGCCGGTTTCCTCACGATGTTTGCCCTCCATGTTAGAGCACGTGTTTTCAAAGCCCACATAAATATTATCCAGAAAGAAAATACAAAGGTGCGCGGAGGCATTAGAACCCACGACCTTTGGAATAAAAGTCGAGTGTGCTTCCACTTAGCCAACACGGCTCTTCCAATCAGCCAACTAATCATACAATCCAACAATACACAATAGCGTAATTACGTTTCAGTAGCGTCCGTCATTGCTACAATACGGCTGAACTAAACTCAACATCGATGTTTGTTCAATGACCATCTACTTGTTGACATTACAACCGCTAGTGATGGGGTAAAGAGCTGGCAATACACACTCGAGTGTTACTGGCCTGAGAGTAGTACCACACCACATCTACCCACGTAGGTTGTCAAACCATCTAAGTCTAAGGGATTCCCTGAGACCTATAAATAAATCATCATCATCATAACAATCGTAATACATTATTTCTTTGTATCTTTAACCATTTAGGTTGAACGCGACGGAATTACATAAATGGAGTAACTCCTCCTATTTTTCAAACTTGTCTCTTGTTGTAGCAAAATTACTAGGTCTTATTGTGACATAAACACACCAACATATAAACTGCTCGTCGATGATTTATTAATATTTTCTACCATAGTGGTAGAAACTTATGTGGCATTTTCCCAACCTTATGTAGGTATACATTGTTTGTTAATTAACACTGAATTACGCGATAACCGCCAGTTGGTTGGAAAACTACACTAATTAGTGAGATGGCAACACAAACATTAAAACAAAATTTTCCCTTGAAATTGTTGCCAGCTAAGTCGTCGCATTAAATACTTGTAAGAACGTTGTAAACTTTGTACCAGAGCAAATATCAAAAGACTCTGCGTGAGATTACGAACAAACAAACAGGAATTTGGTAGAATGCAAATAAACCGTTGCCTTTATAGCAAGGCCTTTAAGTTTTTATGGAATTTAAGTAATCAAATATGTACATATTTTAATGTAAGAAAACGGAAGTGCAAATGTTATTTATAAGTTCTTTTTTATATTATTAATTAATATTTTTACAGAAAAGAGTAATGATAAATTAAATAAATATTTTAAATCTATACCAGCTGAGAATTGTAGGGGAAGTAGCTAAGGTAGAACCAGGAGATGGGCATAGGCTAGCTACTAGATCTTTCCGCGGGAAAGCTAGTTTTATCATTAAAAAAGTTTTATTAAGTTCTAGAGCTTAAAATAATTTTGAATATTTAAAGTCTCTCGCACCTAGTGGTATTATTGGTTATCAATACCAGTAGGTATTTGTTTAAATTGTTACTTTTTCACGTGTGATGGCTGAACTACCTAATAAAGTATTTTCAAAGAAAGAAAGAAAGAAAGAAAATAAACTTTATTTGAGACTACAACTTAAAAATTAAACTAAACTAAACAAAACAAATAAAGAGTGTCTCAAAAAGGCCTCCAACTCAGCATTTTCATTCTATCTGTCACACTTCTTAATGATTTCGGCGGGGTTTGAACCTACGACCTTCAGAATAAAAGTCGAGTGTGCTCCCACTTTGCCAACATGGCTTAAATTAATGTTTACTACCATTCAAAATTACAACCCATTGTGCATTGGAACCAAGTCTTTGCCTACATTACATTCATGATTAATATATAAGACAGATTTGTAAATAAGATTACGGATCAACCTGCGTTATTTTCATTTTTAAAAGTTACCTACCCAAACAAAAATCGAAAGTTTATACAACAACCTTCCTCCTCATTTTTATACTAGCGAACCGCCCTCGCTTCGCCTCGCCTACCAAATTATAAGTACCTATATAGGTACCATATTTAAAAATCGAGTGCTTACCCGTTTGACCCAAGATTTTTCTACCTAATATTATTTTTACCCGTTCAACCCAAAACATATGCTCCGTTCTACCCAAAGCAAAAATCTGAGTCGCAGTGTATTCTAAATAGTACAGACACCGCGTATTTTTATAGATTGAGGCATACCTACATAGGGACGGACAGACAGCGTTACCGACTTTGTTTTATATATCTAGTGACGATATTTTCAGATTCCGATTACCTTAAGTCTTATCGTGTATGTTTATTTACAAACTGGCATGAATATAAAGTAATAATAATTATATATAATTACAATTTCATGTTACTTGTTGTTTGTGATTTTTCCACTAAAATAGGTAAGTAACCATTTTTTGCAAAACATTGGATTTAATCTTTTTTATTAGGACCTTTAAATTATTAGTTATTGTATCTTATTTGCAAAATTATGCACAGTTTTTGTCTGTCTCTTTGTTTAGATAACAACAACAACCTTAAATTAGTAACCATGGTTGCAATAAAATAACAAGTTAAATGAAAAAAATATAGTTTACGCAGAGTCTATGGTTGAATAAGCACGACACGACACGACAGCAAACAAACTTAAAAGTGATCCTACGTAAAATAAAATTAAATACATTGCATTAGTAAAATTAAAAAATATTCAAATATACAAATTTAATCTTTTGAACAGGTTTATTTATAGTTATATATATCTGGTTTTATATATTTTTGAAAAGCAGAGAGTCATCAAAAACATCAAAAACATTAAAAATAACAGTTGTGTATTATTTTAACATTTTTTTTTATGTCTGAATTTGAATTTCTTTTATAAATATTAAATTTTTTTTGTGGTTTAAAAATGTTTATTTTATTTATATTCTTTGCTGTGTGTGTGCTACATTTATATCAGTGTTTGCGATTGAGGAATCGTCCTCCGCTCCTAGACGGCGCTTGGCCAATCATTGGACACTCTTTAAAATGTGCAAAGGGTAATTAAAATAAATTGTTAAGTCATTATAACAATCCAAACTACATCTCATTGGGCCAGGTTATCCTCAATAGAACCCATTATAAATCTAAGGAGAGCAAATCTCCCATCGGTAATCGCAGTATGTTAGCAAAGTTGAAACAATTGAAACGGCTTTATTTCAATATTGTTGGGCCTGTGAGCCAATTCATACCTTATACTTTTTGTTAATTTTATTTCTACTTCTAATATAATGTATTTCAGACCTTCAATATTTAATGGAAACAGAAACAGCGAACAATTTAAAAAGAGGCATTGATATTGGAACTTTACGGCTTGGTGCATGGGACATATATAGTACGTTAAATTTATCCCTTAAATAAATTCATATTTAAAATAGTGTATAAATAAATATGATTAATATACTGATTTTTAGTTGTATCGAATCCAGAGGATTGCCATTTGATGTCTTCTTGTATAAAGAAGGATACTTTATACGATTTACTGAAGATATATTTCGGAGAAGGATTAATTACCTCTTACGGTTTGTATTTTATATTTTTTTATATTATTTATGTAAAGATAATTAAATTATAAATCAATGAACATAGGTACATATTTGGCTATTCAACTTATTATTGATAGCGTTAAAGTTAAAAAAATTGCGTTAAAAGTCTAAGGATGGTACGAATATCTCTGAACCTATTATTTATCTTGGGCATTTGCGTGTATTCGATATCCATACCAGGCAGGATAATATTTGTTCAGATTGTCTGGGTTTTATACATATATGTATAACAAAAACTATATATCAATGTTTGTATATTATATTTAGTATATCAGGGGGGCTAGCCAAGTGTAAAGTAAGGCGATCATCGCCATCGTTACAAAATGTATGGATTTGACATAAACCTTCGATTAGTCACGTGATCTTTTTCAAAAATTTACATACATTTCTATTACTTTTGACAATTAACTTCGCTATCTAGTTGTTTCTCTCGAGATTTTCTAGCGTTCGCTAAATAGCTGTAGATATCTATCGTATCGAATCAAAATGGCGATTTCATAAACAACAGCTGTAGGACATAGATGTAAACAAAGTGGTTTGCTTTGAGAATCTAAAAATAATTTTAATTTGTTCAAAATGTATACGATGCGTTTATTGTAGTCAGCCTAAAATAAAAATGTTTGGCTTAGACGCCAAACAAGATACTTACCGTTATCGGCAGAATATGGAAAGTATTGGCGAAATGAAAGAAACATTATTTATGGAGCATTTTAGTCTCAGCAAAGCATTATTTAATAAGCTTCCAAGTGATATTCATAATTTCTTATTTATTTGTGTTGTTTGTGTCCTTTCTTTAATAAGTGTTTTGCTAGTGCTAGTCTATAATAGGCACACATTTCATATTTTAAGTCCTCATTCATAAAAACCATTGTTTTTTTGTTATTTTAATGTTGACTGTGCCTAAATAAATAAATAAATCTTTAGGATTTTATGGAAATAAATGACTCAAATATTTAAATCTTTGCCGTGAGTAAAGCAACAGTAATCAAACTCTTATAAAGGATCTTATTAAAATGATTTGTCTAATCTATTAAATTATAAATAAAAGTACACGGTTAAAGTTAGAAACATATTTTATTTTTAAACAAAGTACAATTTACCTTAAGAATAAATGAATAGTCTTAAGAATAAATAGTCTTAGCAGTATCAAACTCACAAGGCGCTTTTTATTTGTACAAAGACACTTTGCACGTTGTGGATGGTTGTTACGTTGGTATCACACAAAATCACTCGCTACCAAGCTGTACATAGCTGTATAATGCCGTCTCTAGCCCTAATATTGTTTAAGTAATATTTGGAAACGGCCGAGGACATTATTGCGGTCAGCTTTCACCTTCACCTTACGGGCTTCAGTCTGTGTCTGTCTCTCCTCCAACTGGTTGAGTTCTTGGTGGTGGAGTAGATTGCAGCAACTATTTTTATAGAAAATCAGCTATTTTAAGTAATTTTCGTTAGATAGGTTGGTCCTAAAAATTTCAAGTGGTTTAATTTGTTTATTTACGTTATCTTCTTCTTTTATTTTACTTCCCAGACTAAAACGTAGTGATTATATTCTCTTTGTCCCAGACTTTCCATGACACATGCGTTTCATTTCAATTTACAAATAGGTTTTACTGTAGTTATAAAAATGAAACAATTTTTATTTCCCTTTCAACGTAATAACCATGCGGTAAAATTTAAGAACTTTGCTTAAATTATCAAAAACAAAATATAATAAGCCTCCACACGCAATGAAAACATGATAACTTTTTCTTAAATTTAATTGAATATGTATTAGTTTTTCGTAGACCGGAACGTAATGTCTAAGCGTTGTCATTTGACCTATGACATCAAACATAGACAAAACGCCGCGGAGTTTAGCCTACATGCGTATCGAAAAAGCTTGAGGTTTGATTACCAACCGAAATTCGTCATGGTTTAAGCGATAGGAAAGTAAGTAAGTAAGTTGTCAGTTAGCGATGGCAACTTGTCTAAGGGCCCAGATATCTAGCACCCGTAACACAAGCTTCGAGCTTACCACGGGGGTAACTGAAGATATTGCTGTGTGAATTGTCCAGAAATATTTATTATTTAATTACCTCAGTAAGTCAAATTAGATTGACAACCGTGGTTTCTGTATACTTTCTTAAATCTTGAAAAAGCATACGCAGCTTCATTGACTTTTATCTTTTCAGGACATACTTGGCTATCTCACCGTCGGCTTCTAAGTCCTTCATTCAACCAGCAAGTGTTGGACGATTACATGACAGAGTTCAATAATGGGGCCAAAGAAGTGCTCTGTGATATGAGGAAGCAAGCCGGGAATGGACCTTTTGACCATTTTGACGTAATCGACGAGTCCTTGTTTGTTACTATTTGCGGTAAGAATGTCTTCATTTATATAACCCGCGCAGATAGAAAATTGATTTGAAAATGGCGGCGGGTAGGTACGTATGGTACGATTGGCAAAACAAGGATAAAAGTATAGACAGCGATAAAGAGTGAGCGAGAACGCATGCGAGCGGACGCCATTTATAAATCAATTCTTTAAGTGCGCGGCTTATACATAACATATATTTTATGTAGGAGTCTGTTTTTGATTGGGTAGCTAATCCTTACAATATTATGTATATACGCGAAAGTTTCTTAGTATTAATGGATCTAGATGTTTATTTATATGTTAATATTTTAATATACCTAGTTTAGTCTTTAGAAAACTTACAGCTCGTTAATAATACTAATTCAATGTTTTAATAGCAATGGATACTGTAGTAGTAATTGCGGTGGTTTACTGTGGTACCTTAATAATTGTTTGTTTTCTATTAAAATCCCATGCATGCAAAACATGAAGTTAATTAAGTTAATTTTTCAGCCACAATAAATAAATAAATAAATAAATAAATATTACTGGACAATTTACACAGCGACATCTAGCCCCGTGGTAAGCTCGAAGCTCGAATGATTGGATCTTACAAAGATGACAACGACAAACAGGCTTACAAACATTACAGGACCGCCAGAAATAATTTCAAAGATTGTTTCGTTCAAAAAATCACAAAATTCTGGTATCATGTTGATCTGATTTACAAACTCTCTGGCATGAAAGACCGCGAAGAGATGTATTTAAAGGAAATGGAGATTGTAACACGACAGGTAATACTTACTTCCTTACTAATATAACTAGTCATCATCATCATGAATAATGATTGGTAGAGATTTCTAGGAATAGAACAGATTTATATGATGGTTATGATGAGAATTATAGTATTGCAAAAAGGTACGTAAAGGTAAATAAAATTATTCAATTTCAAAATTTTCGTGAGTAATACTATTTATTTCAAAAACGTTCATTTAAAATTTGTGTAAATACGTGAGTAATTCCCGTTTTTAAAATGAAGTAAATATAATTTACATTAGTAAAAGTTTGTGTAAGTTAGTATAATGTTTGTCATAAGCTTGCTATTATTTTTTGTTTTAGATATTCGATAAAAGGGTATCTACATTTAGCAGCAAGAATAACTTGGCTGAAGGTTAGTACAATAGATTAGATACCACTGATATAAAATACCTTAACATTAAAATAACTAATAAATAATTAAATTAACTAAATTAATAACCTCGTTATCATGGTCATGATATAATAAACTAACAAAATATAGATCCCAAAATAAAAGAAAATTAAGGCTTTCCTGAGCATATGTTTTTATCACGTTTTTGTTACATGCAAAAGACTCAAATTAATCCGTTTATTTTAGATGTGAGCAATTCTAAATACAAATCATTTATGGAACATCTTCTACATATGATGGAAGATGGTCAATTCTCCCAACAAGAAGTATTCGATGAAGTGAAGACATTCATAGGAGCAGCTACTGATACCATGTCTGTGGCTTTGTCGATGGTGCTTCTGTGTGTGGGAAGCTACCCGCAAGTTCAACAAAAACTTTGGAAGGAGTAAGTATTAAGAGCCGTGTTAGCTAAGTGGGAGAACACTAGACTTTCATCCCGAAGGTCTTGGGTTCAAACCCCACCGCGCACCTCTGATATTTCTTCTTGAAAAATGATGTGAGCTTTTATATCACGTGCTCTTACGCTTATGCGTACGTATTTTTCTTGAAACGTTGTTTTTTTATTTAGATTACAATCAGTGTTTGGAGATTCAGACAGAGATGTAGATAAGGATGATTTGTCTAAGATGAGATACTTGGATGCTGTTATAAAGGAGACACTTCGATTGTACCCAACTGCACCATTAGTTGGGAAATGTTTGGAAAAAGATATGACGATACGTAAGTTTTTACATAATGTCTTTTAATTTTTCCTTCTTTTAAGTAACTATAAAGCGATTAGCACCCCATTTATGATCTCACTGCTGGGACATGAGATTTCTCTTAACGACACACATTCGGCCTTAATTTATCAAGTTGGCCGAATACGTACTGTTAAATGTCACATGTCTTTTAAACTTAAGTTTCAAGAAAACGAGAGTTTCCTCACGATTATTAACTTCAACGTTAAATCACACGTTTAATCGCACATAAATATTTCAAAACGAGAAATCTAGAAGTGTATGACGGGGCTTAACCACGACTTTCCTATTGAAAGTCAAGTGTGCTTACCCAACACGACTATCTCAAGAATCCTTGTATAAATAAATAAATAAATTGAATATTGCTGGATAATTCACACAGCAACATCGAGGCCCGTAATAAGCTCTAAGCTTATGTTACGTGTGCTAGATTTCTGATATACTTAGAATATACATAGATAGATAGATATTTTTTTATTATACATAACACCCAGATCCTCGGAACAAATATTTGCAAATCATACAAATTTTTGTCCCGAGGCGGGAATCGAACCCGATAAGAATAAGCCTTTTGTTTGACAGGTAACTATACACTACCGGCTGGTAGTAAGAGCTACATATTGCTGTATGGTCTGCTGCGGCACCCGTCCTGGGGCCCCGATGCCGACCAGTTCAGGCCGGAGCGGTGGTTGGACGGCTCTGTACCTTCCACTCATAGAGTCCACGCTGCTTTTGGCATCGGGAAGAGACGTTGTATAGGTCAGTATACAGCTGGGTTACAAGACGATAATAAAAATTAATCATTCAGTACAATATTGACGATCTCTGTGGCGCAGCAGGCGGAGGTCCGCCTGCGACTCACGACCAAGGTTGCGGGTTCGATTCCTGCCTCCGCAGGAATCCGCAAATATATGTTTAGAGTGTCTGCGTGTTATATAATTGTATAATCTAGCCAGTCCCGACCCGTCCACCCACTGGACTTTTCCACCAGTGGGTGGACGGGTAATTCACGAGTAGGTACCCTTCCACCCACCACGCTAGTGTGAACAGAAATAGCACCCGTAACACACTTCGAGCTTACCACTACCTACAGTGCACAGAATGATGCTTTGTTCTGGGTGTATATTCTATGTAAAATATAAATGATAAATATTTTATTTGTTATAGTATTAAAGATATCAGATTTCTAGTAGGTACCCACCCCTAACACAAGCTTTGAGCTTAACACGGGGCTACTTTACGCAGCAAAGTAGCCCGTCCACAGTTTTGTCCAGCAATATTAATTTATTCGATAATACTATGGGTTAATTTTAGCAGATCCAGATCTCATCGCTTTAGGATAAATCTGTAATGATGTAATGATAAATAAATAATTATTTTCCAGGTGCAAACTACTCAGTGATGGTGATGAAGGTCTACATAAGTTGGGTTCTCCGCAGGTACTCTGTCTCTGGTGACGTCACGCGAATGAGACAACAATTCCTACTGATATCCCAGCCTGTGGCATCACACCAATCACACCATGTTGCCTTAGAGCTACGAAACACTGAGCAATAGATATCTAGGTTTAACAAATTCAATGCACTAATTTGAAATTAATTTGAACAATGTTTAACCCAATAAAGTTTACTTATAACATTTTTATATATTTGTATGATTACTAGTTATAAGTTTTGTTTTATATTATATTTATGGATGTACAGGGGGTTTATAATTATTTAAAAAATCTTGCCTAGAATAGATCGCCCTTTAGCGATATGGTAACCCATTGTACTATGGAATTTTGTTTGTATGTTGAATTTGTAAATCTTTTTATAAATATACAATAAAGCTATTTAATAGATTTATTGATTGTTTTCATTTTATATTAGGTAAGTGTGTTTATGTTTATTTTTTCTTCGTACATCGTAACACAACGTATTAAAACTGTTTAAGAGGCCTTTTACCGGAAATCGCGAAATTGTTCGGTTTTCTCGTCCTAATTCTATGGTTTACGTTAGTTGTTTGATATTACAATTACATCTTTATAATAGTTCGTTTTCTCCTCTACAAAAGTAGTAAGAAACATTTTAGATAACTTGTTTATATATTGAGTAATAATCATTCTCCGGATACATGTTTCGTAAAAAACGCTCGAAGACCTGTTTTCTTAGCTCTAATTTGTAGATTCTAACGAATATGGGCGATCAAACTAATTTTTATTATGTTACGTATATCCTATTCTTCATTTAGAGTAGAGTACATTTTCGTTAAATGCTTTTATTCTAAAGATATACCGAATTTAATATCGACCGAAAATGCTTCGAAACAAACCTCAATAACTCCGAAGTTCTAAATCAATGGGACGTCATATTTATATCAAAATATTTATCAACATTTGCTTAAACTATGATATTAATTTTAATTTGTAGAACGGTTTTGGTAATGTTTTATGAATAAAATAAAACTACCATAATTTAGTAGTTTTTTCATTCAGCCGGCTTTTTCCATTTAGTACCGCGCGAGCGCTTGTCGAGGTCGGACCTATGTCGGTTGTTCTTGAATAAAATATAGAAATATTTCGTAAAATGTCAGTGTGTGGGACTGTCAATTGCTGTAAAAACGCTGTTAGTGTGCGTGTATGTGTTATTGCGATACTACGACCGACATAAGTTGATCCGTTGATAACGATCAATTGTTATTTTTATTGATAACGATCAATTGTTGTTGTTGCTGGCCTAAGAATTGTACCACTTGTTGCTGGCCTAAGAATTGTACCACATCATTGTCATCTTGTTTAACCTTATTTATTTGGAGGTTATGCTGTAGGATGTGGATTGCATATCTAAAGTTATCTATCCTAATTAAAAAACAACAAGGCAACTTTTTTTGGTGAAACCGTCCAACGACTAAATGTAATTATGCCTATGATTTTTTTAGATTATGACTAACTTGCCGACCCGCCGACAGCTGCGCTTGCGTTTTTACGTTATTTACTAGTTTATGTTTTATAGCCTTTTTCGATCATTTTACTATCCAATACTGAAATCATATTTTAAATCGGACCCGCGGTTCCTGAGTAGCACGTTCAAACAAATAAACAAGCAATCTCCTCAGCTTGATAATTGTAGTATAGATTTCCATAATATTTATTACAAAGAAAATATTCCGTAATTTTTTGTTCTTATTTTTACCGAGTATCCAATATGTAAACAAAAAATAATGTACCTTTCTAATAAATATATTATTTATTGTAAACATTAAATATGTACCTTTCTAATAAATACAGGGCGTCCCAAAGTTATGGGCCATGGAGGGGAAGTACCTTAAATATCGTAGATAGTGAATTTTGCTCAAACAAGACTTCATTTTATTTTTAAAAGTTAGTAATTCTGCATTCATTGATTTTCTAAAAATTACTTGCTTTGTCTGGGAATCGAACCGACTTACATGTAGAAAAAAAATACTCGATTTTTATGATACCAATCGAAAGAAAAGCTAAAAAATAATAACTCTGCTTAAGTAACATAGTATTTTAAAAGAAAGGAACAACGTGAAATTAATTATTTTAATCAAATAAAAAACATGAAACATTTTTTTTTGTAAATTAATTAATTAAATTACTTACTTTTTAAAATAAAATGAAGTCTTCTTTGAGCAAAATTCACTATCAACGATATATATGGTACTTCCCCTTCATGGCCCATAATTTTGGGACGCCCTGTATATAAAATAACACCCCTATTCACGTTCCCACTGCTGGGATAGGGACTTCTCTCTTGACGAGATAGATTAGGCCTTAATTCACCACGCTGGCCAAGTGCGGGTTGGTTTTTTAGGGTTCCGTAGCCAAATGGCAAAAACGGAACCCTTATAGATTCGTCATGTCCGTCCGTCCGTCCGTCCGTCCGTCCGTCCGTCCGTCCGTCCGTCTGTCCGTCCGTATGTCACAGCCGTTTTTCTCGGAAACTATAAGAGCTATAACGTTGAAATTTGGTGAGTAGATGTATTCTGTTAACCGCACTAAGATTTCAGAAAATAATTGAAAAAAAAATCATAAAATTTGGGGGTCCCCATACACAGGACTGAAATTTAAAAACTTTTTTTTAATCCAACCCATACGTGAGGGGTATCTATGAATAGGTCTTCTAAAATCATAACAATGTTTCTAAAACCATTTTATTCTAAACTTAATAGTTTGGACGTGAGACTCTTCCAAAGTGGAAAACAGAGTGTCCCCCCCCCCCCCCCTCTAATTTCTAAACTAAGAGGATGATAAATCTAGAAAAAATATATATTGTACATAACCATAAAAACTAACAACGAAAATTGGTTTGAACGAAATCTATCAAGTAGTTTTTTTATAATACGTCATAAACTATTTCATATAAACAATTGCTGCGGAAGCCTACATGGGCGAGTCCGACTCGCACTTGGCCACTTTTTTTAATATATAAATGAAATATTTTCAATAAGTTCGTAATTAAATAAAAATAAATATAAAGTTCGAAACTACAAAGATAATACCTAAACATAATGATAATAACATGGTATATTTATTCAAACACAAATATACCATCTAACAAAACAAGCAACTTAAATATATATATAGGTAATATAATTTATTTGTTTTGTTATAATTAGAATTTGTATTTAGTCCGTTCAATTTAGACTTTCGAACTTACATAAAGTCCCAACATTCGACAAAAAAAACATTTAATTACAAACCTACACATCAAATTTCAGAAGAATCGGTTTAATAATGAGCCCATAAGATGAGATGAATGAGGTGAGGACATTTAACTTCAATAAGACTATTTTCAGTTTTATTCTTATATAGATAATTATTAATCATGAATGTTTTAATTTAAAATTATGTACTTAATTGATTTCAAATAATCAATCAGATTTAAAATGAATATTGATATTATTAAGATAAAACATAATTGATTCAAATATTGAAATAAAAATATCCGCCATTTTGAATTTAGGAAAATATATTAAACACCTATCAATTAAATAAAAACATTAATATAATAATTATTTCAGAATGAAACTGAAAAAAATCCACTCAATAAAATGGAATTTATTCGATGCCATTTTCTACAGATCTAAAATAATTATTAGTATATTTGTATGTTTTAGATCGACGAAGTATCAAGATCATTTAGTATTTTTCATAGAATTCGCGTGACGCGCCGGTCACGTGGTGCATAAAATATCCAATTTCGCAAAACTTCAAAAATTTAACAGGGCTCTTAATGGATTTAAGCCATAATGTCGTTTAATTTGTCGTATACCTAATAGTCCGGGATCCGTAGTACATTGGAATCAAGTGATTACTAACAAGCTAATTTTTCGTGAGTATCTTAATTTTAATGAGACGCCCAAGAATATCCTATACTCAACTTTTGATTGTGGTAGCTAACAGAGATATCGAGGATTAAATATGTCGATTTGATGATCCAAAAAAATTGATTACTAACCGGTTGTTTTTTAGTTATATCGTAAGATAATGATCTAAATTATATGAAAAAATGTTTGTCCTACAAAACCTATGGTTTGATCAAAGAGTCCCCCATTTCCAAAATGTATCGAAAACAAGGTCAAAATAAATGATTACTAACCAGCTGATTTTTTGTTGTATACTTAATTAATATTTATAAAATCTAAATGACATATTGTCCTACAAATTTCGTGGTACGTTATCCCGGTCCTACGGTCCAAAGTTGTAGTACACATCCTTGATGTAAAAATAATTACTATCAAGCTGAATTTTCGTGAAAAGCTTCGTTTCGATGAGACGCCCAAAAATATCCTATACCCAACTCTCAATTGTGGTAGCTAACAGAGATATCAAGGATTAAATAATGTCGATTTGATGATCCAAAAAAATTGATTACTAACCGGTTGTTTTTTGGTTTTATCGTAAGATAATGATCTAAATTATATGAAAATATATTTGTCCTACAAAACCTATGGTTTGATCAAAGAGTCCTCCCTTTCCAAAATGTATCTAAAACAAGGTCACAATAGATTACCAACCAACCAGTCATAATAACTTATTTTTAGGGTCCCATAGCCAAATGGCAAAAACGGAACCTTTATAGATTCGTCATGTCTGTCCGTCCGTCCGTCTGTCCGTCCGTACCTAAGACCTTAGCGGTGCGAACTATAAAGGTGGATGAGAATCGCATAGTGCGGGTGTATGAGATATATCCAGTTATCCACTAAATACGGGTTATAATTCGCCGTGCGTCTGCTTGTCCTGGAGTGGAAAGGAGATGGTGGAATCAGGTCATTAAGTATGTTCAAGTCATGTAGGTGGTTTATTTTTGAATATCGAACAACCTCCTTAGCTTTATAATTATTGCTGTTACCCACGACTTTGTCCGCGTCGTTTTCTGATATTATTTTAGACAATTTAGTTTTTAATAATAATTATTTTAATACTTCTGCGTAGCGCGTTCAAACAAACTCTTCAGCTTTATAATATTCAAATAAGTATAGTTGTATAAATACTTAATACCTACAATATTTTTTTACCTAGATAACTATAAAATAAAGTTATTTAAATTTTAAAAAAATCACTATCTTATCCATAATCACAAAAAGAACTCTCTTTCGGGGGATCGAACTCGGTGACGCACAGTCACCGAGTTTGATCCTTGCCATTACGCCAACTGAGTAGATGCGAACACCGACGAAATATGTCTTTGGTATAATTACAAATTATATTTTATTGCGGGTGTGTTGTTACACTGACGCCGACTTAGCTTTCTATGTTACAAATAGGCAAACTTAAAAATTACAATTCTTGTCGGACTAGCGATACATACCTGTTTTTTTGTAGGACATTGTTACATTTGGGCAAGGAACACACTAACCTATTCTGTAATATTTTTGTCCTACAGTTACTAATGAGATAAATGGTCTTGTGGTATTAACAATGTCTAGGCGTAGGACCGGGATAACGTACCACGAAATTTGTAGGACAATATGTCATTTAGATTTTATAAATATTAATTAAGTATACAACAAAAAATCAGCTGGTTAGTAATCATTTATTTTGACCTTGTTTTCGATACATTTTGGAAATGGGGGACTCTTTGATCAAACCATAGGTTTTGTAGGACAAACATTTTTTCATATAATTTAGATCATTATCTTACGATATAACTAAAAAACAACCGGTTAGTAATCAATTTTTTTGGATCATCAAATCGACATATTTAATCCTCGATATCTCTGTTAGCTACCACAATCAAAAGTTGAGTATAGGATATTCTTGGGCGTCTCATTAAAATTAAGATACTCACGAAAAATTAGCTTGTTAGTAATCACTTGATTCCAATGTACTACGGATCCCGGACTATAATAAATAAGATAAATTATATTTTAGTACCTACTTTAGTAGGTAGGTACATAATAATGTAATGAATGAGTCTTGTCTTTGAGAGTCGCAATGTTTGATTGGAGTCTAGGAGTTCTAATAAAGACACGCGCTCAAGCGTGGTAGATCTTTATAAACGTAGGATTACGTTTCAAACAAAACTCTAATTTTTAAAACGCTATTGAGCGATGGCGCGGTTTTGGCCTAGTTATAGGTGTTTCTTTGAAAGGCAACGGAACTAGCATAGAACATACATAAATAGTAATAGTATCCGTGCATGGATCCTTTCAAATAACGCTTCACTCATTCGTTCATTTGGAGTCAGCGTTTTATCTTCTGGATACATATTCGCTTTAAAACCCGTTAGAGACCAATGTCCGCGAAAAAGAAGTGATGACTCACCGCGGCGGGTTGAATGAATGAATGAACACTGAATTGTACTTAAAAATAATTATACAGAAAAACATATAACAACTTAATACTAGCTATAAACAAAAGTATAAAGATATCGCTCAATCTTCCAGGTAAATGTAGCTAATAGCCGTAGGAGATAAATAATAATAAATAAATAATAAACCAATAAGTAACCAAATATATAGATTGACTTGGTATTATCACCACGCTACCTACCTACCTACCTTAAGGACAATCATCATTACCCCTATTTACGTTCACACTGCTGGGACACAGGGACTTCTCTCATGACGAGACAGATACCTAAGGCCTTAATTCACCACGCTGGCCAAGTGCGGGTTGGTGAATGTCATGTCCCTCAAATTTCAAAGTTCTTTAATTAAGTCGTTTTTATCACGATGTTTGCCTTCACCGTTAGAGCACGTGTTACACGGAATACATTTTTCATGAAAAAAAAAACCAAATGTGCCCTGGGGGGTTTGAACCGAAGATCTTCGGAATGAAAGTCGAATGTGCTCCCGTTTATCCAACACGGCTCTTGGTTGGACAATGTAGTTAAGGTAGACAAATTTTATTGTAAACAAATTATTTGTGATTGATAACTAAAAAGGTTTTTTTATTAATTTGTTACCTATTTTGTTAATCTGGTAATTAGGGTTGTTGTTGTTCAAGTGGCTAGAGTGTTTTCATAAATATAAGACTAATATTATAAAGGCAAAAGTTTCTGTGTTTGTCTATACCCTGAATTAACATATTATGATACCTTCACCTGAATCAGACAAGCCGTTCATGAGTATTAAAATAACAACGAAAATTGGTATTGATTTTTATAAATTAAGATTAGTTTTGTACAGGCATATAAGGCTATCCTGTGTCATATTATCTAAAACAGGTTGACAATAATGCTAATTGATGTAGGTACCTATAATAGGATATTCTTATTTACTAAATTTTCAAGTTCATCGTTCTTTATCATACTACTCATTGGTTCATAAAAAGATAAAATTTAATGCATCCTGTGTACTGACAGGATGCAATGCAAGGTTATTCAAATTGCATAAAATAAAAAAATAAGAACTAATCACCTTACTTAAAACTTGTTTGTTGACTGAATTTTCACAATAGCATTAACTTTCATAAGATTACCAGAACAATCTAACGAATCCCACGTTAATAATATATATAATAAGAAATAGATAATTAATATTATTAATTTTATTTATGTAAAATGATGTTTATTTTGTTTATTCTGGTGTCTTTATGTTTAGTGCATGTATATCAATGTTTTCGATTGAGGAATCTTCCTCCACTTTTGGATGGTGCTTTGCCTATTATCGGACACTCGCATATGGTAGCTAGAGGTAAGTCAACATCGACACTCCTTTTACGTTCCCACTGCTGGGACACAGGGCCTTCTTTTCAAAGCACGCATAATTATTTCAAGAAGAAAATTCAGAGACTCGCGATTAGGTTTGAACCTTTGGAATGAAAGTCGAGTGTGTTCCCACATAACTAACACGGCTCAATATTACCTACACAATAAAATGCTATCGTATTGAAAAAAGTTTATTTTGTTCACCGTTGTTGAATAATAAATGGCCTGATATAATAGTTCTTCTTTACATTTCTAGATCTGCAAAAAGTGATAGAAACAGCCACGCGGGATTGTTTCAAACGAGGAATTGACATTGCCACCGTGCGAGTCGGCTCGTTCGTTGTTTATGGTTTGTACTCAAAAGTAATTTCTTAAAAAAAGTATTTATCCTGCATTGATGTGATTAAAAAACAGGACTTCGGGGACACAATCATTAACTTGGACCCAAAAATCATTGCTTGGACCCGATAAATTAGGCCCACGAACACAATTGACATTAGTCGCATTAATCGTGTTTTTGCATGGCGTTGTTTCTGATCAAATTAAATTCACGTGACTCTTGAGAGAGCCGCATCTCCCGTTTTTTTAATGATATCAATGTTATCCTGACAATTATCTATTAAGGCTACTATGTATTGCAAAGGTGAAAGGTTTATATATTTCTGATTTTTATTCCTATTTAAAAATACTGATAACCTATTTGTTTTAGTCGTAGCGGGTCCTGAAGAAAGCCAGCTGGTGGCGTCTTGTCTAACCAAAGATATCTCCTCAAGCCTTACTTCGGTGAAGGGTTACTCACTGCTAATGGTTTGTATGCTATACTTTAGATAACAACAAGGTATTCATAATATTTAACTTTCAAAATTTTCGTGAGTCGTCCACGAAAACCTTCTGACAAAGACTGCTCTTGATTTGGTCGAAACGTCGAGAGTTGTTTAACTCCAGTGTAAATACGTGAGTAATACCCGTTCTTATAAAATGTATTAATATGGATACAATTCGGAATAGACGGAAAATTCATGAGTCCGGCGATGGTTATAAAAAATATTTAAGTTTTAAACTAAACTAAATTACATTCTTTAATTATACTTTTCTGTTTAAGGTCATAAATGGATGAAGCATCGTCGTTTGATCAATCCAGCGTTCAGACAACGAGTGTTAGACGGGTACATAGGGGTATTTAACAGCGCTGCTAAAGTGTTGGTGGAGAAACTACGAACTGAAGTCGGCAAAGGCCCTTTTGATCACTTTTCCTCTATCGAACCTTCTATATTTGCCAGCGTCTTTGGTAAGTGATCATAACAAGTGTTAGAAAACCCGTACGATTTCGGGGAGAAGAGGATCCCTAAAGTATGTCCTTATTAGACCTATCTATTGGTTTTTTAAGAACATTAAAGAGCTAACTTATGATATACCTACTTAAGTCTATTATAATGATACTAGAGTCAACATTATGTCACACTTTTGATCCATCTTTGATCACCATGTTACCAGCCTTGCCAAGTTGGGTAGGTTGATATATTCAGTTTTGTTATGCGTATGGTATAAATCATTTACTTGTTTATTTTTATTTTACAGCAACAACAATAGGCACATCCCAAGACAATAAGGACATCGAAGAAAACAAACATTTTAAGAAAATGAGATCGAGTTTTATCGATTGTTTCATAGAACAATTAAGAGCCTTGTGACGTTACGAAGTTTTGCGAAATTGGATATTTTATGCACCACGTGACCGGCGCGTCACGCGAATTCTATGAAAAATACTAAATGATCTTGATACTTCGTCGATCTAAAACATACAAATATACTAATAATTATTTTAGATCTGTAGAAAATGGCATCGAATAAATTCCATTTTATTGAGTGGATTTTTTTTCAGTTTCATTCCGAAATAATTATTATATTAATGTTTTTATTTAATTGATAGGAGTTTATATATTTTCCTAAATTCAAAATGGTGGATATTTTTATTTCAATATTTGAATCAATTATGTTTTATCTTAATAATATCAATATTTATTTTAAATCTGATTGATTATTTGAAATCAATTAAGTAGGTACATAATTTTAAATTAAAACATTCATGATTAATAATTATATATATAAGAATAAAACTGAAAATAGTCTTATTGAAGTTAAATGTCCTCATTCATCTCATCTTATGGGCTCATTTTTAAACCGATTCTTCTGAAATTTGGTGTGTAGGTTTGTAATTAAATGTTTTTTTTTTGTCGAATGTTGGGACTTTATGTAAGTTCGAAAGTCTAAATTGAACGGACTAAATACAAATTCTAATTATAACAAAACAAATAAATTATATTACCTATATTTAAGTTGCTTGTTTTGTTAGATGGTATATTTGTGTTTGAATAAATAAAAGTTTCGTTAATGAAGGTTTTAATTATGTTTAGGTATTATTTTTGTAGTTTCGAACTTTATATTTATTTTTATATTTATTGGTATCCATTTATCTACATATGTCATACACAGATGTAGAATATCCATTTATCTACATATGTCATCTTGAATAATTCCCATTATATTTTTATTTTGATAAACTATTTATTTTTATTTTATTACGAACTTATTTGAAAATATTTCATTTATATATTAAAAAAAAAAACCAACCCGCACTTGGCCAGCGTGGTGAATTAAGGCCTAATCTATCTCGTCAAGAGAGAAGTCCCTATCCCAGCAGTGGGAACGTGAATAGGGGTGTTATTTTATATACAGGGCGTTCCAAAATTATGGGCCATGAAGGGGAAGTACCATATATATCGTTGATAGTGAATTTTGCTCAAAGAAGACTTCATTTTATTTAAAAAAAAGTAAGTAATTTAATTAATTAATTTACAAAAAAAATGTTTCATGTTTTTTATTTGATTAAAATAATTAATTTCACGTTGTTCCTTTCTTTTAAAATACTATGTTACTTAAGCAGAGTTATTATTTTTTAGCTATTCTTTCGATTGGTATCATAAAAATAGAGTTTTTTTTTCTACATGTAAGTCGGTTCGATTCCCAGACAAAGCAAGTAATTTTTAGAAAATCTATGAATCCAGAATTACTAACTTTTAAAAATAAAATGAAGTCTTCTTTGAGCAAAATTCACTATCTACGATATTTAAGGTACTTCCCCTCCATGGCCCATAACTTTGGGACGCCCTGTATTTATTAGAAAGGTACAATTATTTAATGTTTACAATAAATAATATATTTATTAGAAAGGTACATTATTTATTGTTTACATATTGGATACTCGGTAAAAATAAGAACAAAAAATTACGGAATATTTTCTTTGTAATAAATATTATGGAAATCTATACTACAATTATCAAGCTGAGGAGATTGCTTGTTTATTTGTTTGAACGTGCTACTCAGGAACCGCGGGTCCGATTTAAAATATGATTTCAGTATTGGATAGTAAAATGATCGAAAAAGGCTATAAAACATAAACTAGTAAATAACGTAAAAACGCAAGCGCAGCTGTCGGCGGGTCGGCAAGTTAGTCATAATCTAAAAAAATCATAGGCATAATTACATTTAGTCGTTGGACGGTTTCACCAAAAAAAGTTGCCTTGTTGTTTTTTAATTAGGATAGATAACTTTAGATATGCAATCCACATCCTACAGCATAACCTCCAAATAAATAAGGTAAAACAAGATGACAATGATGTGGTACAATTCTTAGGCCAGCAACATTTGGTACAATTCTTAGGCCAGCAACAACAACAATTGACCGTTATCAATAAAAATAACAATTGATCGTTATCAACGGATCAACTTATGTCGGTCGTAGTATCGCAATAACACATACACGCACACTAACAGCGTTTTTACAGCAATTGACAGTCCCACACACTGACATTTTACGAAATATTTCTATATTTTATTCAAGAACAACCGACATAGGTCCGACCTCGACAAGCGCTCGCGCGGTACTAAATGGAAAAAGCCGGCTGAATGAAAAAACTACTAAATTATGGTAGTTTTATTTTATTCATAAAAAATTACCAAAACCGTTCTACAAATTAAAATTAATATCATAGTTTAAGCAAATGTTGATAAATATTTTGATATAAATATGACGTCCCATTGATTTAGAACTTCGGAGTTATTGAGGTTTGTTTCGAAGCATTTTCGGTCGATATTAAATTCGGTATATCTTTAGAATAAAAGCATTTAACGAAAATGTACTCTACTCTAAATGAAGAATAGGATATACGTAACATAATAAAAAATAGTTTGATCGCCCATATTCATTAGAATCTACAAATTAGAGCTGAGAAAACAGGTCTTCGAGCGTTTTTTACGAAACATGTATCCGGAGAATGATTATTACTCAATATATAAACAAGTTATCTAAAATGTTTCTTACTACTTTTGTAGAGGAGAAAACGAACTATTATAAAGATGTAATTGTAATATCAAACAACTAACGCAAACCATAGAATTAGGACGAGAAAACCGAACAATTTCGCGATTTCACGTAATAGGCCTCTTAACCAAATTCTGGCTACAGAGTGACCTCATTTTCAAATGGTCTGGCATGAAAGCTAAAGAAGACTATTATTGTAGAGAATTGAAGAAAATAACACAAGAGGTATGAAATATAAGCTACAATTACGTCAGATAAGTGTTGCATACTTCATCGTCGTGTGTGACGGCTGAAATGATAGCCGTCAGACGTCCACTGCTGGACATAGACATCCCTTAATAACTTCCACCAATTGCGATAGGGCGCAGCTTGCATCCACCACGAACCATTAGCCTTTACACCAGTCCATCTAGTTGTTAGACTTACGACTGCAAACCTACTGAGTTGTAAATTGAGACTCAGAGTAATAAATAATTTACTTGTTCTAGATTTTAGACAAGAAGAAAGCTGAATTCAATAAAAATAAACTAAAAGAAGCCGATGTAACAGGTAAATAATTTCATACTTTCTTACATTAACCTGTTTTATTAAATTATTAGCTTTCCCGCATTTTATTAGATTTTAAAAAAGCAGTAAAAAGTATCCTATGTCCTTTTCCTGGCTCTAAGCTACCTCTCCACCAATTTTCAGGCAAATCTATTCAGCCGTTCTTGAGTTATAAGTGAAGTAACTAACACGACTTTCTTTTATATATAAGACCTAGTCGGCTTGACGACACGGGCAGGTAGAGATAGGGTGGAACTATTCTTATGTCAGCACTACACGGTTGATTGTTTTTTATTTGCTTCATGAAATTAAGTTTAAATTTTCGTTCTAGAAAAATCCATCCAAAACCAACCCTTAATGGACCATCTTCTAGAACTATTAGAAGACGGACAAATTTCAGACGACGAAGTGTATGATGAAGTGAATACATTTCTATCCGGAGCTTCTGATACTCTCTCCATCTCACTCCCTCTAGCTCTCATGTGTTTGGGATCGCATTGTGACGTGCAGAAGAAAATTGTTGATGAGTAAGTCATTTCGTTGGTTGTTTTTTTTTCACGTGAATCCTTTCACTAACAGATGGTTATCTGTTTCTGTCATATTTGATCCTAATCACAAGAGAATTTATAGTCTTGCAGTTACAGGTTACGTAGATTAGCCACGGACGTCAAAAAAACGTTCAAAAAAACAAGATAATTTTTACTGTCTCTTTTTCAGGTTGAATTCAGTTTTCGGAAACTCAGACCGCGATATTGAGAAGGAAGATCTATCTAAGCTGAAGTATATGGATGCTGTGATCAAAGAAATATTCCGCTTGTATCCCACCATACCTCTTATTGGAAGATGTCTGGAGAAGGATCTTCAATTGAGTGAGATAATCTTTTATCGAATATATTAGAAGAATAGAAAAATAAGAATGAGTTTAGAATAAACCAAAGTATTCTGAAAAGAGTTTATTTATTAATGAATCGAAATACTCAATTTCAGTATTTGTTCATAATTTCTTGTGATATTTGTTGATTTTACTAATCTACACGTATATCACGTATAGACTTGTGTTAATATTTCACCAGAATTCACTACGCACACCTGACAATTCGGACGAAACTCGGTGGAATAAATCCGAATTGTCGGCAAGCCTCCTTTTCTTATTTTCACTCGCTATTCGCTTGCTCAACACTTTGTCCGAGAACGAGGTAGATGTATTCCACCACACTTTGCCGAAATTCATGGACTTAGCACAATCAGTTCTTGAAAACGTATAGTTTGTTATGGATATAGCGCATTGGTATTTTACTGTAATGTTATATTCTGTATGTAATAATAAATAAATACATTTTAAACTTATTTTCAGAAAACTACACAATTCCCGCCAACAGTAAATGCTACATAATTCTATATGCAGTGCTACGTCACCCGACGTGGGGTGTTGATGCCGACCAGTTTAGGCCGGAGCGGTGGTTGGATGGCTCGGTACCGACTAGCCTCCGGACTCTAGTGGCCTTTGGTATAGGCAAGAGACGCTGCATAGGCAAGTGTATCACTTAATTATGCGTTGATCTGTTTGGTTCATTAGAAAAGCCAGTGACACAATTTGCCTTTGGGATAGGCAAGCGACACTGCATAGGCAAGTGTATCACTTGATTATACGTTGATCTGTTTGGTTCATTAGACTAGCCAGTTACACTAGTCTAGTTGATGACTCTCACTATCAGGTAGAGTGCGGTTTTTCTGCAAACTGGTGTGCTCTTTGGTGGCTTACGAGTTTATTGAGTCACTCCCACTCGAGGGCCAAGGTTACGTTGTGATCTTGTAATTTTTCTCATACCATTTTCTAATAATTTAGAAAAACTTAAGTGAGAGTCAATCACTATAATATAACAAATACGAGTTTATTGCTAAATTATTGAACACGTCAAAGTAGCACCATAATAATTTAGTATATTAGGTAAATATTTATATGTGCCTAAGAATAACTTTATAACATCATTAGGTACTTTACTTTGTTGCCTGAAAGAAAGAAAGAAATTAATTTTATTTATAATCATGGTATGATCATATGATGAGTGTATCTCTCTCTTTTATCGTATATCAAAGCCTCGTTGGCTTAGTTGGAACGACGCCCACTTTGCTTCTGAACCCCGAAATGCAGCAATAGATTTTCTGGCAAAAGCCGTCTGCAACAGCCAATTTCAAATATAATGTTACCTAACAAAATATGTACTTGTTCTAGGTACAAACTTCGCCATAATGGTGATGAAGACATACCTGTGCCAGATTCTGCGAAGCTATGCAGTAACCAGTGACATTTCCAAGATGCGACAGCTCTATCAAGTGACGTCACGCCCTGTCCACTCTCACCACATTTCAATAGAACTTCGAGATGGAAGAACTAAGTCGCAATAATAAAATAAAAATAATAATATAAAAAAACTCTGTTTATAACATGCGTTCTAGATGATTAAATATATATAATCAAAAACACAAATATATATAATCAGTGCTCTAACGGTGAAGGCAAACATCGTGAGGAAACCGGCATGTTCTGAGAACTTTAAAAAAAGTTTGAAAGACATGTGTCATTCACCAACCCGCACTTGGCCAGCGTGGTGAATTAAGGCCTAATCTCTCTCGGCAAGAGAGAAGTCCCTGTGTCCCAGCTGTGGGAACGTAAATAAGGGTATTATGAAGTTATGAAGAATCAAAAACATCAGACAAACTTTACAGTTATATAACTAATCAATGTACAAATGTACCATTTAATAGGCATTTAACAGCGGGAAAATCAATTTTAACGCGGGAAAACTAAATGCAGGTTTTAATAATATTCATGATGTGAATTTTCCAGCAATATTTATTTATTTCCACTATTTCTTAACTCTATAGATATATGGTGTGATCCCACGGGTTCTGATAGGATCTGGTAGACTCGTCGCATGCTCGTGACGTCACCGAATATGGAGTACTTGCGGAAAATCCAGCTGGCGTAGACTTTTAGCGCCATCATCGAGAAGTTTGCACCTGGAAGGATTATTGCATTAATAACTGCAAACACAATAGACGGGAGTTTTCCCATTTTGCGCACCCATTTTTTGAGCACCAAAATTTGCGCACCAATTCTATTCCCATTTTGCGCACCAAAAATGAAGTAGTTGCTAGTATGTTTATTTATTATTTTATTTATTTATTATTTACATACAGAATATAACATAACAGTAAAAATACCAAAGCGACATCCATGACATAATACATAACATAACTTTTCTAGAACAGACTGTGCTAAGTCCATGAATTTTGGCAAAGTGTGGTGGAATACATCTACCTCGTATATGGGGTATTGATATACAGGGTACGCAATCAAGAACGACTTCTGGTTCTTGAGGATATGATGCCCTTGGACTGATACTCCCTCGCATTCCAAGATTAAGTGGATAGCTGTTTCTTCTTGACTAAGACATCCTACAAAGAGGGCTGACCGTAGATCCGATAGTGTTTTTTGAGGATAATCCAGCGATAGTAGCTATTTGTGGGAAGGTAAATAGGGTTCACGGTGGATGCAAGTCGCATCCGACCGAAACGACTGGAATTCATTGAGGCCTATGTCCAGCAGTGGACGTCCCACGGCTGATATGATGATGATGAAATAGGGATGCTTATGCTACTGACCTATACAACGTCTCTTTCCGTTGCCAAAAGCAGCATGGACTCTATAAGCAGAAGGTACGGAGCCGTCCAACCACCGCTCCGGCCTGAACTGGTCGGCATCGGGGCCCCAGGACGGGTGCCGCAGCAGACCATACACTGATATGTAGCATTTACTGCCAGTTGGAAAGGTATAGTTTCCTGTAAAAGAAGTTTAAGTTTGTGGCCCAGCAAGATAATGTAGAATTGCGGCGCAAGGGGTGTTAGTATGTTTTAACGGTAAATGATTTTAAAAAATTGAACGAAACTTAAAATCTGAGTCTTTTCAAGACAAGAGTGGATACCTTCTGGACCCTTGCGATCCATCCTCGACCACATCCACACTTTACATCAGGTAAGATTACGGTCAAGCAACAATTTTATTTTTATAGATAGATTTATGTACTCGTAGGGACAATATTCAAAACTGATATCTATATTTGTTTTGAAACAAAACTTTAATGTATTGTTTTATCATTCTTACTTATTTTTAGATCTTTTTCCAGACATTTTCCAGTAATTGGTATAGGTGGGTACAATCGAAGTGTCTCGTTTAACACGGCTTCCAAGTATTTCAGGTTATACAAGTCATCCTTCTCCACATCTCTGTCTGAGTCTCCAAAAACGGATTGTAATCTGCAAAAAACAACCATAATAGTATCAGCTTTTGAATAAGTCTCCCTTACTAAACTCTAGATTGTGCTAGTCATTAGCGGCTTGAATCCACTGGAACCTGCAACCTATTGTTAGTTATTATCATCTTTGAACATAAAACGGGTAACATACTTCGTTATAGGAGTACGGATTAATTGTCTGTCGTGTTATTAATTATTTTCAATAAAAAAAACATACTTCTAAATATCGATTCGGCACTGTTTCAAAACACCGTCTTCACGGACAGACTGATGGAAACATCATGGTATGGTATGTTACCTGTTTTTGATCAAATATTGTTAAAAACCATAATTTAGAAGACCATATTATTTCTAAAACTGTTTAAATATAAGGTATGTTGTGAATTTGTAATTTTTTCTTTGCCATTTTTCCAATTTTAAGAAGATATTTGTCTTACTCTTCCCAAATCTTTTGTTGAACTTGTGGATACGTCCCCACACAAAGAAGCACTGTTGTAAGAGCCACAGGTAGTGTATCTGAAGCAGCTGTTATAGATGTCCTCACTTCATTGAACACGTCTTCATCGGTTAATTTACCATCTGCTACTAATCGAAGCAGATAATCCATAAGTGAATTATATTTATAGTTGGTCTTATCTACAAATTGAAATAGATTTTTAACGTAAAGATGCAAGCCAAATGCTGACAAAATTATATATTATAGCAGATTTTGTTTTAAAAAAATAGTCGAGCGCATTAGCTTAGATTAGAAATAGGTCTTGTAGGACCAGAGTCAATAAAAAAATATTAAACAAAACAAACCTTCAGATAGGTTTTTATTGCTCTTATATTCCGATATCTTTTTATCAAATATCTGAAACAAAATATTAGGTAATAATAATGAGTGTCACATGCCTACAGTTTTATTTATTTTAACACAAATAAATATAACCTAACATATAATTGAAATCTAAAACGTAACATTATAATTTTACCCCATTATTGATATTAGGTACGAGTAGGTATATTATTTTGTAAAACTTACCTTGCGTGTAACTTGATTCATTTCTTTTAAATAAATCTCTAAGCGGTTCTTTAGTCCAGATAGATTATAAATAAAATCAACATGATACCAGAATTTAGTAATCCTTTGAATAATACAGTTTTTATATTGATTTCTGGCGGTTCTAAAATTTTTGTAGGATTGTTTATCGTTTTCATCGTGATAAGGTCCTATTACTATTGCTAAAAAATTAATAAGTAATTATAAAATATGTCTTAATTTAAAAATATTATTGTTATACAGAATACGTAAAAATGGCGTCTATATCATTCTGTGTATACCTCCATAAAAAATGATGTCATAAGTAATTATAATGTTCTGTGTATAATAAGATTGTCCATGTGATCTTTAGGATTTTATGGGAAATATATGTGGAAAAATCCATTTAGGAATGTATGTATTTAAATTAAGCGTAGTCTCTTGTTTGCGCAACTGTTTTCTTATCGTTTAATTTTAAACACCTTGTTATAGTAGGGGAGCCGAAGAGGGGATTTCGGGATTTACTCGAGCGCGTCAGATTAAGATACTGGAGATAGCTAGTACCCAGACAAGTACCTCCACCAAATATAAAAAATCTATCTATGTTCGAACGTGAATTATAAGGGAACAAAATTTGTTTTTGTCAGATTAGGCGAATCACTTTAGATAATCGTCAGATTAAGATATGGTAGAATTAGAACATAGAGATGAACCATATACATCTAAATTTGACGCTCTAACACCTTTAGAAATGCCAGTTTTTTTGTTCTTTTTTTTGATAAAAAATGAGTCGCGATTTTTATTTTTTTAACTTTTACGTACTTCCACCCAATCGTGTAAACAATGAGATTTACAAACGTATATTATCAATCATATTTCCTAAATTATCTTTAAGTATGTAAGTATGTTAAGCTGATTTTCAATTTATTGAATTTGATTCATAGAATCTATCACTAACTGACGCGCTTAAGTACGTCCATACAACAGTATTTTTTTAAATAAGTTTTTAATTATCTATGGTCGCTTCCCCCACTGATGAAACACATCGGTCTCATACAATTTTTTTCTTCTTATCATCTACCAAATGCAAACCAATAGGTCTCTTTGACGCTCGAGTAAATCCCCATTTAGCATCGTCGCCTCCCGTACTATTAATAGAATTAAAATAAATGGACAAGAATTTCTGAAAAATCTCTAGTAGGTACATTGCCGGGCAACATTTTGTTTTGTTTTCTCAGATCGATGAAAATAACATCCTACAAATATAATATATGGGATTTTTGTAACAATGTAAAATTTTTTACGCAAAAATTACCTTCTAAATGGATTTTGATGAAACTTTACAATAATTTAGCTTATATATCAGAATAAGACATAGTTTAATTTCGCGGGAAAATACATTTTTCTACGGGAAAATCTATAATAACGCGGGCGATGACGCGGGGCGCAAAGCTATTAATAAATTCTTACCACAAATAGAAACAAACGTGGTCTCCTCAACTAGAAGGAAATGGTCAAAAGGCCCCATTCCGACATGCTCCCTCATTTCACAAACCACCTCCTTCGCTCCATTGTTGAACTCTATCATAAAATCGTTCAAAATTTGCTGGTTGAACAACGTACACATGAGTCGACGGCGGGTTACCCAAGTATGCCCTGTAAAACAAGAAGACTTTCTGTATTGATTTGTAATAATTATAATAATAAAAATATGTAAATAATTTAATTATATAATATTTAATTAAATAATTAAGCCACACATTAAATAATTTGAGAGTAAAGGTTTCGTACGCCTAAACACGAATTGCTTGTAGTGGGGAAAACATTAAAATAATTTTATTTTGTAGATTTACTTGAGCGTGTTAGATATTGTATGGGGCATTTTCTATTTAATAAATTCTCTTTATTGTATGTAACAAGACATATTTTGTGTATGTTACACACACAGAATAAAAAATATATAAGTAATACAAATACAGTAAATACAAACCCGAAGATGTAACCAATCCTTCTCCCAAGTATGGCTTTAGGATATCGTAAAATGAATCCTTCTGTATACAAGAAGAAACTATCTGGCAATCTTCCGGATTCTCAAAAACTGTAAAAACATTCGATAATAATTAACATTACTCTATAAATTAATATAATCGGAGGAAAATGACGGAAATCGCAGCTAAAATACAAAAACAAATATCAATAACATCTTAATCTATAACTAGGTAATAAATCTTTAGGGATCGGTCATGAAGTAATTTTGTTTGTTTTCAGACATATTGTGTTTTTATAGGCTCAAAATATGATACTGAGACTGATTTGTCAATTTTTAGATTTTTTTTCTGTAAGTACCTATAATGTGTATGTATGTGAAGCCATAACTCTTAAACCAATGATCCGAATTTGATGGAATTTGGTAGATATACATTTAGAGGTCTAGGACACAGCCTATGCTATTATTAAATTCTTGCTCCAGTTATGATAAGACGGGGCCTCCAAACAAATATAATTTAACGCGGACGAAGTCGCGGGCACCACTATTATGTAACTAATTTATAGCGACTTCTATCATATAAGTATATATTTATATCTACTTACCATAAATGTCAAACACACCGAGTCGTAAAGTACCAATATCAATGCCTTTTTTATATAGTTTCGGTGTTTCCGTTTCTAACAAGTATTGCAAATCTAAAACATAAATAATATATAAATATTGTTTTACTATAAAAACTGTCGTGGTTTGATAAATTCATATTGAGATAAACGGGCAATACACAAACCTTATTAAAGGATCAAGGACACTGCAAGGACACGGATCACGTGATGAAGATCACTGAAGTAGTCCCACGTTCTGGGACGAAACGGTTGATCAATAGTCTACGTAAATAAGGTTCGTGTATTGCCCGTTTATCTCAATATGAATTTATCAAACCACGACAGTTTTTATAATAAAACTATTATTATTATTATTAATTTACTCTACTTACCCTTAGCAACCTTCAGAGAGTGTCCAATGATTGGCCAAGCGCCCTCTATGAGCGGTGGCCGATTCCTTAATCGCAAACACTGATACAAGTGTATCATACACAAAGCCGCAAATATAAATAAAATAAACATTTTGGGACACAATCTAAAACAAATAAACATTTGAGAAATTACAGTTTCAGGCAGTGTTTTAGTAAAGCCTGCGACGGGATAACTATTTGTATGACCTGTAAATATTTGTTCCGGTTGTCTGGGTATTACATGTATATGTACAATAAAAAATATCTATTTGTGTATGTATATTCTATTAAGTACATCAGAAATCTAGCACCCGTAACACAAGCTTTGAGCTTACCACGGGGCTAGATGTCGCCAAAGGTTTGGTATAATTAATTATTTAATTTTTCTTATTTAAATGTAGATATTATTTAATAATTATTAATGCCATACACACCTACGTTTGCTGTGACACCTAAGACTATTATTGATTTGGTCTAAACAACTATTATATTTCGTTGGAAAAAAAAACACTTGTGTCATTATAGCTTTACTTATTTAATTAAACGTAATTAGTAATTTTGGTACCATAATTTAACCAAACAACATAAACAAGCTGTTAAAATATTGTGGTTTGAGATCCTTCTATATCTTATAATATTATAACTTATTATTTAGTTAAAATTTAACACATTTTCAAAGGTCTCCAAATACATACTGTTGTGTAAATTGTATCTAATCTTTGTTGAAGAAAATAAACTTTTTGAATTTCACTACTCTTCTTAAAATATAATGCAATTGAAATAGTGTATTGTTTTTTTTTTGCCTTTATAGATTGGCACTCAGAAATTCAAGACAGAATTATTTCCATTTTTATTTGTTTACAAATTTTACTTAGTTTAGTTAGGCTATCAATATCATAATCTAATAACAAATGAGTTATCAGCGTTGATCTTAAATTATAGTCAGCATTCAATTAAGTGGGCGTCATATTGATAGGGGAATGTAATATTTCGCAGAAAAATCAATGGGCAAAGCCAATAGTTTAAACTATTTTCTATACTCCAAAGCGATGTGATGACCGGAAACAGGTTTTAACAGAGGTTCCACTTTCAACCTCAACTTAGTGACGTCAGACGATACCCGGTAGTGACGTAACACATACACAAGCGTTGTCTTCATTGACATCATTGCGTAGTTTTTACCTGAAATAAAAAAAAATAATATCATCATCATCATTTATGACGACGAAAGAGGTTGCGGGTTCGATTCCCGGCTCGGGACAAAAAAATATGATCTGCAAATATTTGTTTCGAGTGACTGTGTGTGTTTTATTATGTATAATAAAATACGTATTATACGTATATCAGAAATCTAGCACCCTATCACAAGCTTCGAGCTTACCACGGGGCTGGATGTTGCTGTGTGAATTGCCCAACAATATTTATTTCCTTTTGAGACACATATAAACTTATTTTATTCATTATAATTATTCTATTTATTTACTATATCGACGATAGAGCCACTAGTTTTTTTGCGGTGCTACAATTTTTGCTGTATATTTGCGTTAAATCATAGACATACCTAGACAGAGTCTCTTGCCGACTCCGAAGGCGGTGAAGGGGACTGCACAGGGCTCCAGAAAGCGAGAGGGACGAAACTGTTTGGGGGAGCCCCAACACGAGTCACGTGACACAGCACAGTTGAACAACAAACAGTTACTACCCGCTGGTATTGTGTAGTTTTCTGAAAGGATTGTTTAATATTCATTTTATGAAACGGGAATTACTCACGTATACAGGAGTTAAACAACTGTCGACGTTTCGACCACAACAAGAGCAGTCTTTATCAGGAGGAGTGAGCGTCCCGCCGTGCCCCGTCTCCTCTCAGGTCGCGCGCGCGGTTCTTACTCACCCCCCATTTCAAATGAAGAGTACTGACGAAAATTTTGAAAGTGAAATAGGATTGTTTTAATGTTTATAACTTTGGAGGTCTCACTTAGCCGACACGACTCTTCTTCGGAACGAAATCGAGTGTGCTCCCACTTAGCCAACACGGGTCTATATGGCACATTTAAAGTTATTCTTGATACCTACTTACTAAGCACAACATCTTTTTCAGCGACTCTGAACATGACAGGAGTGATGCAGTGGAGCCTCATACATTCCTTTATCGTGGCTTCCATGTAGATTAGTTTAGAGAGGTCTTCCTTTTCCACTTCTCTGTCTGAATCGCCGAATACTTCTTGTATCCTGGAAAATAAACATAAAATAAATACTTAAATAAATATTGCTGGAAAATTTAGCAACACAGCAATATCTAGCCTCGTGGTAAGCTCGAAGCTTGTGTAACGGGCACTAGATAATCTGATATAGGTAGTTAATATAATAAATAAATAATAACTTGTTTCTTTTTATATATTTATTACTAGCTAGTAGGTAAAACTATGTAAAACTAGTATTTGTGAGAGGCTGGAGTTTGCTATAGGTTTATAAAAAACCTGTAACTGCAAGTCTTCAGGGCCTCCACTCCTCGGATTGGATACAAAATTATTAGGATCTGTTCTACTTATTTTTATACTTATTTATGATTATCGGAACAACTATTTGTATGATCTGCAAATATTTGTTCCGGGTGTCTGAGTGTTATATAATCTATATAATAAAAATGAATCGCCGTTCGTTAGTCTCGCTAAAACTCGGGAACGGCCGGGCCGATTGAGCTGGTTTTGGTCTTGAAATGTTCGTAGTAGTCCAGGGAAGGTTTTAGAGAAAACTATAGAAAGCGGGCGAAGCCGCGGGCGGGTCAACTAGTGTATAATAAAAAATATCTATCTATGAATGTATATGATATTAAGTATATCAGAAGTCTAGCATCCGTAACACAAGCTTCGAGCTTACCACGGGGCTAGATGTCACTGTGTAAAATTGTCCAGCAATATTTATTTATTTTTATTTATACTTACTCTTGGAACACCTTCTCTTGTTCTTCAGGATGTGTGCCCAACAGCAGTAAGATGAACATAAGAGTGTTTCCGTTCGTTTCAAAACCAGCCACTATGATGGTATTCATTTCTTCCCAAACCTCTCTTTCCGTTAACAATCCATTATCGGTTAGCTCTAAAGCTAGATCCATGAAGGCTTTGAACTTTAATTTAATTTCTGAAATGTTTATTGATTTATGTTAGTATACCTACATATATTTTGTTATAGTTATTTACAATATAGAAATATATATAACCTACTCATAATGAGCCGAAATAAAAGTTCCAACGCAATGCTAAATAAAAATAACAAACCGTATACCTATGCGTAGATACCGCAGTTTGATAAATCAGTGACTTTTGTAATAGTAATGTAATAGGTAATAAAATTAAATAGTATATTTTAGTTTGTTAAAAAATACCTACCTATATGAGACATAGACAAAAAAGCACATATTTATAAAGTATTTACCATTATTATTTCCATTAGCTTGCCGTCTCTTGGCTTGAAGAACCTGAAAATAGTTTCAGTAAATAATACATATAAAATCGCTCTTAGATACAGTATGGTTTTCGGTACATGCTTGAGGTAGCTGATATAGTACGGGAGGCGACGATGCTAAATGGGGATTTACTCGAGCGTCAAAGAGACCTATTGGGTTGCATTTGGTAGATGATAAGAAGAAAAAAATTGTATGAGACCGATGTGTTTCATCAGTGGGGGAAGCGACCATAGATAAATAAAAACTTATTTAAAAAAATACTGTTGTATGGACGTACTTAAGCGCGTCAGTTAGTGATAGATTCTATGAATCAGATTCAATAAATTGAAAATCAGCTTAACATACTTACATACTTAAAAATAATTTAGGAAATATGATTGATAATATACGTTTGTAAATCTGATTGTTTACACGATTGGGGTGGGAGTACGTAAAAGTTAAAAAAATAAAAATCGCGACTCATTTTTTATCAAAAAAAAGAACAAAAAAACTGGTATTTCTAAAGGTGTTAGAGCGTCAGATTTAGATGTATATGGTTCATCTCTATGTTCTGATTCTACCATATCTTAATCTGACAATTATCTAAAGTGATGCGCCTAATATGACAAAAGTAAATTTTGATCCCTTATAATTCACGTTCGAACATAGATAGATTTTTTATATTTGGTGGAGGTACTTATCTGGGTACTATCTCCAGTATCTTAATCTGACGCGCTCGAGTAAATCCCGAAATCCCCTCTTCGGCTCCCCTACTAATAGATACCACGGATTAAATGTTGTCTGTAAATGTCAAACCTGTTCACACATCTTATTCAAAATAAAATAAAATAAATAAAAATAAATGTGTCAAACCTGTTCACACATGTTATTTAAATCAGCTAAGACCACATCCTGCCGACGTTTGAGCGGCGTCCACCGGAAGAGGAAGTCGCTGTGAGCGTGGAAGGAGAGCAGTCGTTGTGTGGTCAAATACAACATGTCCTGGGCAGCTGCAATGTACGCGACTGTGCTGAACTGTTTCACGTCGCCGTGGGGAAGACCGAAGGCTGTTTCTGAAATATATAGAAATAGTTATCATTTCACAATGCAATAAAACCGTGGTAGCTCCCATGTTTATGATACAGAAACTATTTATTTAGGAACTGGCGTGAATTACAACTTGCCGCAATAAACTAGTTGCAGAGAATAATAATAGTCATTTATTGATAAAAAATTGTACCTACGTTAATTTGCTATACACTCCTTATTGCGAGTAGAGGCATTTACGTGAAAATCACAAAATTGCCTGTAATTATGAAAGCAAATCTGGAAGAAGAGAATTGCGGTTCAGTACATCGTGTTGGTATTTTATTTGTGTTCAATAACACAGTTTAGACATAGTAAAACCGCTGTCCATCTTGTGGTCTAATGATCCCCACAATCTTCTATAAATAGATGGTGATAGGTATTCTTAGGGACTACAAAGTTTAATTAGGTTATAAAACAGTTTTTACAAAGTTTCCACTTATATTAGGTAGGTACTCACCCACAATACTCTGTATATTCATAAAATCCAGATAATGCGAGTGATCGAACGGGCCCATCCCAACCTGACCTCTCAGTGTTTCCACCAGCTGCCTCGAAGCCTCGTTGAAGACCGGGAGGAAACCGTCAATCACTTGTTGACTGAAGGATGGGTTGAGGAGTTTACGGTGACGACGCCATGTTGCTGTGTCTAGAATAGATTGTGAACTCTGTTTTGAGAGGAAGACATACATTCTTTCTTTAACTAACAAAAAATATTTAAATAAATATTACCTACTGGACAATTTACACAAACTATTAAGAAAAAAAAACACAAATTACTAAGGGTCTTTACAATATAACCAATTATAGTTCTAATTCTTAAACTAAGAACCTAATTAATTAACACAAAAATTTGGTAGGTAACTTAAAAGTCAATTTAAATAATGTATTTGTGTTATTACCACGTGTCTTTACAATTGAACCCATTTTAGTTCCGGACATTCTCTTTTTAAGATGTTTAACCCTAATTAACTTTGCAAATCCACAGTATACCTTCACCTACCTTGAGTTAGCGAATAAGGTTGGCGAATTTAAGAAACAATTATCTGCAGTGTGTTATAAGAGAAAGTCGTGCTAGTTACACTATTTATTACTAGAGAACGGCTGAACCGAATACTTCTTACCGCGGGAAATCTAAGATATTGGGGGCGAAGCCGCGGGGCGGAAAGCTTGTTTTCAAATAAAGTTATTTGCTAACCTACCTTGAGTGATAAGCATTCCATCTCCAAGCCAAGCTTTCAAGAAAGAGTATGAATAATGCTTCTGCAAACATTGACTCGCTGCTGTCATGAAGTCTTCAGGGTCTGTCACCACTGAAATTACAATTAAGAATTATTATAAGTACATATACCTAGAATATTATATATTATGTATAAGATTATTATTATGTATAAGATAGGTACTAGGTACCTACTAGGCAGATACAAGATCGTTAAGAATACTCAAAGTTAGACTCGTTTCGCTCGCCGTAAATAATTATTTTTAAAAACTTGAATAGTAAATTAGTGTGGAATACAACAAATTATTCACTGGCAAAAAAAATGATGATTGTTTTATAGCAACATACCATAGTATTTTTGCCAAAAAATCTTTAAGATCATAACACCTCCATTCTTCGACACTGTTTTGCCAATTTCATATGCCTCCGAACATAAATCTGAAATAAAAAAAATAACTAATAACAGTGAATGATTTTTATTTCAGAGATAAACATATTTTATATATTGTTAAACAAAAGCAACATAATAACTCTACCGAAAGGCTTGTTAATTAAAGAAGAAATTACCGAAGCGTTGTTTCCAAATTAAGTAAGCAACATATTTATAATTATAATAGGTACATAGAGACCAAAACACCCGGAACAAATATCTAAAGTTCGTACAAATATTTGTCTCTGGCGGGAATCGAACACGCAACCAGGCGAACCGCCTGCGACGCAGAAGGTTAACTTAATTATTAAAATTAGAGGTACTTACATTCAGTATCACCAATCAACTTTAATATGTGACCGATTATAGGGAAACCACCAGGATAGATAGGTGGTTCCGGATATCGATATTTTCTAAGACTTAGTTTGAATAAAAATAAGGCAATAGCCACCATCGACAAAATCACGAAACTTATCATTTTCGCCGCTCACTTTTTAATCCAAGGAAACATTAATATTCATAAAACTTTTAAACTATGGATTGATTTTGTCTAAGTTTCGCCTTAATTTTGGTTGAGCGGCATGGCTAAAATAATAAATAGATAAGTATAGTAAAACCATTCTAAAAATGAACTCCCCTCCACAAAACCGTGATGATTTCAACGTGTGAGAGGAAATACAGAAAAACAGAATACACAGAAAAAAAAAATACAGAATTCGGTAGAGGGGCGTTCATTTTAGAAATGGTTTTACTATACATGGATCTATTTGAAAACTTGACAAACCAATTTTTTTATTGGTTTATAGATTAATTAGATGATTGATTAGTTCCTAGGTTAGTGTGTACCTACGTTTGTTTTTCAAACAAATTCACCAATAGAACATAACAAGTCGGTCAACCAAGAAATTATTAAAATTATACAAATCAAAAGACGCTCAACCGAAACTCAGACGAAACCAAAAATAAACTGTACATTTTTGGTTGAATTAAATTAGGTAAGTACTTATGTTTATAATGAAAATTATGTATCATTGTATTCACATCCCTGAGAAAACCTATTTTAAAAACACAATACAAACTACAATAACACGGTTTAAAAATATGTTTACTGTAAACTTGCAGAAACGTGTTAACAATCTTATTACCCTCTCTTGACAGACGCAAAGTTTGTCAACGTTTGATTTTATAGCTCATTAGCTGACCGGGCCGCGGCTTCGCTCGCTTACAATCTTACATTTTATACACCTTCCCTAGACTACTACGAACATTTCAAGACCAAAACCAGCTAAATCGGCCAAGCTTTAGCGAGACTAACGAACAGGAATTGATTTTGATATTATAAGCACTAGCCAAGTAGGTTATTCATGTAGCCTATACTAAACTAACACTAAATGTGCCCTTGGCACACATCGTCTTCTGGTAGATAAAACCATTTCGAGGCACCCAAGAGATGGTACTATTCTTGGCCATGCACAACACGGCAAAACAAGAACTAAAGTTAGCCTATAAGTACATTATGTGCTTGCATGCTATTACAATAGGTAATAAAGATAAATTATTGTTGACGTCTAATTTTGCAGGTTATTGTTGACCACATACATAGTTGCTAGTTAAAATAGCAAATTCCATGTGTCCTTAGTCCATGCTATAGAATTCAAAAAATATTATTATACCATTTATATACCTAACAGTACCTACTTAATTATTAAAGGTTGTCTGGAAAAGATTTTAGCGCTTTTAGCGCTTTTAGCGATAAGGCCGCCAATTGTCTCATTATTACTTATTTTATTATCCATTTTTAATGTTATGTTATTAATGGTGTGCAATAAAGTAATTCTATCTATCTATGTATCTAATATATTTTTAATATTTAATTAAATAAATACTTTCTGACACATGTTGAACTGTGGAAACAATAAAAAGCACATTACAGAATACATTTTATTCTCAAACACAACAACACACAATTCATTTAATCACTATCACTGGATTCAACAAGAAATTCAAAATATATTTTGTAGACACCAAACAATCATTTATAATATTCTCTAAAAATTCAGCTAATTTCGACTTTGATGGCACTTTAGAAGAAATATTACCTCTAGCCTCCTTGCATTCTATACAGTTTATTTCATGTCCTTTTATATTAAGGAGCTTAGTACCTATGATATACGGTCCATTGTTGTTCGATAGAACCCCTTTGAAGGTTATTTTATCGTCAGACCTCAATAACCGGGTGAAATTGGTAAAGTAATGTTCAAAGTGGACAGATATTTCTGCATGTCGCTTTAGCAACCCACCACTGGCTTCCATTATGAGTTTAACTTCATAAGTGTACCTGAAACAAACAAGACATCATATTATTTTTTTTTGTATTTCTTAATTACAGACGTAAATACGACTGCGTGTTATAAGTTAGACGTAAAGGTATTGTGACGCATCCCAAACGGATAAAATGATTGTTTCCCTCTTTTCTTTGTTTAATTTTAATATTTTTTAAATTTTAATATAATACACAGCTAACCCCCAAAAGTTATATAAAATCTGTTACTAAGTAAGTGATTTTACTATAAAAACTGTCGTGGTTTGATAAATTCATATTGAGATAAACGGGCAATACACGAATTTTCGTGGTTTTCGTGTATTGCCCGTTTATCTCAATATGTAAGTAAGTGATTGTATAAATCACAAATCAATCACTTCTTTTGGTAAAATTATATGTTACAGATGAACACATACAGACTCGACCATTTTCGAAGGTAATAAGAGACCCTTAAAAATTAAGTGCAATAAATTCGAAAACATACTCATTCAAATTATCCAAATGGCAGCTCTTCCCGCTCTGCCGCGCCACATCGCTCACGAACTGGCACTCGTCAACCGAAAGTAAACCTTCAGACTTTGAGCACAAAGTCGAATATTCCTCGCCGTAAAAACACTTGATATACTCCTTCAGAAAACCAGGCATCCAAGACACAAAGTCATCCCAAAAGTTTTTAACATCCAGCAAATTAACCTCTTTGATATAACCCTGCCAATTTACGTTGGCGCCGTCGAGAACCGCGCACTTTATCTGAGTGGCCGCCATGTTGTAATCCGACCAAGATGGGTGGTTACAGTGATTATAATAATCGTCGAAGGATATATGGTAGGTTTCATCGTAATCAGATATAAACTCGTTCTTGAGCAGATTTTTTATGCTGGTTTTGTCGTGAGTCAACATTTCTATGAGAGTGGTTGGGATGCCGTCATCTTGAAGCTGGTTCGAGAATTGGTTTCCGAAGTACAAAAGTGTTAGTAGGCCGATGACGAGCTGAAATAGAAGAGGATATATTTTAAGTAGGTATTCTGATGCTAAATTAGTGAAATTTTAAAGGACACTGTCAACAGTGTTATGACAGTAGCCGTGTAGTTTCGGCCTAGGAATAGTACCACTAACTCATGACGCGAATGTCATCGAGCCCACTAAAGAATTTGTATACCAAATGACGGGGTAGCAACTTTGTACCATCTTACTGAGATCACCAATCCGTCTGGTAAGCGGGGTATTATACCAAATCCCCCAAAACTTATAGGTTCTTTTGACGAGACTCTTGCCCAATAGTGTGACATAAAAATGGGTTGTTATTGTTACGTCGATGATGACATAGATAATATCATAGTTCTCGTCAAAAAACACACTCCTCTGTTGAACTTCATTTCAAATAATAAAATTTAGATTTGTAATTAAGTGACATGAATTATTAAACTGAACTAAATGGCGTAATAATTATAATCATTAAATTACCTGAAACGGCGTGACGAATTTCTTAGTAACCTCCGACTTAGCCAGCACACAGGTCACACCCAAACTGACTCCCAGGAAGATAACCACAGATATCGCATAAATAACCCGAGACAAAGAGATATACTGCAAAAACGCGATAACAGGCAACGTCACCGTGACCACGCCCACTAGTGGGAGGAACAACAACGAGCAAACCAACGCCAACGTCCCACGAATCAAACCATACGTCGTACAACCGTGGGAACACATAATAAACATCTGTAGCCAACTTAGAGTAACGCAATGCGGTAAGGTATACTTGAAGAAACCTTGCCAATTACTTCTCCTAGCCATTAAGATTAAAATTACTGGAACTAGAAGCGAAAAGAATACTCTAGAGCTCAAGCAAAACTCGATGCTATTACCAAGAATGTAAGATGGATAATTAGATATGTGTAGGTCTAAGAATCTCCATCCTTGATGTACTACTGTATCTTTTTCATATGGATATTTGGATAGTACGTTTATGGCGAAGGATAGTAATGCTAGAATATCGGGGTAAGGTGTCCAACTTGTTCCAAAAGATAGTAACGTCAAAAACATCAACAGAAATGATAGCACACAGAACTCAGAGAACGGTACCCACTGAGTCGCGATTACAGGGTAGAGAAAGAGATTTATAAACAGCGCAACGAAAAATTGCAAAAATGGCGCTAGATTATTCCTAACAAACAAATTTTCGCTCTCATCCGGCTGAAGATTCCCATCACTGTACCTCAAAAACAGACCGGACCACTTCCTAAAATCGACAAATTGTCGCTTAGCATGCAGCATCTTGAACGTGCAAATAACCATTGCCACAAAGCTGATATAATACAGAACTAAAGGTACAACATGGTATAAACTTTCACTGTTTATCGAGAGATATCCGATTAGGAATACTGCTAGTTCAACGTTGGATAGTCTAAATGAGAATGCCGCGAAGTGGTATAGAAGTTTGAGGTATAATACTTGGATGAAAACGATAGGGTGTAAGAAGGCTTGTTGTAAGAGGGGGATGTTGTCTAGGGATTTGAGACTGGGGTCTGAGAGGGTGAGATCGCGGCTGAGGGGTAGTTCCCCCTGGCAGTAGTGGACGGCGGCAGAGACAAGATTGTCGACGGTTAGGTTACGGATATCGTCCGGCGGATCGCATCTTTGTGGGTATTCTGGAAGAGACAATTTATATTAGATAATGAAGAGAAAAAACAATTTTAAATTTAGAATCTCACGGGACTAAAACCTGCGTCTTTGGCATGCCGGGCCAACACTCTGTTACTTTAAATTACTTTCATAAACGAGTGAAGAATGGTGAAAGCAAATAATTTGTGAGTAAGTTATTGAGTGGAATCTTCAGAAAACTTTGAAGAGTTCGTTCGGACATGTGACACTCTTGGCCAGCGAGGTAAATTAATGTCCAAATCTCTCGTCAAAAAGTCTCTGTCTCAGCAGTAGGAACGTAAATTATTTATTATTAGGTGCTTATCGTTATGCATATTCAAGAGAAGACACCAAGTTTTCTCATGAAAATTATAAGTCCAATGATACAGACGTTTCAGTCACAAACAGCGGTACCTTCATCAGGGGTGTGTGTCCGTATGGTGCCGTTCTGGTGGGCCGCGTCTCCGGCCTGGAGCTGCGGTTGTTCTAACGCATTACCATTGTCCAGAGCGGGGGCTTCTTCTGAAAATAATAAAGGGTTAACAATTAGAAAAAAATCTTACAAAATTATTAATTTTTATTTTTTATTGATGATAGGCCCTAGCTTGACCACAATCGCACCTGATGGAAAGTGTCGATGTGGCAGAAAGATGGATCGCAAGGGTCTAGACTAGAAGGTACTTACCTATTCAAAGGTATCTAAAATCTGAATAATTTATGAGCTAAAATGTAGATACAACAGTTCTTAAAAGTAAAATAATCATAGGTTCTACCTTGTCATGGCGTGCAAAACTAATGTCTTAGTATTAAGTAAATTCTATAAATTAAAACTCTATAAATTTAAAAATGAATCCCTATTTCCCTTGGTCATGCTATCACACGTGAACGGCTGCGCTGAAAAAAGCGGGTGGGTCAGCTAGTTTAATATATATTTATAGCATTACAATAAAGTACCCATCTTCTCTCCCTTAGATAATGATGAGTGTATTACTTTTTATTTTTACCAATCAATTGATTATTTTATTATTATTATTTGATTATTGAAGAGCCGTGTTGGCTAAGTGGGAGCACACTCGACTTTCATTCCGATGGTCGTGGGTTCAAACCCCGCCGCGCACCTCTCGATTTTTCTTCTTGGAAAATTATGTGTGCTTTAAAAACACGTGCTCTAACGGTGAAGGCAAACATCGTGAGGAAACCGGCATGTTCTGAGAACTTTGAAAAGTTTGTAGGACATGTGTCATTCACCAATCCGCACTTGGGCAGCGTGGTGATTCAAGGCCTAACTCTCTCGTCAAGAGAGAAGTCCCTGTGTCCCAGCAGTGGGAACGTGAATAGGGGTGTTATTATTTGATTATTAATTACCTGGTGAGTCGTCGTCCAGAGAGTCGGTGTCGTTGTTCTGGTTCCTTAGCGTGGTGCTGATCTCGCGGATGCGGCGCTCTAACTGCGCCGTTGTGATGTATTCCTCTCCGTTTGATAAACTGAAGAGATCATTCAAATACATACTTAAGTAATAGACGTGATAAATCGAAAAATTTCTAAAGGACAATCCCATAAGAAAATTTTAGATTGTATCAATTTTAAAATGGACAAAGTATCAAATCACAGATTTCAAACCATTTTACAATACTTTATCCCTACAGAGGGAATATAACCTCATGACGCACGGGAGTGCATATCTCTCTAGTATCGTTGTGGCGTGAGCATTGAATGTACTATAATAAATTTTGTTTCTGTTTAAGTTTTATCGAACACTCTTTTTTAATGCAAAAGTTTATGCTGTTTGTTTATATGGATAGATCACAATAAAACAGCTACCTAAATGTATTTGTAACACATCGCCTTAATGTTAAACAACCCCTTTTATCGGTAATATCCAGTTTAAGTTCATATGCATACCCGCTATTTAAGTAGTTTACCTGGCAAATAGATCTCTAGCAGCCTTCCGTGCCACAGTTTCCTGTCGACTAGCTGTGAGACACGACTTCGCTCGTACAATGGCCGCGCTGTCTTCATCTATCACCCCGCTGCGTATGCACCTGAAACAGACAGACTTATCATCTACTCAGTTGTAGTAATGGGTTGAACAGCTTTTGCCCGCGAGTTGAGTTTTTAGTCATTAACTTAACCCTTTAGCTGCCAGGCGTCAGCTGTAAAATGGCCGCCAGATTTCTTTGAACCGATATTTAAAGAAATCTGGGAGTTTTAAGGAATATTCTTTTAAAACCGCTGTTAAACATACCTAATGTTTTGTGCAAAATTCGAACTAAATCAAATAAAATATATCTTACGATCGACGCCGTAATTCTTCCCGAACATTTTCCCACCTCATTCTCCATTGATTGAAGTCATTTAGTTGTGCCATGAACACAAAATACTAAACTAATTTATTAGGTAATGTTTGTTAGTACCACTAATAACCTATACAATTCACTAATTTACTAAAAAGTTGTTGAGAACTTTAACTATAACGAGTGATAATTAAACGAATTCAACTATCACTAAAATTCTTAGGGAAATACTTGTATCCTTTTTAAGTATAATTTGTATTCAACACAAAATTCAATTTATAACAATACCAAATCGTGTAAACTCACAACTAAAGTCTTAAATGGAAGGGATCAAATGGCTTTGAATTCAAACTACAGCAACGAGATGTTATTATTTACTAATTGAAGAATTCAACAATAATGTTTACCAACCTCATCGTGCATCGTCTATTTGTCGCTTTAAACAAATCATCTTTCGGGAATGTTGTTGTATATTTTTTCTTATTAGTTAAACATTGGCAGTAGGTAAACTGACAATTGATTTAAATAAGGCAAATCAAAAAAGTTTATACAGACAGCAATCATAGATAAACTCTGTAGGCCGGAGAGTGTTTAAATCGATGTTTAGTTTCAAAAAAAATTGTGATCGCGCCGTTTCACGACGAAGAGCGAGATGTGCCGTCACACAAATTGACTTGTTCATAACTAGATGGCGCTGCTAAAAGCGTGCGAGCTCTAGATCGCGCTGACGAGAACGCGCGGGTTCGAGTGAGTACCCCCTAGGAGCGCGGCAGAAGCATACTTACCTGGCACAGGGGACACCGTGATCACTAAGGCGGTTCCCCCAGAGCGAGGCCCTACCATTGCACTGCGGCTGGGTTGACCTCTGCGATTATCCCTAATGTGGATAACTCGGGTGCGTTATTTTTGATAGTGGGGACTGCGTACGCGCCGTCCCCTTCATAAAATATGATTTTACATAAAGCGAGAGCGACAGGCAATACCCTCTCGCTCTGTCTGTTACCCTCAGGTTGAGAACGACAACTTCCTAAAAATGACTACTTCCGAAAACGACAACTTTTTAGAATGTCAACTTTCAAAAACGACAACATCAAATCGTCAGCTATCTACACCGCGCCCGTACGTTCGTTCTATTTTCGACCCTTTTTAGGGTTCCGTAGCCAAATGGCAAAAACGGAACCCTTATAGATTCGTCATGTCCGTCCGTCCGTCATTAAGTCACAGCCGTTTTTCTCCGAAACTATAGAAGTTTAGTAGGTATATGAAATTTAGTAGGTAAATGTATTCTGTGAACCGCACTAAGAATTCTGAAATTTTTTGAAAAAAAAATTTGCGTTTTTCCATACTTAGGACTGAAACTGAAAAACTTTTTTTATTATTATATATTAAGTTATAATTAAAAGATGAGTAACAGAGCAAAGTTTATAACGTATAAATTAGAAATTTTTGACATTTCACAACCGAAATTAGTCAGCCCCTTAGGATTTTCGGAAGGTATCATTTTTGGAAGTTGTCATTTTAGGAAGTTGTCATTTTCGGAATTTGTCATTTTAGGAAATTGACGATTTTAGAATAGACGTTCTCGGAAGTTGTCGTTTTCGGAAGTTGTCATTTTAGGAAGTTGTCGTTCTCACCCTGAGGGGTCTGTTAAAGCAGCTACAACATATACAATAACTCAAGAACGGCTCGGTCGATTTAGGCGCTACATTTTATATTCATTAAATTATGTATAAGTCATTATATTGAGTAGCTGTAACCCAAACTTTGAGCTTACCACTGGGCTAGATATTTCTTACCGTCTCAACATCCTTCGAGCTTCAGGGTGAGCCTGCTCCGTAGCACAGATCAGCCAATCCAGGGCTTGCTTGAAGTTTGAGATCTTATCAGCTTCCAGTTCTAAAAACATTAAGACAACAAGTTAAGTATTTAATTATTGAATAGTTCTTGTTAATATAACAAGCTTTCCATCTAAAGGTTTGCTTTATTTTTTCCGAGTAAAAAGTATGTATACGCTGAATTGTGAGCCTTACATAATAAATAAATTACATAACCATAACCATAACACCCCTATTCACGTTCCCACTGCTGGGACACAGGGACTTCTCTCTTGACGAGAGAGATTAGGCCTTAATTCACCACGCTGGCCAAGTGCGGGTTGGTGAATGACACAAAAAAAATAATAAATAAATTACATAATTACAAATAAATGTTTGTACTGAGGCGGGAATCGTACTTGCATTCTCATTCGTCACAAGCAGTTTTGGATTTGCTTATCAATTTATTTACTAGCTTATTTATGGTATGAGAACTTTGTTAATGATTGCTGTGAAAATGAATACATCATGTACAAGTTTCTCCATTTTGTGCTTGCTTTGCTATGGAATTTAAAAAACATAATAAAACAATACCTTAATTATCATTGCAAATAAACTGTAGTTAGTTATGTTACAACATGAAGTTAATAAACAAGGAAAATCTCAACTTTATAAAAGCAGCATAAATTCAGTACAACAAATTAAATGCTCGGAATCATTATGGTTTATTTAACTGACCAGGAATAAATATAAATAATTATTTTCAGGCCCAGAGGATAATATATTTAATTCCCTTTTATTGGCAACAGTCACATAAAACATATTTTTAAATCATGTTGTATATTAACCAAGGTAGTTGTTTTTACTATTTATTTAATATTGACCATTATTGGATATTGTTAGTCATGAAAATTAAAAGTTGAAAGTCACCTTGTAACCTATGCACCTGAGAAAACAACTCCTTTGACAAAGTATATTAAAGTTTTCCAAGTTATTTAATTTTGGTGCAGTTTATGCAAATTTAAACATACCTATTTGGTATTGGGGCTAAACATTAAGGTACATTAATAAGACGGATAAAATTCTATATGCTAGGGACAATTGATTGTTACATTGTCTAGGCCCTCTAAAGTACATTTTATTGAAGACACTTTACATGTCAATTGCCTATATTTAAATTATAGGTAAAATTAAATAAAATATTGCTAGACAATTCACACAACATCTAGCCCCAAGGTAAGTTCAAAGCTTGTGTTATGGGCACTTATGTTAATACAGGTAACTGAATATGAATAAAGTTGGTAGTATTAAAGGTGCTTACCACATTTTTCATCCAAGAGTTGTTTGGCAAGTACGACCTGTGATTCGGCACACCCATCCTCAGCTAGCTGGTTACGGAGTCTCCGCAGAGAGCCTTGAGGTCCATCTGAAGCAAATATGTTCAAAAAAAAAACTTATCCAAATCTCTAGCAAAACTTAACTTTAAATCTCAGAAAAATATAGGCTGGATACTTGGTTTTCTTTGATATAATTAAAGGTAGTAATTATAGGTAGCCTATTTATAACAGTGTCTAAGCGTAGAGGCTATAATTTGGAATTAATAACTTCACTTTTATGCCACCTTAATAACTTTCGTTGGGTCACTCACAAAGTCATGGGTTTGTTATGGCATGGCTATATTTTATTGATATGAAAACAGATGTAGGTACTTACCATGAAGGTTCCAGCGCTTTCTACCAATCGGCATTTTTGTTACAATTTATCTGTTATTATTTTGAAACTAACTATTTATTTATGAGAATGTAAAAATGGTAAAACGAAGCAAATAATTTTTGTTTTCATCTTCACTTTGTACGTCGAACACTAGACGTCGGCTTTTGCTTGGCCTATATTTTCTTGTTTGATTGATTGATTTTGTAATGTCACGTCACAAAAATGTCAAAAAAATTTGCCAACCACAGCCAATATATATTTTGCAACTCACAAATCGCAAGTACGCGCCAAATTGAAATGTTTTAAACTTTTTCGTAAAGTTGTACCTATGTTGTATAATTCAGCTTAGCCTTTTATTTTGTTTATAGAATTCACAGGTACTTTACGGGATTTGTGAGAGAACTGTCCTGTACGGCTTCTCCACTCCCATAATTTCACAAACGCTGCCTACACACTAGCACTCACCTACACAAATTGGTAGTGGGTAATCATGTCACCAAGTTAAATGCAACCCACGCCCCTAAGCTACGTAAATTGGTTTACAGCTAGAGGTAGAATAGAATGAATGAATTCTCTTTAAATAACTTTTAATGGCTTCCTGTTCTAAAAATATATTTTTTTAAGATACATCCATTTATCAACGTTTCCTGCCATAGCTCGAAACAGTTCTGGGTGAGCAAACTAGCTGCTATTACAATCTAAGAAATTTTAAATATAGTTTCTAGCTTGTTTCTCGATGCGTATATTTTTTGTGATTGAGCTGCACTGTTTTCCTGTTGCAGCAAAACTGCAGGAAAACAGTGGCGCGCCAGCACTGGTATTGCACATGCTGCCTCGCCTCGCGACTTGAATCATTTTTTTTTCCTAATTCCTAATTTATTACTGTTGTATGGGTCTGAATTTTAAATATAATTATAATTTCTTAATAAGAACACTGCATTTCAGAGTTGTTCTCTCGATCGTGTTATCTTTTACATTGTGGCGATGGCGACTGGCTATTGGGATTTTGCCGTCAACCGCCAATGTCATGTAAAAAAAGTGGCCAAGTGCGAGTCGGACTCGCCCATGTAGGCTTCCGCAGCAATTGTTTATATGAAATAGTTTATGACGTATTATAAAAAAACTACTGGATAGATTTCGTTCAAACCAATTTTCGTTGTTATTTTTTATGGTTATGTACAATATATATTTTTTCTAGATTTATCATCTTCTTATTTTAGAAATTTAAGGGGGGGGGGGGATATATAGATACCCCGCACTTATGGGTTCGATTAAAAAAAAGTTTTTAAGTTTCAGTCCTATGTATAAATGTAATTTATTTTTTTTCAATTTTTTTATGAAATCTTAGTGCGGTTCACGGAATACATCTACTTACCATATTTCAGCTTATTATCTCTTATAGTTTCGGAGAAAAACGGCTGTGACATACGGACGGACGGACGGACATGACGAATCTATAAGGGTTCCGTTTTTGCCATTTTGCTACGGAACCCTAATAAAAACTAAGAAATGGGGCGTTTGCTCAGAAGAAGGAATCTAATGGAATGGCCTTAAACTACGAAAAAAACGGAAACAACCCCAATGGCCAGTCACGTTCGCCAAAAATAAAAGAAGAATAAGAAAGTTCAAGTCGTTCATTCATTTGTTTCATTCATCAAATAAATTCCTTTCATGTTTTCTTTGTTGATGTTGAATTAGAATTACTCATAATTTTACAAATTTATCAATAAAACTGGCACAGCTGAGCTAAGACAACTTCTGAAGCCTATTTACATGTTCGTGCTCTACAAAACAAAATGCTGACACCACGCTTCAAGCTAACACAAGACGAAAACCATGTTTACATCAACGTGCATGCACCTTACACAAACGTTGGCGACACGGAAATCGACGTAGATGGTGAGAATATTCTGTTCGTTTCCTCTCCTTACTTCCTACGTCTGAGGCTCCCTGGGAGAATCATCGACAATGAACGATCAAAGGGATCCTACTCGAGCGACTCTGGGGAGTTTAACCTTAAATTTGATAAGGAAACTCCTGGCGAGGTTTTCGAGAACCTCGACATGATCACCAGCCTGCTAGCTCCCCGGGATATACCTGACATCAATCCAAACCTAGTCGAAATGCTCGAGGAAGATGGCATCACACTGGAGACTGACAATGAAAATTTAACTGAAAATAAATATACGTATGGATTTGCTAACAAAATATCTACTGAATTCAACAATATCGGCAGCGAGTTTCCTCAAATATTCGAACTTAGAGCCCCTGAAACGGTAACTGTCGAGGAGCGCACGGACTTGCGTGTGAAACATGAAGACAGCAAATTTTCCTCTGACCACTATCTAGCAGACTTCTTTGATGATGAGCTATTAGAACCTTATTTATCCATTAGCCCTATCTGGGAGAGTTCGGAGTTTACTAAAGAAATACAATTCACAGATGATGAAGTAGGTATATTAAAAGATTTACCTAATAAACATTACTTGTTGACTAAAACAGAATACAAGGAAGTCATGTTTGGATTAGTGGACATTTTGTTTGGCTACTGCTATGATAAAAGAACAACATTGTATGAGAGTACTGTTGAATCTAGCTGGACTATCAACAAATTATCCTCAACTATGAGTTGGTTCTGTACTTTCAAAGATTTAAATGAAACTTTGACAACATGTTATCGGCGAGCACTCATCTTCCCTATATTTAGAAACTTTGTCCTGTGCCATAAAGTCAAGAGTGATCTTATATCATTGCTCAAGCGAGGTAAAAAGTATGTTATAAAATGTTTTATTGAAATACACCAAATGTTCAATACCAGTAATGATGCTCGCTACATCCTTAACCAATTATATGTCAAAGATTATTTGGTATTTCTTCAAAAATGCCGGAATGAAGAAATTGACGAGCTATGCAACAATATTGTAAACATTGAGATAACTAAGAATGATCTTAATCTAGAACTGCTTGAATTGGAAGCTGCAGCTGAAATGGTACAGCAAGATGAAGCAGAAATAATGGAAAATGAAATGGCAGTTAAAATGGCATCTATGAACTTACTTCCAGGTATAAGATCAAATGCCAAATATATTGATGATGTGGATTCATCGAGTGGTGATACAGATTCATCGAGTGATTCAAGCAGTGAATGTGATTCTTCTTCCGAACTTGATTCTGATGATGACCCATGATGATTGAAGGATTGAATCTCAAAAAGCCATACTCAGATATGTGAGAAATACTAGTTAATTAAAAGAAACTGACTGAAAAAACAAAGAGTTAAATAAATTTGTGATAGTAAGTGATCTATTTTTAAGATGTCAATAACAAAAGTAGGTAGCCTGATAATACCCTATATTAAAGGTAATAATTACATTGCATTATAATTTAAATAAACAATTATGTTTCTAAATGTATTTTAGTATTATTTATTAACCAAGCCTTTTTACAACTTACTTGAATTTTATTAGCATTTTGTAGATATTTTAATATGATACTAGACTTTCTACTGAAGGCAAATCTTGTTTAGAGACACTCAGTGCTTTGTTTGTAACATTGCAGATACCAGAATGATTGTTCTAAAATACTTTTAACTGTGCCTCTAAGCTTGTGTTACAGGTGCTAGATTTCTGATATACTTATATAATATACATACACAAATAGATATTTTATATACATATACCTATGTACCCAGACACCCGGAACAAATATCTGCAGATCTTACAAATTTTTGTTCCGAGGCGGGAATCGAACCCGTAACCTTGCGTCTTGCGTCGCAGGCAGACCTTCGCTCGCTGCGCCACAGAGGTCGTCATTATTTAATCTGTGGTCAGGGTTTGGTACACAGTAAACAGCTCATAATCTTCCAATTACGATCCATGAAATAAAACCTGATCTGTAGGTATGTCCAAAGAGAATATAATCACTACGTTTTGTTTTGGTTATAGGTTTGTCATTCTTTTTTTCTTTTCTAAAAAAACAGAATGTAAATTTCAACCCATAAATCAAGCCGAATAGAATATAACTATTTTAATTAACAAATATTGAAGAAAGCAACGCAAATTAAAACAGAGGTCTGAAGAAAATGTTTAGAATATCGTCGCTTGT